>CM025673.2:3512672-3549213 GCA_014621495.2 Entosphenus tridentatus | reverse complement strand
ATGGGCCAGAATAAGAGCCAGAACCTCTATGGTTTTGCCCAGACCCATCTCATCGGCCAAGATGCCCCCTGGACATTCGGGAGCCGCCTCTGGACGATCCTTGATGATGCTGCAAGCAACAAAGGATAAATCAGTGTGTGTGGCAAGCCAATGCTTTACGTTGGATTTCTGGTGAGTATTTAACTATACGTCACACTGCTACCAGGTTTGGTCTATGTCCAAAATGGATTTCCAGTCACTGAACGCATACTGTGATCACAGGTAACATAAGGACATTATTATCACAACACTAGAGTGGCTATATGCACAGTACAAAGCTCCCATTATAAACATGCGTAACCACAGCAACACATTACCCAAGAGTGTTAAATAGGCAAGCGAATTAACTTTCAGATGACCTTGTAATGAGTGCAATTATTTAACTTTGAGATGCTAAAAGCCGTTTGAAAATGTATATCTATATAACTAGCACTTCCTGCACATTGGCATGGGATACACAGCCGGGTGGACGGTGGGTGGGGGTGAGGCGTGACGTCAGGATAACGCACAAACCCCGCTCGTAGCTGTGGGACGTGGATGATGTCATCATGCGGATGTGCGTTGTGACGTCACCACCACGTGCCAGCCAGTGAGTAAAACTTTTTTTCTAATCTAGTATGGTTAGGCGATATGTACTTAAGATGGAGGACTTTTAGTACCTGGAGGGAAGCTTTCCAGCAAAAACAAAGCCAGTCAAGAGACCCGTTTGCGTGCAGGACTTACTGAAGCTATGTTTGGATTAAAATTTGTTCACCTTAAAATAATTTAACCAAGAGAAAAGGATCCACTCTAAGGCATTTAACTTGCAAAAATTTGAACTTGTTACAGTTTGAAACAGCTTGCCAACAACTGTGAAGGTAATGAAATTAACCAAATGTACACCAGTATTTTGATGAAGTAATGAAACGTCAATTATACTTGAGACATTCATGTTTATCGGTAATTGTAACGACCTCACCTGCCAGTATAATAATTGCAGTACAATGTTTGACCATCAATGGTCGAGAATTCCTTCCACAGTGGATGCAACTTCTTTTCACCTCCTGGTTGAAACCATAACAGAAACATAAAATATATGACGAGTTTTGGAAAAGGCAACAAACATCAAGAAATCTCAACAGTGCAGGTCTTCCTTCATCAAAAGCACAAGTTTACCCTTAGAACACTGTATTTGTGAATGTAGCAGCCACTAGCGGCAGCAGGGGTCACTGAAACTCATTATACGCACAGCTGTTGTCAACGCACTCCTGGATGAATTCTCCACATTCTGTGTGAGTAATGGGGCTTATTTTGACACCTCACCATGCTGATTAATGCAGTTTGGGGGAAGTGTAACGGGCCCTGATCCAGATATCACTGACCTATTACTTTAGTCATGGATGGAAATGTAACTCAGGTTGTTGGGCTCATAGCACAATTATTTTATCATTTATTTTACCATCTAAGATCGACTGAGCTATGTTGCTTTTTTTCAGAATCGACCTGGCCACAAATGATAGTTCAACGAAGTGGCTTATCATGCGAAAATTTGTAGCAGTTAAATACTCGAAATGGATGTTTTTAAATGTGGAGGGGAAAACCAAAGGACCCGCAGAAAAACCCACGTGACCACAGGGAGAACATGCAAACTCCAAATATACACACGTCAGGGTCAGGATGAAACCCCCGTCCCCCTGTATACGCGGCGAGGTAGTTAACATCTCACCGCCATGGCACCTAGTGCGTGAATCACTGTGGCGCCACCCTACTACATATTTGTGAGTTGAAAAAACATTCGTGCGGAGGGAGCTGGTAGGATAGTTGGGTTGCTCGGTCAATGGCCAGGGTCAACAGCGGCGTGTATTCCGCAAATATGGCCGACTGTAAGGGCGGGCACAAGCCGGCGTGAGTAGGTTAAACGTTGAGTTTTAAAAGGGCACCACGAGGTAACCAGCCCCTCCACACCCAGCCCCACCCCTCCCACCCCCCAACCAGCCCCTCCCCACCCTCCCATCCCCACCCTGCCCCTCCCCACCCTCCCCAGTACAACACAACTGACCTGTGGAGCAAGCATCGTGACCAACGTGCTCCCTTTTCAGCATCCACTGCACGACCTGACACTGATAAGGGCGGAGCTGTGGCACGAGCAGTGGGTGCTGGATGTCGCAGGCGCTTGAGCTCCCGCTATCACTCTGTGCTGCTGCCTCTACCAAGAAGGTTCCCTCCGAGCTTTGAGAACTCATCTGCTCATTCAGCTGAGACAAGGTCTCAGGTGCAGAGTCGGCGTCGACAAGTGAACGTGAGTTAGCGTGCACGTCTGTTTGTGCATCCTGGCAACCCCCCACATGCTTGTCGGTGCCACTGGCAGTGTCAGCAGTGGCAGTGCGAAAGGAACTGTGGGCCTCCCACACGTAGTCGTACAGCGCTTCCACATTCTGTTTCTGGAGGTCCAAAGCTTCATCTGTCACAGCCTCTTCTTGCTGCTCCTCTGTCAAAAGGCAAAACCTTTGTATATACTTACATTTGAGCACAGGTTAAGAGGCAAAAAATGCTAATCAAACACCAACAAACATTAACGAAGATGTAAAATAAATCAGTTAATGTTTGTTTAATTGAGAAAGGTTTTAGAACAAAAACGTAGCAGCCTATGTAGTGTGACATTTTTAGATGCATGAGTAAAATGTGGTGCTCTACTGGATATATTCAACATGAAAAAGCATACTTTGCTTTCATTTATGCATTTTGCTCTTTGTGGACTGCATAATTTAACTATGAATTTGTACTATGGCACAAAATTGCAAAACGATGATGCAGCATGTTTAAGACGATAATGTATTTTCTGTGCTTGCACGTACCAGGAATTGGGAAGTTATGAGAAAGTGCCAAAAGCTTTTGCAGCAGCTGGTTGACCTTTTTTATCTTCCAGTAACCCTCACTGAGAATCTCTATGTGGGACAGTCCTGCTGTCAACATATGGACAAAGACCTGTTGAAAAAAGACACATATTACTACTATAAGCCAAGAATGTCCCGCACGTGACGTCACTCCACAAGGCCCCCCCCCCACCCGCGGGACGTCACTCCACATCTGGCGCACACCCCACGTGACGTCACTCCACATGAGGCCAACCCCCCCTCATTAATATTCATGAGTGGGTAGATTTTTACAACGCTGAAGGTCGAGCGGAATTAAATAATGTATTATTCAGTCGCTTCAAATATGACGTTTCTTTACAGAAAGTGATGGTAAAAAATAAATATGCGCAGCACTGCTACATCCGTACGTGACGTCACTGCAAGAGGCCCTCCCCCCTTTCATTAATATTCATGCCTGTGTGCAAATTTACACTAACGCACAAGGTCACGCACTCCACATGCCACACCCCTCCCCCTCATCAATAATCATGAGCAGGTGACGTTACCCCACATACCGCACCCCTCCACAAGAACCATTAACGGGTGACGTCACTTTACATGGGGCAACGAACAAAACAATTCCAACAAATTCGTCTACAACGCTGCCTTAAAGGAAAATATGTAATCATGTAAAGTTTTCAGCACGTGCTATCAAGAAGTGCCATTGCCCGAAACGTCGCCAATTAGCCTTTTAAGGAAGTCTTGTTGACGAGTGTTGAGGTTTGTTCATTATACGTGTGTAAACTGTAACAGAGTTATGGACTATCGCCTGCTTTTATACATGCACAAAGATTAAAGATGTATGTCAATACTTTACCGTGACGGTGCAAGGATACGGCTGTGTTGGTTTTCGATAAAGGGTGACGACTTTGTTTCGCTGCAGCCAGGCAAGACCAAACAGAATGTCCAGGTCAATCGTTGCGCTGGCACGCACGCTCGTCTCAGGGCGATCGACAGAGGTCACCAACGGCGAGTCGCACTCGCACAGCAATTGTGAGGGAGCGCATGGGTCATGGGTCACCGTCACTGGCAGGTCAGTTGTCTGGGCAGCAAAGTCAGCAAATGAGTACGTGAGCTCAAACGACAGCAGAACGGCACTCCATGCTTGCTGCTCTGTTGGCTGGGGATACACCGCGAGACGCAGAGGTGAAGGTCGAGTGGCCGGGACAGCCGGGACAGCCGATGCAGCAACATCCGAGCATCCACCGGGCGTGTCTGAGCTGCGACCGGGAACGTCGCTGTTGTACGTCGCCGAGTCCGAGGTTTGTGCAATGGCATCCGAGTCTTCGGTATGCAACTGGGCAGCATCTCCTTGTTCTGTCCGAGCTGTAGGAGCAAACTCATCCTGCAAACTCCAGCAGAGAACTTTTCTTTTCTCCACGTCCACCTTAACAGGCAACGAGCGCTTTCTTCGGTTATTCATGTCAACTAGCTTTTTGCCCGTCCAAGGATGGGTGTATATTGCAGTAAATCTGAAATTCAATAGAAAAATAGTTCAGCTCATGATTATTAATGAGGGGGGGTTGCCCCATGTTGCGTGACGTCACCCGCTAATGGTTATTGGGGAGGGGTGCGGCATGTGGAGTGACGTCAGCCGCTCATGATTATTATTGGGGGGCGGGGTGCAGCATGTGGAGTGCGCGACCTTCTTTGTGTAAATTTACACGTGGGCATGAATATTAATGAAGGGGGGGGGGCTATTTTGCAGTGACGCCACGCACAGATGTAGCACTGTGCTGCTTAGATAAAAACAATTACCGTCACTTTCTGTAAAGAAATGTCATATTTGAAGCGACTTTGCGTAATAAATTATCTAATTCGGCTCGACCTTCCTCTGCGTTAGTGTAAAAATCCACCCACTCATGAATATTAATGAGGGGGGGGGGCTCTTTTGCAGTGACGTCACGTACAGATGTTGAAGTGTACTGCATACAGTATATTTATTTTTTACCGTCACTTTCCAGTAAAGAAACGTAATATTTGAAGCCACTTTGCGTAATAACGTATTTAATTCAGATCGACCTTCCTCTGCGTTAATGGTGTCTGTGAATAAGTGTTCAGTTTAGTTTATTAAATGTACGGCAATTTTTCGATAAGCTATGCGGCAACATAATTCACTAAATCCGATATTATATACAACATTTTGGAGTTTTTGCAATGCGTTACGTAGTAGCATGTTTAACAAATGTGTGTTGATTCCCGGCAAAATGTATATATTTGGTGCTTGCACATCTTAACACCTGATGATAATTATCACGGAGGAATGCGGCAAATGGCTTAAAATAGGGTCAACATGAACACTGGAGAATATGGGTGTTCATGTATTTCGTTTGTTCTGTATGCAAGTCAATGGGTCTCTATGTAAACAAAGCTATTGGCAAAATTTTGATTAAAAGCTTTCGTGACTGCAGGGATTCATATTATTGGTTCTTTCGGTAAAATCAAGTAGAAGGGACGTGACTTTACCGAAAGAACCAAGAATATAAAGCTATGGGCCTCTACGTTGGTCATCGGTGTCCGGGCTGAGATCATCATACCTGTCAACCCCTTATCAGTGCCGTACCTTATTACAGACCATCAGACCTTATTGGTCACCTTACAAATCTCAACATTCATCCTACAATCCCATCACAAGAGCGAAACACAAAGACAATCAAATGTCCTTAACAAAACGGCTGTACGCCAGATGGACCTGAAATCTCTATTTCGCTGTACAAGAATACGGGAAAAACGCATGGGTTGACAGGTATGGATCATCAACTCACTCCACTTCAGAAACCGGTTTAATCACAGGCTCAGGAATCGAACTCGGGTTCTCAGCTCTACCATCTGAGCGCTCTTACCCACGTTCAAAGTTTGTGAGTCCGAATTCCGTACCTGTCAAACCATACGGTTTACCCCGTATTTAATGTGCCGCTGCACTGTTGTAGGAGAAAACATTTATAAAAAAAAGTATTTAATTAAGCAGAACGTGTTGTCTATATTTATTTAAAGTTGCGCATTTTGAGGTGACGTCACATTTCTCACCCCCCCCTCGTCACACATGTCTGACCCCCCCCCCCTAAGGTGCGTGACGTCATTTATGGACGGCCCCATAGCTGTCAACCCGTACGGTATACCCCATATTCTTGCACAGGGAAAAATAGAGTTTTCAGGTCCATACGGCGTACAGCCATTTCAATACGAGCTTTGTAGGATGAACGTTGAGATTTAAAAGGGCACGGGGTGAGCAATACGGTCTGAATTGGTCTGTAATAAGCTAGGCACTGGACACGGGGTTGACAGCTATGGAATTCAGGCGGAGTGGGAGGAGGGTAGAACGACGACTTTCCTACCGACAGGTGGACAAAAGGAGGCTGCTTTGGTCTTCGTTTAAAGACCCTCCTCCTCTGCCCCAGTTATTGATGTTCCTTACGCCACAATGTGCGTCCTTAATACCACCTCATATTCCGGTATGCATGAATATTTTTTTAAACGTACCGACGTGTAGGCGGGCCAGGCAAGATACTTTTAAAATGAAATGTATTAAAGAAACAAAAGATATTTAAGATTTTTTGCGCGTTTAAGCGAAGTTCGCATCGCAACGGCGTCAGCTCGACACGGGCGCAGCCATCTTTTTTGTGTTGGCGCGCGGTGCAGTGTGGGTCCAGAGTCACCGCCCCCCCACCACCACCACGTGATCGCGTCAACTGATTCACTCGAACTGTCGATGATCATTAATCGATTACAATAGCACTGAGCGAAACATTGTTTTAGTGCAGGATAACAACCCTCTCGTTTATATATAACGGATTAAAACGCTGATCTACAACGTATATAATTGCAATTATATATAACTTGATAATTAAAAATAAAATATAAATATATTTGTAATATTTAATCAGAAATATTATTGTGTACAATTATATACGTTGTAGATCAAATAATTGTTGAAGATCATATAATAATATAATTATATTAAATTGTGTACACAATTGTATTTAATTATATAAAATTGTGTAGACAATTGTATGCAATATTATATATAGAAAACTATTTTGGTTTATATGATAAACTAACATTTTTTTTACATTTAGTGCTGATTGTTATTGGCCGTTTGGCGTGCTGGGCATGTGTTCAGCAAACATGATACTACAGTAAGATAGATACACCTTTTAATTTTCGGATCTTTATATTTATTTTATTATGATTGTTCCATGTACCGTATTGCCTGGATATCCTTGGCCCCGCCACAGGAATGAAGAATTGTCATCGTAAGGTTTGGAGCTGTATAGACGAGATTAGGCCAACGATCGTTGGAGGTAACATTGTAAAGTATGTGTATTTAAACCCTTTTAGTTACAAATCTACATAAATAATGCTGCTGCTATTAATTAATTATACATGTACATGCCCTACTTCTGAGCCTAACAATAGTGTACAGACATTTTACTGGACTATGAATAGGATATGTATACAAAATAATATAAACACCGATATGTATATATGTACAGCCACTTAGTCAATCCACTTCTGGATGAAGGCCAACCGAGGCAGGTCGTGGAGGGGGGTTATTGTCCTTATTTGGCATACTTCACCACACTGGTCAATGCAGCTTGGTGAAGGTGGGGCAAGCAGCATTTTGGGGCAATAAAATCCACGACAGCATACACTGCAATGGATTTTTTTCCTGCACTGCCCTCTGCTGCCCACAAAGTTATATTGTATGTATCGTGCACCCTATTGGCGAATGTCTGAATTGCAATAAATTATATGTACACTTTTATAATCCATAAAACAGGTTTTTGGGGGAGTTAGGTCGCGTAAATATATGAATGTGTCGTTAAATCTGCCACCACCCGACACAGCCAATTTAGTAAGATTTGTCACGTAAATAGAACGTGGCCAAATCGTTACTCGTTCAGCACACCGGCTGTGCGTTGGAGAGCAAAGCCACAGCATTTACAATCTTGAGTGCGACATTTTGCCAGTCGTTTTATAATAATACAACCACGCTTATAACGTGACCATTTCTAATAGACACTGTTTCCATTAAAATGCTGCAGTTGGATCGTATTCATGAGAAGTTCCAGAAAGTAAGAGGCATTCCAAAGCTGTGCTCGTGTGGCGGTTAAGTTGCACTGCAGATTCCTCAAAATGTGTCCCTTTACTCTCGAAAACTTAGCAGGAGCCATCATCGTCAAGCAAAGTATTCTGAGACTCGGCGAGGCTTTTCTGGGTACATATGCGTCGCGTTAATTATGATAGACAAAAATAAAATTTTCAGTTTAGTGAAGAGGGAGACTCATTTGACCAACATGTTTCAAGTTTTGAACACGTCTAACGAACGCCAATTTATATTTTTAAAAAAAATTGCTCAACACACGTCCTGTTTTAAAACTTTGTCTACTCGATTGAAAAAAAATTGGAATATAAAAACATTGTAGAGGGGGCACCCGGATTTGAACCGGGGACCTCTTGATCTGCAGTCAAATGCTCTACCACTGAGCTATACCCCCACACGCTCACACATGGCGCTATTCTCCCCTTATTCTCACAACCTCCACACACAAATGACTTTCAGCATCAATGAATTTACACTGGAAGGAATCCGATGAGCTTTAAAGCTCTTTATCAAAGATCTCCAGTAGGGCCGAGTTAGAACGTTTAAGCTGAGACTGCAGTTCTGTACATTATACAGCTACTCTATAAAAACCCATAGAACCACGTGGATTAGAGAACATGTTAATGACATTATCCAAGCTGTTTATCATGGGCCGTTGCTCGAAACGTCGCCTAGCCATTTTCTTACTTTTAAGGCAGTGTTATTGACGAATGATTCGTGATATGATTTATAATTAGTTTCGACCTTCACGTAGGTATGTCAATGTTTAAAATTTTCACAATAAACCATCACCCTACAGAGCCAATCACATCGTCACGCCCACTGATCTATCCTCAAAACCGGAGGAATGTTGATGAGCAAGCAACGCAGATTGACATTTTTTTTTAATTATGTTGTTAAACACCTGATGATGCCGGGGTTTAATCTCCAACGAAACAACTGTCGAAATGTTGCTTGTTCTTCAATAGTCGTCCTTGTCCGGGTTTGCTGATGAAACCCAAAGAATTGGTGTGTATTCTCCGACGTGCAATGTGTATATGTAACGAGTATGTTGAACTTCTTTCGCACCGTACGTTGCCAACCGTGCTATAAATAGGGGCTGGGTGGGGAGGAAAGGGGAGGGGCTGGGTGGGGAGGGGCTAGGTGGGGCTGGGTGGGGAGGGGCTGGTCACCCTGTGGTGCCCTTATAAAACTCAACGTTGACCCTGGCCATTGACCGAGCAACCCAACGTTCCTACCAGCTCCCTCCGCAGCAGGAAAGTGTTTACTGGTACCTGCTAAGCTCCCTCCCCACAACCCCATCCCCTATCCGCCACATCACTTTTAGCAAACACTCCCTGTACGTACACACTCGTAGCCCGTGCAAAGCGCCTTGGGATAAAGGCGCTTGTGTTAATATAAAATACAGCAGTGGATCGAGCGTGGCTGTCACTGGGTTCGGAGGTGATGTCTTAAAAAAATATTAAATCTTAAAAAAAATGTTAACGAAATGGTGCATTGACCGCGGCATTCGCACTCAATCACGCAGCGATCGTTGTGAGTTTAGCTCGCGATTTGAGGGACGAGTGTTAAGCTTCAAATCAAAATTGAGTTTTAAGTTGTTAAGCCACCAATGGAGACGAAAAAGAATTGTATCGATTCCAAGGAACAACATTACTAGAATCGATTCCAACTTGAGGCTTCAATTGGCATATAGCGCGTCAACTAATCTATTGCTTACGCGTATTGCTAATTATATTCAAATATTAAGCACACGTTATCCGCAGCCTATTTTGAACCAACTAGACGTGACAAATAAGATCGTATAAACGGGACCTGACCATCGATTCCTTATTGCGTTTCGATTCTACTTCGATTCGCGTGGAGTCGCTCACCATTTTCAGAAGTGTACAGTACGTATAATGCTCGCGTTTACAAACATAACTACCTCATTGTAAGCTCCGCGTCGTACAAATCTCAAAATAGGCAAACAACTAAGGTGGTTAAGCGATAGAATGTTTTAATAATGGTTAATAAACGCAAGCGCCGAGCCGTGGTTACAAACGCATTTGCCTCTACCGCCTGTGTTAAATAACCTTGGTTACGCAACACCAGTTCACGATTTAATTAAGCAGAAAATAAAACGTCGTGGGTTTTACATACATACGCGAACAACATAGTTGCCTTAAATAATAACGTTAAATGATTAAACTGCATAGGCGTTGCTAGGTGCGAATGGCCTAGTGGTTGGCATGGCAACGAGACGCCAGCCTCTCGCCTGGACGCGTTGTTTGTTTTTAATTATCTGAATAGTTATATTAAACATACTCTGTGTGCTATGGTTATTTCGGTAAAGTCACGTCGATAGCAACATAATACAAATTAAAGTGAATAAAAATATCACGACGTTTCTATCGCAACACAAGCGCTCGTTATCAAGAGTATTAAACGTACTGGTTTGACGTCTAATGTGGAATACTCTGTATAACAGAGCCCCGTTTGTGGCATGTTATGTCTGTTAAGCCATCATCAGTCGCGGTTTAAAACAAATTTTTAGCTTGAAAACTAATTTCTAGCTTTAAAACTAATTTCTAATGTCTAGTTTTAAAACTAATTTCTAGCTTGGAAATGCATTTCTAGCTTGAAAACTAATTTCTAGCTTGAAAACTAATTTCTATCTTTAAAACTAATTTCTAGCTTGAAAACTAATTTCTAACTAATTTCTAGCTTGAAAACTAATTTCTAGCTTGAAAACTAATTTCTAGCTTGAAAGCTAATTTCTAGCTTGAAAGCTAATTTTTAGCTTGAAAACTAATTTCTAGCTTGAACACTAATTTCTAGCTTGAACACTAATTTCTAGCTTGAACACTAATTTCTAGCTTGAAAACTAATTATTTAGCTTGAAAACTAATTATTTAGCTTGAAAACTCATTTTTAGCTTGAACACGAATTTCTAGCTTGAAAACTAATTATTTAGCTTGAAAACTAGTTTCTAGCTTGAAAACTAATTTCTAGCTTGAAAACTAATTATTTAGCTTGAAAACTAATTATTTAGCTTGAAAACTCATTTTTAGCTTGAACACGAATTTCTAGCTTGAAAACTAATTATTTAGCTTGAAAACTAGTTTCTAGCTTGAAAACTAATTTCTAGCTTGAAAACGAATTATTTAGCTTGAAAACGAATTATTTAGCTTGAAAACTCATTTTCTTCAAAACTGCTGTTCTTGTTCGGTTTGTGTACCTCCTTGGGGGGGAGCGGTGGTGCAGCGGTTAGCACTACGCCGCGCCACGAACCCGGCTGCCCCGAGTTCGATTCCCGCTCACGGCCGACACCAGTGACGATTATCTGAACCGGTCGTGGGCCTCCCCTAGGTGGACTCAGCCTCAAATGAATTCCTGGTGCGGTGTGTAGTAAACATCCGTCACTAGGGGAGACAAAGGCGGTCGGGCGTGGATGCTGGCCACCCACCCTTTTGCGTGCCGTGCCGGCCTTCATGGGTGCTTGCAAACAGTCTGTTAGGGCGATACGGGGGATCTTTGTCTCGTCTTTGTCCTTCCCCCGCATCTCCCGATTAGCCCGGTTGGCTACCAAAGAAGTTCCAACACATTTCATTAATCCGCTGCTTTCTTGCCAACGACAACATGCACCTCAAACCAAGACCCCCCGCCTGGGATCGGACTGCTGCTGTCAACCATGCTAGAATCTCAAAGCAGATCTTTCAAGAACGCAGGCGAAAGGAGTTGGGGGCAACGCAGACTCCCAGAATACGACTATAATGAGCCAAGAATATCTGTGTCCCGTGCGTGACGTCACTCCACGTCGGCCAGCCCCCCTCATTAATAATCATGAAGAGGTTACGTCCTCCACATGGACCCCCCCCTCATTAATAATCATGAGCGGATGACGCCACTCCACATGGGGCGAAGCGCCTCCTCCCCCCTCCTCAGCGTCAACTCACAACCCTCACTACAAAGGCAGAACCCTCACGTCACGCATTCTCCGTAACGCTATTGAGACATCAAAGTAAAAAGGACGTCATGATGAACAAGAGATTATAACCATTAAATGAAATAAGTCTGTCACCGCGGCCTTACAAATTGCACACGAATGGGTGCAATTAATATCACGTCGCGGTCTGCTTTTCGCTTCCATTCTACGTGACTTTACCGAAAGAACCAAGAAGAAGAAGTTTCAGATTTACTGAAATACACCCGTCCTTGGACGGGCAAAAGGCTAAGTAATAACCTCCTTTCAAGACCCAGATGTCATTGCACCTCCCGGCTTTGACATCCATCGAAGACACTGGTGGAAACTATCAACCGCATCAGAACATCGCCTTCATAAACGGAGAATTAAAGACAAGCTTCAGTCATGCGTTGTGGCCATGCAATCCAAAGTCTGGCCCATCAACGACTGTAGTCTGCACTCCTGCTTGTTGTGTTTAGTTTGTTGTCCTTCCCCCGCACCTACGATTAGCGCGGTTGGCTACGTAAGGTGCGAAAGAAGTTAAATATATACACAATGGAGGAGGAACAGTAACACTACTCGAACGTTCTCCTGAAGCTGTCTCGTGGCTAGCAGACCTTGACATTGTCTTTCAGCCCCTGAACATATTGCTATATACCTTGTTGTTTCCTGTTTGACTAAAATATACAGCTAAAAATATATACCTAACTTTTTCTGGCCCCTCTAGCTCTCACATTTGCACTGGATTTTTTTTTACTCCCGGGTGCATTGGTTTACGACCGTTAAATACCTCGTGCAATATTCTCTTAGAAACCCTGATCCCGTTCTCTGCAATATTAATGGTTTTGTTCATGCAGTGCTCATGCACCACAGATTTATGTTTTCAAATAACCGGAAAACTAGCTAGACGGCATCATCCATGTAACATTTCAAAAGAAACTTGAACGTTAAACTTAAACTGTATGCGAGAATTGCATCGACTGCTGGATGAAAAGCTTCCCAATCTCACCATCTCTCACAGCCCTGTAGCAATTGATCTACTTAATGCACTTGAGATTATTGAATTGATCCATATTCACAGGGGGTATCCTCTCGGGCGTGTTACCTCTTGGCTGCCACTGTTATTGACCATCAGTCATCATTCTAGTTATGTGCCCAGCTCAAATATCCATTTTACACAGGCAAATCTGAGGTCGAGCTAGTGCAAGGTCTACATGATAGGGGTGGATTTTCCACTGGCATGTACCGTTCTGAGCCGGAATTAAACCATGGCACAAGTGTAAATGAGGTACCTTAGAACTCAATGGTTCCTCATCAGGTCATAAATAATGCTGCTGTGTATGTGTTTGTCACGACAGATACCTACCCGAGCAACATGGAGCACGCAGCAGAGAGCGATGAAGACATGGTCTCCTCACTGAGAGAGCTTCTCTGGGGGCTAGACGCACGGACCGGCATGCGAACCACAGATGCCCTGATCCGCCTGGAGGAGACCGATGACAACTTCCACAAGTGAGCCTGGTCCCGAGACAGAGAGACCTTGTGCGGAGGAGATTTTGAGGCATGCAATCGATATCGCTGATGTTAACCATCAGAACACAGCTTTTTATTTTCATATATTCGACCAAAACACCTGGATTGTGCATGGAACCTATTCGATTCTCAGAAACTAAGCAGCTTCGAGCCTAAAGTGTGTGGATTAATGGCTGCCATGTACAAACAGGTTGTCGTCATTGGGCTGCAGCGGCTATGTGGTGAGCAGCATAGAGTCGTGGAGGAAAATCGAATGTACCGTGCAGTTCTGCACTGACCAATATAATGAGGCACGGTCAAAAAATACCTACTATTTGCATAGTGTGTGGCGGCCTTCATCTAAGAGTGGATTGAAATCGTTTAACATGCTCATAAGCGAAGCTATGACATATAATGTTGAATCATTACTACAAATAGAGCTTTGTAATTAACCCTCATGGTCATTTTTGCACAGTGCCTAAGTGGTTTCCAGGATGAATACGAGCATATTGTTCCACAGCCATTAACATGGTTTCCGAATCATTAAGAAATTGTAATCTTAAAGTATGATATCGTTTATTATCTCTCTGCATAAGATCAATATATGCCAACGCGTAATAGATTGCTTTGCCTCTTAAAAGTACCTACATACAACCGCATGACGTGCAGTATTTCAGAAACTGTAATTCTGCGTTAGAAAGTAAATTATGTCCATATATTTATTAGAACGAAATATATTAAATAAAGATTAACCATTGCAAAAGTTCATAAAATTGTCCCATACAGATTCATTGTTTTACTTTGCTGGATAATTTTGTTCAGTTATGTGTGAGAGTTAAATATTAATTCGTGAATAAATTAATCTGTAAATAGTGCAGCCATGATAGATGACTGCTCGATTTTACGGTGAAGAAATTCGCAATAACCCCTTAACAAAGAATATGTATGCTTTCACAAAGTGGTTTAGCAATCAATAAGCAGTTGACTTGTTTTGCCACATTCTTTCATAAGAATAAGTGTACCTTTTTATAGATTAATGTTGTAAATTTTATTTATGAAATAAAAAGTGATTTGTTTATAAAAACAAATTCTGGAATGAGAGTCATTTTACTCCTGATTGCTTCACATGTCTCCCTTACAAATACAATTTGCTTAAATGGGCTCTGATTTGTTTTCAATACATTTGATGTATGCTCTGTATTTATCTAATTCCTGCACATTTTTCAACTATTGAGCACTCAGGCGATAAATATTAGGCCAAATGTAACTAAGCATTTGATGAATGTGTTGATATCTACTCTTATGCTCGTGATAGGTCTATTGAACCATATATGTGATAAATTCTTATTTACGGTTTATGCAATTATGTGCATATAATCTGATAATTTTTGATTGCAAGACCATGAGATATAGTGATGGCTTTCGAAAGCGTCGTTCCAGCAGTTGATATATGTCTGCCAATGGGTTGATGAAGCCAATCCTATATTTATGCTAATAGAATAGACGAATTAAGACAAGAATAATTTGGAAGTAATAACAACGAGAGCATTACAAAAATACTGAATTTTTTAAAATTTGAATATAATTGTGATCCTCAATCTTACCAATAGAACCATTGTAGGGGTATATCGTTCTATGCTTAGTTAGCCAACACCCAGTGTGCTCATTTATAGTCGGTCTGCATATGGTTTAAGTCAGGATTGCGATGTTTCTGGGCTTGTATGCAGGTATGAGTTTGTGAAGCAGCTCAAAGCTCAGCTGGAGCGCTCTCTTGGCCGAGTCATCGATGACGAGATTGAGAGGAGCTCCGTAGGCACGGGCGTCGGCTTGTCCAGTGAGCAGGAGACACTGGTGCAGCGGGTGGCTCAGCGAGTAACCAACTCTGACGCGTGAGCACACTCTATCCATGACAGCCATGTCACTGGTCCGTCACTCTTTCTAAGAGCACTTTACTTATTTGCATTCATTTAAGAATTTTCCCTTTTACCAAATCACCCAAAATATGCCTAATTTTCTCAGATCTCAAACTCCAAGCAGATTAAACCTGGATAGTGCCCAGATGGATGACCAACATGAACTCGAGCTTTTCATAGGTGGCTGAAGGGTTAGGCTTCATATTGGTCAGTAGAGGACAGTGCATTCAATTCAATTGCTGTACTGTATTTCGATACTCCCACAACTCTTCTGCCTGCCGTTACGAACCCGCACTGACCAACGTGTCAAAGTTTGATTAATTAACCCCCACGACCAACACGGAGTGGGGAAGCCCTCGTCCATCACCGGATTGACGAACGGGAAAGTCGCGTACAATTGTGGTCTTGGGCACAAGCCTAAATTGAACTTGTGTGTGACTGCATGAATGGCTGTGACAGTTATGCAGAGCTGGAGCAGAGCCTAAAGGTGCGCATACTGGCGGCTGTGGACGTTCTTCTGGGAGGCATGGAGGAGGAAAAGCACTCCCGGCGGCCAGGGCAAAGTGACTCAGTGCGCCGCTCTAGCAACAGCGAGAGCTTTTCATTTGATAACAGCTCTGACAGCGACTCATCGTTCAACCAGGTTGGCAGTGGCAAAGCTATCGAGTGTCCAGGTGGTGCAACTACACTGGTGCCCATGGGCCAGCAGAGCCCAGGCTCGGGGACTACCTGTAGATGATTTACTTCCTTTTAATTATTGTTTATCTAGTAAAGACACACCGAGTCGTAGGACTTTTTTCAAGAGGGTCCTGCATTCGGTTTTTATTTCATGATCTTTTCAGCCATTTATTGAGTATTATACAAGTGCGAGAAACCTAACACACGCAAGGGGGAAACCATATCTCCGTACAGATGGAAACAGATTGCTATTAGTCCACTTCCTGTACTGCCTTCTACTGGCGATCCAAGCTATGGCACCTCGACACCCACGGGAAGGGAGTTTCAATAAATTTGTGCGATCCACTAACCCTTGCTCCCACAGTGCTGGATTCCACGCATGCATAGCCACCACTGATCAGCAGCTGAAACTCGCTTAAGCAGCTGGAGTGTACAGAACAGTCTGCACAGGACTAGTCAAAGACAATAATTTTTCCTCTACAAGAGAAGGTGGTTGGAAAAGTATGATAAGTTTAAAGTGAAAAGTTAATTGAGAATTCCAGGTAAGGTGTTTACCAGAGGTTTTGTGAACGTCCACACTCTAATATCTGTACTTTGTTTGTACAGGGAGCATTCATGTTCATGAATCAGGAGCAATTCTACAGGATTGCTGAGAACTTGGACTCAAGGCAGCCACTCGAGGTACGCTGTCCATTCCCTGGGAAAGTCTTCTGCTTGGAATCAGTCTTACCTTTTAGGACTGTGTTTAACTAAAGTGCTTTATCAGCCACGGTGCTTCCATCATTTGAAACAGTAATGCATCTGTTTCATTGCCTAACGTAACAAAATAACATTCCTTCACATTTGTGTATGGGGTGCTGGATTTATCCAATATCAATGCATATATTTAGAAAATACCTTTCACATAAAAATGTAACTACACCGTAAAATCACTGCCTTTGTTTATATGTTGTCGCATAGTTTTTCAAAAGTAATTTTGAGAGTGTATTTTCCATTTGACTTCGCTTTTTTAAATATAATTTATTGTATTTTATGCCCATGTTGCTTTTATTAAGCCAGTCTGTGCTCTACACTAAAAATTCGAAAAACATAAATATTTAAACATCCCAAGTGGTTACCAGACTTGCCTGTTTGCTCAGATTGAATCAGGGGAGGCCTTCTTGGCCAGGTAAAGATGTATTATCGTGAAACCTGGCATGATGCTTGGCCGGTGCTGCGTGCAGGTGCGCAGGGACGCACTTCATGCCCTGTACTCGCTGCCCCCGTCGGACGTTCTGGCCAGTGAGAGCTGGAGCTCACTGCGCAAGGGACTCATGGATGCTCTCGGAGATGCTGACCCCACTCTGAGCGTGAGCCTAATTAATTTGTTGCCACTACGAGGTTAACGCACGTTTATTTTTGCTGCCCACAAAGTGAAGGTAAATGCAAGATTCACAGCGTAATTGTTTGCTGAATTACTTTTGTGGATTTTGTATTTGTTGTTTAGTTTTTGATGTTTTACAAACAGCTGTGCCACTGTGGTTAGTACTGTGCTATGAACTTGATGACCTGAGTTTGATTCCTGGGCGACAGCTAACATCATTGGCAAGCGATGCCTGAACTGACTGCGCCCTTCACAAACCTATATACTGAACAGTGTGGCCAAGTATGGTTCAGACAGCCCTCATGACTGACATGGGAAAGTGTGGGGAGGCTTTCTATGCATAAGTGTATTTACAGGGTTGAAAGTTAATATACTTCGTATGCAAACATCCCATTTGTATTAAGCTGGCTGATGTGAAAGAACACAAGTGAATGTTGGTTTTTATTATTACTTAAAAACGAATATATAGGTCTAATATAGGGTTCTAGTAAAAAAATGACACGTGTAAAATACGTGCGTGACGTTTATATCCAGGTGACGTTGACCAGCTTGCATTTTGATATTTCCTTGGCACCTAAATGGGCTCGTAGAGTTTTATTTTTTTTGTAATGTATCACTTGCACAAACAAAGTGCTTGTCAGAGTGTGTGAATGTCAACCAATATTTGCTTTTTGTTGTCATATTAGCCTTTGTCAAACTCATAGATTGGAATAAATGAGCAAATGTAGTGGCACGTATCGGTTTGTTTTCTCCTTCTTGGCTCAGGACAAGAGCTTGCGTTTGCACGCAAAAATGTTCACCGCCTCTTCACCGCACGTCACCAAGGAAATCTATACCAGCCTGGGTAAGCTGCGCAAGAACATTTTTACATCATGACGAGATCACATTTTAATGGTTCGAGGGACGTGGACAACAAATTGTTTCGGAGACAATTTCTCACTGAGCTTATTTTTTAAAATCATGTTTTGTGCAGCGGAACACTTGGAGAATGAGTTTCATTCCCAGATGAGCAGTGTTGGCAGCTTGTCTGGAGGGTTGGACGTTACCAATGCCAACACGGAACATCTGCTTAAGAAGGTACATACCCCTCCATCATGTCCACTGGTGAACATGTAAAGAGTATACTTTAAAAAAACGTGCATATTCATATATAGTCACGTCTAATATACTGTTTTAAAATAGATACAGTATCTGTCCTGTATTTTACCAAATAATATTTTCTTTGCATAACTCAATGTACTCTACTATAACACACAATTGTTTACTGGAATGATAGGACATGCTGTTTTGAGCAGTATGGTATATGATGTATAAAGAAAATATTTTCTATGGCAATTTTGTAAGGAAACTCTTTTCTTATGGTGAGGACCATTAATACGGGTAGAGTCGTGTGTAGAATTTTGCGAGATACTTCAGATTCGTACTGGCTTTAGAATTATCATGAGAACAAGCAAATGGAGAAAACTGAGATGAAATAGAGTGAAATTGGAAAAAGGACTGAATCAGCATGAAGGTGAACAGCTATTGATCTGATTCCATCATAAAGTGTTTTTGTTGACTGACACACAATGTGAGATGTGAGAGCAGTGGTGTAGTGGTCAGTGCCCTATGCTAGAAACCCAGCGACCCGAGTTCGATTCCCGCTCACGGCCGACACCAGTTATAAATATCTGAACTGATCCCGGGCCTCCCCTAGGTCGACTGAGCCTCAAATGAGTACCTGGTGCGGTGTGTAAAATCATCGCCACTGGGGAGACAAAGGTGGCCGGGTGTGGTGCTGGCCACCCACCCCCTCATGTGCCGTACTTGTCTTCATAGGTGTTCGCTAACTGCACTTGCTCCTACAGTCTGTTAAGGCTTTGTGGGTTATATTTGGCTTTGATGTGAGAGCACTACTTCATTAATTTAAGAAACAATTATTATTTTTGTACTATGAAGAAGGACCATTGCCCAAAACGTCACCTATTATAGATTTTTCATTTTAAAGCGGTGTTATTGATGATTGGGTTGAGGTTTTTGTGATCTTTTTTAGGAATGTCAGGAGCTGCTGCTTTCTAAATAGATAATTTGCATAAAAAATAACTAGTGTCTTGGTGGTGCCATGAGCAAGAGAAATAATCAACAACAAAATTACGTGTCAAGCCAGGATTCACGTAGATAAATCATGAGAAGGTTTGAAGATAGAATAGCGGAAACAGTTGCCAAGGACAACTGGGTTAGTGTCTTTGGAAAGAAGAACAGATTTTAAATATAATGAAGGTGCTTATTGAACTGGTTCGGTGAAGAACATTTTAGTTTAAGTCTCAGCAGTATTGAAGGTGGCAAGGTGTTTTTATGGCCCCACCGGAAAATCAGTGAAAGGTCACAAGGAAGGTACAGAAATCTATTCTGACTTTCTACACCTTAAAACAACATGTTAAGACAAGTCACCATGAAAACATGTACAGCCCTTTGTCAGTTTGCTCGGTGGGTACGTACGGCGCGAAAGAAGTTCAACATACATACACATGGGATATGGGGGCTTTGTGAATAAACTTAACTTTGTCGGTGAGTGCATTTGCTGAAAGGCGGGGAGAATAATTGCGTCTTATGATTCTACAATAAATATATAATGTGACCTAGAACGTTGCTCTGGTAGTTAAATTTGCACATGCCTCCATATTCTTATGAAGATTTTTAGATTATATGCACACTATTGGGGAGTTATGCATTGATTCTACTAAAGCTCATGATACAGTCATGGAATTGCATGCTTCAGAATCTGCATGGCATTTAATAGGCTCACGTCACCCCTGCAGCCACTAGTGATGCTACAATTTACCACAATGTTAATAATTTATTATTGAATGGAATTGTGATCTTGAATTACAATTTCTGGAATTGCTGTGGATTGGGCGTGCCAGTGAATTGTTCCAATCGAAATGGATCATACCCTAGCGTACTGTATACAGTACATTACGTTCTACGTGACCAGTTCTACAAATAAACATTTTAGTTTCAAAATGTAATGCATAGCTGCAAAAATCGACTACACAATGTTAAATCATGCGGTATTTGCTGCGTGACTTAAAATCTGCGACAAAACATAATGCATTTGAGCAGGTGTACATTTCACGCATTCATAACACGGTGTGTAACAGCTCACCTCATTGCGATTCAACGTTGCCACAATTCAGGGTCGTCCTGCCGTCCAATGAATAATCAATTACAATTCGGATTGATATGGCGTCTAAATGTGACCGTAGTTCAAGAAGCGGTAGAGAAATGGTAAAAAGAAATTCACATCTTGCACTGAGAGAAGAAAGAAAAACAGAAATTGTGTTTTTCATCTCATTTCATCACAGTTTTGTATCGTGCTTTTTTTGTCCAATTTGTACATTTCCAAATGCTTATTTAGCTTTAATGTAAATATCCTTTGCATATATGTGGCATACTTGTAAATAATTATTACACGCACCATTCCGTGCATTTATCGTGAGTGTAAGAATTGCATGGCCAGGAGATGGCAGTGCAGGACTAAAATTCAACAAAATAATAATAAGCAGGCAATGTCTTCGTCATTTACAAATCTGTCTATCCACATAAAAAATAAAGAAATATTTCTTACACAACCCATCAGCAGCACAACCTTTTTTGTGCATAATTCAGCAGCATTTATTCAATACAAACAAACTGGACCGGTTTCGAAATATCCTGCCTCATCTGCAGAATCAGGTTTGCTTGATTCATGGCTTGCTTTTATTAATCAATGCTTGTTTTTGTTTTAAAGCAAGCCTGACTGATAATGAGACACCGTATATCAAATTCGGTCCACAGATTTTATAAATCATCGCCGCTGAAATTATGCACTGCCAAAAAGGTCGTGCGGCTAATGGCTTGTACAAACAACACTTTTATTTTGTCACATGGCGAGACGGATACATGGAGGAGACGTGTGCCTATTTATCTTGTTACAAATCGACAATTTTGTTTCAGTTGGTTACACAGTGAACATTATTGGGCTCGGTAGAGCAAACAGTTATAGTGTGGATACAACATTAATCAATTTATTGATTAAAATAGATTCTTACTCTCACTTGTGCATGTATCTAATTGTGCGTATAAAACAATTATTTCAAATTCATATACTGGTATTCTGAACTGTACCTTCACGAATTGCAAAAATTCACATCAGTGTATAGTGCACACTCATTTCAAGGAAACAAAAATCTATTTGCAAATAAAGTTTTCAACCCGAAATGGTGACAGTTCATCAAACTGTGGATGTATGAATCAATAAGATAGCTAAGGTACAGCATGATGTTCCATTCCAATTAAAATTAAGTAAACGTTTTTATCAGGTAAGGCCCACTGAGCGATGTATCTCTTTTTCAGAAGCGACCTGGCCACAAATGATAACTCAATGAAGTGGCCGATTGTGGAAATTTATAGCAGCCAAATACTCGAAACAAATGTTTTTAAATGTGGAGGGAAAAACTGTAGAACCCGCATAAAAATCCACGCGGCCACCATGGGAAGAACATGCCAACACCAAATAAACAGGCGTCAGTGTCAGGATCGAACCCACGACCTCCTGCATACCAGGCGAGGTAGTTAACATCCTGCCACCGTGGCACCCCAAGTAGATGAGGAGCAAGGTGGTCCACACTTTCATTAAAATTATGTCAGCTCACAGTGGTCATATTTTGCATATTGCACAAGTTAATTTAGTTGTCATTGATAGTTCTCCAAAACAATGACAGATAAAGGGCATATATTGAGGTTCAGCAAACTATTTTCACTTAGTATTAGTTGAATGCATACGTTTAATCTGTAAAATATCGTGTTGTTTTGCCTGTTCATTTGGAACTTTGCAGATACGATTGCTGAATGACTTTCAAAAAGAGGTGCCATCGTTTTGGATCCGTTCACCTGAAAAGTACGCACACATGCCTCGCAAATGACCAAAAATGTGATGCGAGTTTTGTTGCAAAAACTATTGTGGAATTGTTTTATCGATTCAAAAAAGTATGCACACTTATTTTGCCTCTCATCGCAGAGTTTTAACTAAATACTGGTCTTATTACAGATCCATAAACACTGGTGGATTTTTTTTGCCTGCGCAGAACAAATTGGAGTCCTTTTGGAGAAGTGGAATACAGGGTACAAGTTTTATGTAATTTTTTTGCCCTTTTGTCAATCTGCTGCTGGATGGCGACCTCTGCACACCATTGGGTTTATTTGACCATACTTCATCACGCTGGTCAGCATGAGTTGGTGAAGATGACGAGCATAGATATAGAAGCATAGTACTTACAACAATGGATTTTTCCACAATATTCTTTGTTGCCCCTTAATTTCTAGCACCTTTTATGCAGTGGTTTTTCAACCAAGCAATATTCAGGCTTCAGTCCTGCTTTGCTTTTGAGATCTGACGAGATGGAGCATATTTTGGGTGACTTGTTCATGGGTGCAGTGCGTCCTGCATGAATGACAGCCGATGAGTGATGCCTGCACTGGATTGTGCTTGTCCCATTCAGGTTAATGGAGGAGATTGTGGAAAGCACCCTGTCATTCCTCGCCTGCTCATCAGACCGCCCACAGAGAGAGGACACCACTCACAACATCGTCCATCCCATTTGCCTGCTGTCATTATTGGACCCGAAAGCAGCCTGGTTCAAACTCTGGATGGTGAGGCATGTTCAGTGTTTTACTGCTGTTGTTCTTCCCAACCAAGTAAGAGTCAATGTGATATCCATTGGTCATTTCCAGAATCTTATTTATAGTATGCACGTGGTCGATGGAAGAGATAAGTTTCCTAAATCCAGCATGCACATAGGTTTCGTTTGACTCTATTTGTTCCACTTTACAGTTCCCTCAGATTGTTGTGAACAATATATATGTGTGCAAGAGGGGGCTGATTGGTCTTTGATTATTAATATCACTTCTGTTTCCCTTTTTTTAAATAAATAACAATGGCAGCATAATTTCACGATTTAGATATTTTCATTACCGTTTCTATATATAAATATAGTCCAGAAAAATAGGTATTCAAAAAGAATAAAAACAATATCCAGCTCAGGAATCTTATAGCGTATTTATAACTGATGGAGGTGGGATATTGAGGGACATTGCACAACTTGCAAATCAAGTTGTGGACTAAACATACATTGTTTTGGTTCCATAGCATGGCTACTACAGCAGAACAGTGGTACTTCGGCTGTTGGAGACCAAATACATCTCACTGGTAAGTTCTCAGTCCTTTCGTAGATGGCTCAAGTTAAAAACGTGGACCAAATTGTCAGTCTTCATATTCCTGTGCAAATGTAGATGCTAATTTACATGGGTATCTGCCGGGGCTCCAGTGTGGCCAGGAGAAGACACTGCATTAAAATGGATTGTTGCACTGTACTATGCTCCAATGTTTATGCTGCCCGCCCTCACTGACCAGCGTGTTGAAGTGTGGTCAAATAACCCCCATGACCTGCACAGTGTGGGGGAGGCCATCATCCAGCAGTTGATTTACAAAAAATGGCTGTACATTGTGGAATACAGGAATGTGGTATGCTGGAGTACATTGATGATATGATTTGGTGTGGACAGATTAAGGATGCTGTGCAGCAGTGTTACAGCTACAGGCAGGCATTGCAGAGCTGCCAGGACGGGACGGAGGAGATGAGAGCAAGCCTACAGCAGCAGACCATTCGTGAGTGCCACCATATCCATCCATTGTTCGATTCCTTCATCCTGCGGATCGCTGTCAGACTGTCACGCCTTCATCCCTTAATTTTACAATTCTGCCATTGCCTTATCCCTTCATTCTCTCATCCCTTCATCCCCTTCTTCATCATCCAGTTCATAAATGCATGAGCAGTTGTTCACCGAGACTACTAACCTTTCAGTTGCTGTCATTCATTCCCTTGTTAATGTATTCATTCATTATCTTTTGTCAGTACGGTCATTATTTTTTAATAGTGTGCTTCATTGATGCCATCATTCTCATCGAATGGAAAGATTGCCACCATTCTGTAGGACTCATAATATTAAATTTACAGCCCCTTGTTAATCCACTGCTGGATGAAGGCCTCTTCACCATGCTGGTCAGTGCTGATTGGTGAATTAATCAGCCCATGACCAGTTCATATATAACTCGCCACTGATGTTATTCATGTTCGCTAAATTTTAGTCAGGTTACCGGGTTCACAGCTTGTTGCGCCAACCATTGCACTACTCCCCTCGGAATGTTGGTCTTATAACTGTGGAGCAGTGAATCGTTTTCAGTTATATAGTAGATCTGCACAGAACCACTGTGCTCGTGATGCTGTGCAAGATGGTTAGTGATACAGGGATAGTGCCATGTTCCTGTATAAAAACTATCCGTCGTGAAGCCACCCACCCCTACAAACTAGTGGTGATTCTAATGGGTATTGTTTCTGAAGTCTTACAGAGCTATACTGTGATGTGATTAATTCATCTTCATTGTAAAGAATTTTAAATAAATCTGCACATGAGTGACTTGGGAAAGCAGTGTTAGAATGTAGGCATCTAGGGCCACTAAAATTGGGTTGTGAATCATTCCCAGCAAAGCAATATACATCAATTCTTAGCAACTCCATCCTGTACGTTAATTAGTGAATTAATTTAATTTGTTGATTTTAGGATTTCTGCACGGGTGATTTATGTATCTGTTGAACTCCGTGATTTTGTGCACTAAAACATGTAACAGTGGTGTCAAGAGACCAAACGTGTCATTGACATTATTGGCAGTTAATCTACCTCTGAAGAGGAGCTGAAAAAAAATAGTTATTCCCGTGACATCCATAATATCTGTGCTGAGATATATTCCTTTGCGACAATAGTTGAATTCAGGTTGCTCTCTGGATTTATGCCATTTGTCCTTCAGGAATCGTTCATATTAAATGTGTTTGGGCAGTACATTTAAGCCTGTTGGGTTCTACATGGACATTGTTTAAAGGATTCAAGGATTTGAATGTATTGGGAACTTAAAGGCCTCAGCACCTCCAAGCACCTTACGTCACATCTCAACCATTCTATTGCCTGAGGGGACTTCCAGTAGCAACTGTGCCTACACAACAACAATTTCCATTCGCCACTAAGTGACGGTGACGTCACCACGGCATTTGTACCAGGCTAGGTGCACATTGAGGCTACGTGAAGTGTCAAAGGCTTGCTTACAGGAGATCATGGAACATATCCAGGTGCCATGGATTAGCTGACCTGAAATTACTGGCAGATGCACCACCTGTCCTACCCACTGTGCGAACTTGAAGTGTTTTAGCCACCCGGCGCTCCACTCATTATGAGCGTTGCTCATCCACCCTCCGTTGTTGCTGGAGGGAAAATGCCTCCAGCTGCCTAGAAGTATCCTTCATGAGCCTCCACCACAACGACTGATCTTGACACTTGCTGGTGTTAGTCATCGGCAAATCCAATCGGCTCCAAATTATTCTCTAACACATTGGTCAACCTAGCCTGTGCCATGCCGATTTAGCCCCCTCTATCTGGCCAAACAAGCTGCTTGAGCATGCTGGGAATGCGGGTTACATGACCCAGCCTGCAGATGGGTATAGTTTGCCAGAAGAGGGTAATGTTACTTGGTGTTTTTTTTTTAAATGAAGTAATTGTGTTTTTTTTGTTGTAAATATAGAACATGATACATCTTGCAATGCAGTTGCATAAAGTTACTCCATACATCAAAATTGGCATTGTATAGCGCATTGACTCTCTTCAAATGCAGGCACTGCTAAGTTATTCCATTAGATCTTCTGCATGCTTGTAATATGTAAAGATCCCTCACAATGTTAAAATGTGTTGAACCAATTATGACAAGAATAAATACTTACATATTTGCATGTTGTACATCAATGTTATTTATATCGAGGTGAGAGCCCACTGAGACAACAGTATTTCGCAAGTGAGCCCTGGGGGTGAAAACAAATAATGTACAGTAAAGGAATTAAAAAACATCGAAAACAGAAGGTGAAAACAAATGTCTAAACACAATCACTAAAAATATTCAGCTATATTTTTCACACATTTTGCAGCCAAGAAAATAGCACAAATGAATAAAATATGTTACTGTATATGCTCCAAACAATTCAAGATTCTACACTAGTGTATCTGAAATTCCTCCTTCACCATACCACTGATTGTTTAATATCAAGGAGTTGGAAATTATGGTTGGACACATAGGAGGTAGCAGGTTTCCTTGTACAGACCCTTTTGTCAATCTCTGCTGGACAAGGGCCTCCCCACGGCTTATCGTGAAGGTTACTTGACCCTACTTACATACATCATCATGCTGGTCAGTGCAGGTTGGTGAAGGTGGGGGAGAATAGACATGTGAGTCTCGAATTTTGCACTGCTCTCTGCTGCCCACCACGTAGCCCCACAGCCTTATGACAACCTGTTAGGCATGGTGGTCGCTCATCCAAGCACTCTCCTGGCTCAACCCTGGTTACTTTTCGACGTCTGATGAGAACAAGGAACTTTCTGTGTGATGTGGTAATTATAATAATTCTTGAAGACCTGCACCCATAATATACAGTAGATTTTTTTTGGGGGGTTAGATCGCTTAAATGTAAATGTGTCGTTAAATCCGCCACCAACTGCACGTTGTGTTCTGTGCACACAGATAGCGGGCGAAGAACAACATACACGCGGGCCGAGTTGCTGTACCTGCACTTTGTGCACTCGCTGTGCATGCTGGGACGGCTGCTGATGTACGCCCATGGACGCAAACTTTTCCCGCTCATCATTGCAAATCGCAAAGGTGGGTAAAGCGTTGCTGGAGCATTGCCATTGTTGGCAGTGGAATCATTGAATCATTTTGGGATTCTAAATAATGAAATGTCAAAAGTATTCAAGTTCTTTCATCGACATCAGCCATTTTCTATTCACTGCTAGATGGACAAATATAAAGATCCGCCTTTGTCTCCCGAATGGCAATGTTAACACACCGCACCAGGTACTCATTTGAGGCTGAGTCGACCTAGGGATATCCCAGGACCAGTTCAGATAATCGTCACTGGTGTTGGCCGTCAACGGGAATCGAACTCGAGTCTTCAGGTTTATAGCGTAGCTACGCTAACCGCGGCACCACCGCTCCCCCACAGATAGAAAGATGTCAATCCATATAATCCTACAGATGAGCTGATCTCATTGCTCCATCTCTATTGGATATCCTCATTCATATTCTCTTTTGATAGCCATTATGTCACCATTCTCTTCCATCAACCATAATCCCTTCGAATGATGTGTTCTGCTGAAGCTCATTCTTTTAACCATCGGCATAATATGTCACTCATTTGTGTTTGTTCCCTGATCAATGTGTTCCTTCTATATTTGAAGTTTTCGTGACTGCAGGGATCCATATTCTTTGGTTCTTTCGGTAAAGTCACGTAGGTTTAAAATAAATTAAATCACGACGTTTCGGGCGCAACACAAGCGTCCGTCATCAGGTGGGACAACCACAGCAAGAAACAACTGTGGAAGTGTGCAGAATGGCTGCTGTAACATGAGGCTATATAGCCACTTCAGCAGTTTCTTGCTGTGGATGTCCCACCTGATGACGGACGCTTGTGTTACGCCTGAAACGTCGTGATTTAATTTATTTTATACCTACGCGACTTTACCGAAATAACCAAAGAATAACCATGTGTTCCTCTTCGTGTCGTTCAGTGGAATTCTAAACGTGCATCTGTCTATGCTTATTTTTGTACTCTTCAGCCTTCCATTTTGTTTGTTATTGTCCTCATGTCTGGTTCGATTGTTAACAAGTCCTTTCGTGCTCTTTAGTTTTTCCGGTAAAGTCACGTAGGTAAAAAATGTATAATAAATAAAGGTGAATTTGTTTTAATTTATTTCATATTTTAAACCTACGTGACTTTACCGGAAAAACCAAAGAGTATGGATCCTTGCAGTCACGAAAACTTCAAATCTAGAATTAAGTCCTTTCGTGTATACATCTCGAGATAAAACATTACAATAATTTCAGAGTGCATGCTTCGTACATAGAGGTGTAAAGATTGAGGGTTTGTTATTCAGTTCAAGCATTGATCGTTTTTATTTACAGCGTGGTCAATGTAGCAGCCTTTCATGGCTGTTTGGATAAAGTAACCATATTTGACACGACATACACAAATCTTAAAAGTATTGATTCTTACAAATGCGATTCATTGCATGTATCATGAGCTTAAATATAGATATTAATAGCTACATTGAGGCTTAGTTACCCTTCTATTGTTAACCCAGGAAAGCCGTTGTTGTGAGAGTGATACTGCTTGAGAATATGTTTATTTTTTTCACGCTGGAATGTGTTGGTGTGATAAGAGTGCGTTTGATATTTTGACGGGTTAGACAGATGACAATGTATTTCTTATTTTAAAATGAAAGATGCTTGCTTGGCCGTGCGCCTCTGTGTGTTTATGTTTTTTTTGTCTGCAGAACCAGTTTCCCTGTCAGACGTGATGGTGCTGTGTGTCGAGCTCATGTGCATGCATGGCGGAGCACCCAGGCAATTCAAGAAACAGTCGGGAACACGTTCTGGTCAGAAATCAACCGACCCACCCGTGGTGTTCATTACTTTTTCAAGCATAACATGATACGTCACTCAGCAGAGCAGTGCAACTTTCTTTGCCGAACGATCGACATGACTGCTCAAATTTAACTTGGCAAACAAAAAGTCCGTATTTTAAAGCAACCCTTTCACAAGGAGCTGTTTATTGATTCATAGTGCGTCGAACAAATCAATAATATCCTCGGGATGAGCAAAGCGATGGCGTGTGTGGTGTTTACCGCCATGCAGACGTGTATGACCCTGGCACGCTGGCGCTTGGGGTCCTGAGAATGCTGTGTGAGGGCAAGGAGAGTGCCACCGATTGCCTCTACAATGACGCCGTGGTGCACGCCCTTACACTGCCGATCTCCGCCTGCCTGGAAGGCAGAATGGTGAGCCTGAACTTTGACTTCACTGCCATTTACACGCTCGCACATACCCACAAATGAATAATGGCGCTGAAAGGCTCGAGCGTGGCAAACTCTTTGCAAGCAGCTTTTCCTTCCGCGAGTGATGTTTGCTTTTGGGTGGTGTACCAAGTTTCCGTGTGTCACGGCCACTGTCGGCATTGTCGTTGGCATTGTCCACAGTTGTGTAGTTTCGTGTTGAGGTTAATGATTTAGTGTACATCTAAGCTGGCTGTCATGCTCTAGTAAAGTGAAATATTTGGAACGGCAACACTGTTGGTCTGTGAATAAAGCCAGGTCGGCAGTTGCACCACAGCATGCAGAATTTCTATGCAGAGAATTTGATTCACTTTTGTCAGTTTAATTTCACAGTACAGTGGATTTTTACTTCTCTGAAACCCTTTCATTACGGACGTTTTTTTTACCTTTAACAGGCATATGCAAACAGTGTAAGTCAAAGGACAAATGTGTTTTTTCTCATTCACTCGTCGATTTGCGGTCGTAAAAATTAAACTGCTGGATTATACATAGCTTTTTGCAATTTTAGAATTAATGCCTGGCTTTTTGAATACTTATAAGGCTGAATGCGTTCAATTTAATAGCAAAAAATATTCCTTAGACTTAGTAACTGCCTTTAACCCATTATCAAGCTACTCCTGGATAAAAATCATGCATATGCTATGCCAGTTAGTAAGTTGTTTGACCATACTTCACAACGCTGGTCAGTGCTGGTTGGTGATGGAAAGTAACCAAGGACCGGTTTCAGATATCACATGACACTGATGTTATCCGTGGCCACGAATATAACTCAGGTTACAAACTTCAAAGTGCAGTGCGCAAACCACTGCACCATCGCTCCAGTCCAAAATGCATTTCATGTTGACCTTGTTAGCTAAATTAAGTTTCTAAGTGCGTATTAAAATCCCCTTACCTGAAGAAAAGTGATTCACTGAAACTTGTAGAGTTGATACAACTACATTAGCCGACTGTGCATTAGACGTACGAGCGTGTCGCCTCATGACAGGGCGTGTTCTGTCTCTTGCGACTGTGCACAGAGCGGCGCCAACAAAGAATCGACGCTGCTGCACGTGGCCGACATTCTTGCTCGTTTGGCCTCCACGGATCGCGGCCTCTCATTGCTGCTGTGGGGGGAGGGCAAGCAGAGCGCCCAGGCTGGCAGGTGGGATCTAATTCTAGATTTGAAGCTTTCGTGACTGCAAGGAACCATATTCTTTGTTTTTTTCGGTAAAGTCACATAGGTTAAAAACAGGAAAACAAGTAAATAAAATCCCTTTACCTTAACTAGGAGCCAGGATGGCTCCTCTTCCCTTTCCCTTAACCAGTATTTAAGGTCGTGTCTCTTGGAGCTCCCTTCTCCTGTTACAGTAATTTTTGCTGTGACGGTTCCACCTGAAGACGGAGGCTTGTGTTGCCTCCGAAACGTCGTGATTTAATTTATTTGTTTTCTTGTTTTTAACCTATGTGACTTTACCGAAAAAAACAAAGAGTAGGTGGGATCTAGTGTCGCACGGGTAACACTTGTGCTTCGGAGCGAGAAGGGCCTGGGTTTGATTCCCCTACTCGGGTGCCTCTCTGAGATGAGTTTGTATGTTCTTTACCTTTTCTGCATGGGTTTCTTCCAGGTTCTCCAGTTTGCTCCCATAGCTAAAAAAAAAATACATTGTAACTGCTATTGGCTAAAACATCAGAATTCTGAAAAATTGCTCAATTGGCATTATACATAGCAACATCAAACCCCGTTCTGCAAAAACTTTGCAAGACCCTCCTAAATCAGAATCTTGCTCTTCAGTGAGGATTTCCCAGGCAAACAAGCATAACGAGAATAGTATAGTTAAACACATTCCTGCGGAGGGAGCTGGTAGGAACGTTGGGTTGCTCGGTCAATGGCCAGGGTCAACGGCGGCGTGGTGTTTTCCGCAAATATGCCCGACTGTGAGGGCGGGCACAAGCCGGTGTGAGTAGGTTAAACGTTGAGTTTTATAAGGGCACTACTGGGTGACCAGCCCCTCCCCACCCAGCCCCACCCATCCCACTCCCCACCCAGCCCCACCCCTCCCACCCCCTGCCCAGCCCCACCCTCCCCACCCAGCCCTTCTCCACCCTCCCCACCCAGCCCCTCCCCACCCTCCCCTCTCCACCCAGCCCCACCCTCCCCACCCAGCCCCTCCCTACCCTCCCCTCCCCACCCAGCCCCTCCCTGCCCACCCAGCCCCTCCCTGCACGACGGACACAATAATCCCCTGTGGGCTGGTGTAACCAGGAGGTTCCTACCAGGAAGATGGACATAACCATACTTTATACAGGCATAGTTCTGATATACACACACTTGGTTTTGTCCGTATATAACATATCTGTACCACCTAGGGGGGCAAATGCTAACAATTATTTTTGTTAGAAGCATTCTATCTCTAAATGATAGCAAATTAAACCGTGTTAGCTTTTTTTAATATGTAACATTATATTAAGAGGGTACCATAGCCTGTGTGATAGAGATATTGTTTGGTAAAATAAGAATGTGAAATGAAACATCTATGTGATATGAATATAAATATGAAGAATCTCTATGAAATACAACAGGAGGATGTACACTCAGCTTTCCGCCCATGTCAGATACTGCCTGTGGTGCATACTGGTAGTATTTGCCACCCCAAGTGGCACCAACTCCCTTGGATCATGAGATACAAAGGTTGTGCTTTCACTCAGCTTCTACTGTATCGACAGCGACGGCGTGCTGCTCTGTTTACTACGAGCCATTTTAATTGAAAATGGTCCGGTGATATATGGGCTTTTGTGCCAAATGAGACCCTATTGAGGCTCATTAACTTCTCATTGAAACTGTCAGCATATGAAAAATGGTTGTTGGTCATTTTTATTGTCTAACTTTATCTTGCTTGTCAAAGCAGGCTTCCAGCTGCTTGTTGTATCACTATTCATTGAAGAAACATATTGCAGTATATATATGATATGAAAGCAGAATTTCCTTAAAGTGGCATGTACAATTCATTAATGGCACTGAACAAATTTACTAAGCTCATATCATTTATCAGTTAATACATTAACATTGATATTTAAGTTCAGCATGCAAGCCTAAAATTCCGCTTTTTTAATTTCCGATTCACGTAATAATACACTTAATAATGACCTTTGTTTATCCAGCAAAGCTTTGTTGGCTCGTGGCACTCTTATTCAGGAGGCTTCTGTATTGAAATATTTGGACAATTACATTCATGGGTGTTAAGCCGCACATAAATTAAAAAAACAAAAAAATATATATTTTACCAGGCAAGGCACAGAGAGCTATTTTTCAGAAGCGCCCTGGCTACAAATGATCGCTCAACGAAGTGGCTTATCACGTGGAAATGTATAGCAGCCAAATACTCTAAATGCACGCCTATATATGTTACGTGAATAATTAATTCAGGTTCACAGAAACTCTGCAGCCAATATGCATTCTACATGTGTCACAGCAGCATATATAATACTGCAAAATCTTGAAAATGCATTGAATTGTGGTGGAGATTAGGTATTTAGTGTGTAAAAATAACCTTAGGTTATGGCAAGTGCAATTTCTAAAAATATTACAATTTTATATTACAATATTACAAATTTTGCTAAATTAAATCATTTGTATGGCTGAGCATGTAGAATAAATTTCATTGAAGTGTTGTATAGTTTTAATTGTAAGGCTTTTAAATTACTATCATTGGTCAATTCGGTAGTGCCTTGCATTGGAAATATTTAAAGCAGTCTCTAGTATTAAGTATTAGTAGCATTTTTTACAGAAAGAATATCTGCTACCAGCAAGGTCTGACTCATGAAGATCTATATTTCTTTCCAAATAATAGTTTTTGCTTTTATATGAAAACAATTTTAACACTACAATTATAAGCCAAATATGAAGCAATATATAAATTGGACACAAAACAATAAACCATGTGGATCATGTCCCCTGTGTTATGGAAGTGTGAATATGCATTGTAATGTGCTGTTTTCTCACTTTGTGGCCCTTTGCCAAGTTCCCTCTCTTGTTAATTAATTCAGGGTCAATATTTGAACCGAGAATCGATTCCTTAACGTGCCGGTTGAGTTTGATTCCCAACCATAGCCCACATCAGTGGCATGTGATATCTGATCTGGTAATATTGGTCGCGAAAGCCTACGTGTTAAACAAACCCCCAATTCACCAACCCACAATGAATAATGTGATGCAGTATGTTCTAATGATCCCCATGATCGACACTGCATATGGAGTCCTTTATCCAGAAACGGGCTGTACTTCATTATGCTGATTTACAAAAAGCATTCCTAATCGCATTCAATGTTAACATTACTGCTGTTAAATGGGAACACATGGTGGAATTTTAATGATTCACCACCCGCCACCTCAAGTCAATTCTTCACTATTACCTGTTACGCTCATAAATGGGCTCATCCGGATCTTTTGTTTGCCTCGCTTCATCGAACCCAGGTCATCTCCCGCACACGTGATCGTCGAGTTCTGCAAGCGCACGCTGGACGGACCCCTGGTCACACCCGCGGGCCCCGTGCAGCTGCCCTGGGCCGTGATCGGAGCATTTGTGTTCGTCTGTCGCCAGCTCTACAACACGGCCGAGGGGCTCCAGGTGCTGCAGCCATACCGTCTGCACGATTGCCTGGCGCACGCCTGGAGGGAGGTACGTGTGTGCTTTTGGTGTGGTGTTGATTTTATTATTGGCGAGATAAGTCGTGAAAACATTCGTCGACTCAGTGTTTTTTTATTTTATTCTAGTCGATGATAACTGCATGTAAGACAAAAGTCATCAAGGATGACAATGACTACCCGTCAGAGGCCAAAAGCGTGACTGACTATAATGAGACAAAATTAACTGGTCGAATTAAAATGCAAAGATGCGTTTGAAATGTTATTTGTGACTGAAGTACAAAAAGGTTTATTGCATTCACTAATTGTCTGATTTGGCAATATTTGGGGAGGAGGGGAACTACACACTCTGAAGAGTAGACAATTTTTTCACTTCTTTAATTGACTAGTCTAAGAGTGACTAAATGACATCCGTGTGGACTAAGACTATAATGAAAAGAATGCTGACTAAATCAACACTGCTCTTTGGTTCTTGCGGTAAAGTCACGTAGAAAATCAAATCAAATAGTAATAGAATACGTCGTTTCGATTGCAACACAAGCAACCGTCATCAGGTAAGAATGAATGAGAAAAAAAAACATAGTAACTTAGAAACACAATGCAACACAACACAGAGAGTCGGACAACACAACAGCCAACACCCCACCTGGCTGGCCACGTTCCTCCAAAGAATGAAAGAATGTGTTGTGTTGCATTGTGTTTCTAAGTTTACTATGGTTTTTTTCCTCATTCATTTTTACCTAATGACGGTTGCTTGTGTTGCAATCGAAACGTCGTATTCTATTATTTGATTCCATTTTCTGCGTGACTTTACCGAAAGAACCAAAGAGTAATTCCTGCAGATACGAAAGCTTCGAATCTAGTTTAAATCAACACTGGTTTGCTGAAAATGAGAAATTCCCTCCATGGTGGCTTCGGATAGCTTGAAGGCAATACAGAGCTGATGGTGGGTGTGGAAGTTCATGCGACTTAATGTAACCTCTAATCATAGCAGGAACATTCCCCAAAGATGAGTGAGTGCCTACAGGTCTTAATATACTCGAGCAATTTTAAGACGGTAATTTCCAGCAAGTGTCATCCTGCAGTGATTGCGGTACCATTTTCTGTCATAAAATAAATTTTAGGTTGACAAATTTCGACAAAAGTGATCTCTTCTCCTCAACTTGTGGGCAATTGGAATCGCAGCATCAAACCCGATCACGTACAGTGGTCACATGACTCCTCAAGGTTGTGTGCTTTGTAGGTAAATCGTGGTTCATATCACACCCTATTCAGAAAACACTGTTTTTATTTTGAGACAGAATTCCATCACAGAATTCCATCACTCTATAATACTGCTACACTAAGCTGCCATATCTGCTCACAGTAAATGTGTTGCCGGTGACAACTGCAGGCAACGATTGCTCACGTGTATTCGAATCTTAAGCTCTACCCTGGCTGTCTCGTACTCCACTTCCGACTATGTACTGGTAAGAACCTCCTGGTTCCACCAGCCCACAGGGGATTATTGTGTCCGTCCGTCGTGCATCCAAAAATGGGACGGGTCGGGTTAGGTGGAGAGGGGAGGGTGGGGAGGGGCTGGGTGGGGAGGGGGGGGTGGGGAGGGTGGGGAGAGTGGGGAGGGGCTGGGTGGGGAGGAGCTAAGTGGGGGGTGGGAGGGATGGGGCTGGGTGGGGAGGGACTGGTCACCCCGTGGTGCCCTTATAAAACTCAACGTTTAACCTACTCATGCCGGCTTGTGCGGAATACACCACGCCGCCGTTGACCCTGGCCATTGACCGAGCAACCCAACGTTCCTACCAGCTCCCTCCGCAGGAATGTGTTAAATGTACGGCAGTGGTTTGTTTTCGATGATTTGTAGCCCATACCCCATAACTGCACGACTATTCACAGGCGAGCAGTGCAGTAGAGAGGGCTCCTACTCCAGTGTCTGGTGAAGACAGCTGTATGCCCTCATCCAGCCAAGACACACAGGCATTGTGAGTATGAGCCATGAGGCTGCTGTGCCAAACATTATTCTGAATGCCTAAAATGCATCATGCTGCATTGTGCTTGTGCCTGTATGACTGTGCATGTGTTTGTGTATGTCCAAGTCTACGTGAATGCATTTGTGTGTGGGGAGGGGTGGTGAAGTGGTTAGTAAATTGCGCTAAGAACACAGAAACCTGACTTTGATCCCTGGCAATGGCTAACATCACTGGTGAGTGATCTCAACACTGATTCTGGGCCTGCCCTAGGTTGACTAAGCTGATTCGCACCGTTGGCTATGTACAGTGCGAAAGAAGTTCAACTTACATCCATAAATGAGTTCCAGGTACCTTGTATAGGCCAGACCAAGGCGGCTAGGTGTGCTGCTGGCCAAACTACCCCATCATCATGTATTCTAGATTTGAAGCTTTCGTGACTTGATACTCGTTTCAGAGGCAACACAAGCTTCCGTCTTCAGGTGGAACCGTCACAGCACGATT
>CM025673.2:3457341-3507672 GCA_014621495.2 Entosphenus tridentatus | reverse complement strand
GCTGTGGATTTCACACCTGATCATGATTGCTTGTGTTGCAGTCGAAATGTCATGATAATTTAATTGGTTAATATTTTTATTATTTTATTATTTCCCTTCTACGTGACTTTACCGAAAGAACCAAGAATATTACACTACTTGCCGACCTATGCCCATGTGTCCTGTGTATTTAACCTTTAGTGCCCTTGTAAATAAGTAGGGTGTGAGAGAGGATTAGCTGTCAATTACAGTTTAGTTGAGTTCCTATGCAACACATGAACAGCACTTTTTTGTAAAGCAACTGCTGAATGAGAATCTTCCCACCGATTGAGTCGTCAGGGTTATTTGACCGTACTTTACCATGCTGGTTATTGTGGTTTGGTGAAGGTATGAAGCATAGACGTGGGAGTAGGAATACGGTACAACGTATTGATTTGGCTGCATCTGCCCTCTGCTGACAACACAGCCACGAAGGTGCCTATCGCAACCTGGCATGCATGCTGGTCATCTATCCTCGCACTAACCAGGCTCACACCTGCTTAACTTCCAAGATCTGATGAGATCGGGTCCTTTGTTTGTGACTCTTGGGGCTTCGAGTGAAAAAACACTATCCCTTATCTATAGTTACATTTATAATATGATCCTTATGGCGGTACCCTGGGGTACCAAATAATACAAAATGGCCGAGGCAATTAAATATTTTATTTCTGGGACACCATTTTTTTTACAGGGGTGTACTTCACTCCACAACTGGGGTACCAATCAATCCGAAATCAGTGCTACTCCGCGATGTCGAAATGCAGCGAGGATGATTGCGCTGAAACCCTGAACACTCTTATGCACCGTAGTGCACCCGATCTCATTAGATCTCAGACTAAAAAGTACTGCATCACGGACATTATGCGAGAGCCGGGGAACTATGGTACTCCGGGGTACCGCCATAAGGTTCATATGTAAACACATGTTTTTAATATTGACTTGTTCGTATTTTGTTTTCAGGACATTGTAGACCGACTGATTCTGGTCAACTCCAAAGCAAAGATACACTCCTTGTTCAACTATGAGCAATCACACACCTTTGGACTAAGGTATGCCCCTTTTATAATTTTACATTTTCAATCATGCAAATTGTTTAAACGACCAGTGGTGACCATTGCAAAGCCAGGGACTGAACAATTATCTACTCTTTCACCAAACATTCACAAGGTAAATAACTTTTGATTGATCATGTTGCAAGGTTCATACAGCTGTTAGAGTGATCCTCAGTGAGAACATAGTGCTTCAATGATGACAAAGGACAAAATATAGCCGCTGCATTTGGCTCAGCAAACATAAAAATAAATAGCTCATCCATTTATATTGACTTTCACTCCGGCATTATCATCAGCCACTTGAGTACAAACATAAGTCTTAAACATCAGCATCTTATTAGCACAACTGCAGAATATAGATGGTTACTGCATCGCGCGCTTTCAGATGTGCTTCTGCAGCCATCTGTAACACTCTTCATTTCTAATATTAGAAAGCCACTGGAGCTATGCACTTTTACATTTTAGTCTTATCACTTTGATGCCATTCGAGATTTCTGTTGACCAGCATTTGTTTAAACAAGCAAAATCTGGACCAGTTTTGACCTTCGGGTTCTCATCAGCAGTCAGATTTGTTCAACTAATCCTGCCCGATGACCAGAATATTACCTCTAAATGATGGGATCATGTCAACGCAAAAAACAATATGGTTGAATAACTCATTACGTGTTGTCATGGTGCATTCTGGACAATTAAATACATCCACTATGTTTTTCGTTCTGTTAGTGCTTTGGCAGAAATAATTGAAGCAAGTGAAATCTCCAAATTGGAATAAAAGAAGATATATTTACTTCATTACCCAGAATGGCCCACTTCAGCACATAAGTCTTTTTAATGCTTTCCAACTAAGATTTTATCATCGTGGCTTACTGACATTAACACGCATAAATATGATCCAATATGAGCTCAACTTTGGTATAAAGTTATTTTGCTATTCGGGACTCACTCTGTACTACACCCATCACATTGATGAAAGAGTTGCCCACGCCCTCTCGCACAGAGATGCTGTCAGAACCCCAATGCCTCATCGTGTCCTATGGACGTACTGCTTCTATGCATATATATTGAACTTCTTTCGCACTATACCTGGCCAACTGTGCTAATCGGAGGTGTTTATTGCGCCTAGTGCGAACGCTGCCGTTATTATTATTAATAATAATAAGCGCACAACTTTATCTGTGATGAACTCTGCACTTTCCGTCGTTTTCATGCAGGGGGCGCTGCAAACCTACGCGCCCCCTACATGAACGATGGAGGCGCAGGGACAGACGTTCGATTACGTTGGAATCGATCTGCAGACGGCGGTCTTCTCGCACGGCCAGCAGCTCTATGTCGCCTTATCTCGATGAAAGTCCGCATCGAACCGAACCCCCATCTACTCAATTAAGTCTTCCTGATGTAAAATGATATAAGCTTTTAATGAAGAAATACAATTATCTAATTAAAAACATAATACAATTCAAAGATGTTTCCTTTTAAAACTTCAAAACGGAGCATCGGCTGCTTGCGTGAATGCTTCGTTCGTGTGCAAATTTGTTTCGTGACTTTCCTGGCCGAAGGCTGTAAATGGTTGCGATGGGCGCCGCAGGCGTCCCCGAACAACCCCTCGTTATTGAGAATTAAATACTTCCGAGGACAAGCCCATCTTGAAAAGTGTTACAGAATGTATGCCTGTGCGTGACTTTCCTTCCTTTTTCCAAAGCATCGGATTACAGGCATAGACCGTCGCACGTGAGCGAGACTGCCGTTGTGTGTGGTGGGATTGTTTGATCACTCCAGGCTGCTCAGTGTGCTGTGCTGCGGTCTGGACACGCTACTACTGCTGGAGAGCCAGTACCACGTATCTCAAGCACTGCTCGCATGTCAAGTTGAGAATACGCTGGACAACGGGTAATTTGAACGTGTCATACTTTGATACGCCTTAGCTCAGCATGAGGCCACTCAGCACTATTATCAGAAGTTTTGCCTATATGGCAACCTCATTCATCAACCGTGGAGGTTCCAGGTGTGAAATATACATTGCAGTGGTGTAGTAAATTTGACTGCAAGTTTCATTAACCAGAGAAAGTTTGAGAGCATCGATTTGTAAGTAGCTCATGGCTTTTATGTGTAAACATTGCTTAACAATCCCCATTGAGTATGTTCAGCTACAATTACTGTGTTATTGCCATATTTCCACAAGTGAAATTGGTGTGTGTCAAATAAATAATGTGCAATATAATTAGATAATCATGAACTGCAGGTGGGTGCAAAGGATTAATTATCATTGTTTTTGGAATTATACCTTTGCCAGGTTTTTGAATGACTAATTAACCATCACACACTTTCTTAGTTTAACATTAATGTGCATTTTACACATTTACAGAGTTGGACACATTCATAAGAAAGCCATAGATTTCGCCCTCTCCCCCCCCCCCGATCATAGGAATATATTTCAGGAATAATTATTTGTGCAGGGTCTGGTGTCAAGCCATGTCTGCGCAGTTGAAACTAATTCCAGCGTTTTTTAATTATTTTATCGCTGCAGAGAGTTTATAATAGATGGGCTGTCACTGGAGAGGAATCATGTGCTGGTGCAGATGTACACCGTGGGTGGGCCATCAGAGAGACTTCTGCCACCTCACACTCTCCTGCAGGTCTGGTACTTGTATTTACCCATGGAATGTTAACACACACGCACACGGCATTAGCAGATTCGTACAAGATTTACTAACGATTGTGCGTAGCCTGGCCACGTACACACATGGCACAAACGCAGGCAGACAATCTGTCAGCCCACGGGAAGCGGGCTGGGGCCAATTTTAGCTGGCAGAAGCTACCATTGATGTTATAGTCGTTTTATTGTGCTGTTTTTAATTGATGAATCCACCACATTTGCATTGGTATTTTTTTTGTAAAAACATGGCCAAAACGTGGCCCAAGAGAAATTTGCCTGTTGGGCAGTTGCCTGTATGAATGCAACCTATCTTTCTCTGACATATGCCTCTAATTTACTTGAAATGCAATAATGTGGAATGGATTCATGTTTATAAACAGGTCTACTGATGAATTGATTTACATACAGTCATAATGCAGTAGATTGCATTAACTATAAACATCATCAAACACGGAAGACCAGAGCACTTTATAATAAACATATGGGACATGGATCATATGTTGGAAGAGGAGCACTTCAGCCTCATGCATTTGTCTTTTAGCACTGCCAAGATGAATGTGCTGCCAGGCTTAAATGACCTTCCACTCGCATATAAATCACACTTGCTTTTAATTGTTATAATAAAAGTAATTTGCAACCATTTGTCAATCTACTGCTGGATGAAGGCATCCCTATGTTGTGTGATTTATGGGTATTGTTTGAACATACTTCACCATGCTAGCCAGTGCAGGTTGTTAAAGAGGTGGCCCAGGACTCGATTGGATATCACTCGCCACTGATATCAGCTATGGGCAGGATAAAACATAGGTTGCCAAGTGACTCCACCCCATAGTTTATTCAAAATACTGAATAATTATAGTATTTAATAACATCAAACAATAATGTCCTTCATTCCCTGAAGAAGGACTCACTAAGTCCACATTTGTTTAAATTTTTCACGAGTGCCCTGCATAGGGATGCTTAGCCAATCTCATTCATGAGTGTTTGGCATTTTTGACTGTTGGGTAAATTAGTAAATAATTTAGTAAATGAGTGAACAAATCTGCGTGAACAATTATTTCCAAATCAATGGATTCAGACTACTGCCATACTTTGTTTGCACGTGTGCATTTTTGGTTTACACCCATGGCGGATGCAGAATGAAGACCCTTACCCCTGGCCTCTGTTCTCCTCCTACCCGGTCCCACAAGTCTACATGCCTGAGACAAAACCCAGCTCTTGCTCAAAGGAAGGTGTGTGACACCCTCCATGGCATTTCTTTCTTGGGGGCGATGACAGGACCCCGGGTCAGGATGCCATAGCATTTCCAAAATTACTACTACTGGTACAGCCAATGCAGACCAATGCACACATTTAATTGAGCGAGTGATATTTGAAGTCAGTGTCATTGATGTGACTTTTGCCAAGTTGCAGCCCCCAATGAATGCAGCTGATAATGTGTGCAGCACGAGTGGTTTAATCTTTATATGTTTCAGTTAACGCTGACGGCAGTAATAAACCCTTTGTCAGCAGTATAACACTGTGGCATATTTGCTTCTGAAGTTTAAAGGTAATGAATGTAAATTATAGTTGCCCGTTGGCTAATGTATGTTAAATTAGCAGTTGAGGCATAATGGAGTTGTGGTTATTTTAATGTTGTGTAATTTATGAAAGTGGAATGAAGCACTGTCTTGTGTTTTGCATGCTAACATAGTCTACATTTTCAGAGTAAATCTCTCCCTTACAATGTGTCCAAAAAACTGAATTATTGTTTTCCCTTTCCTCCACCTGTTTCTACCATGAAGAGACTGAGCTATCCAAGTTTCTGTCAAAGGGCAATGGAGTACACAAGGACTGGCTCGCAAGCTGCCAGCGCTTGCTCTGCAATGCCCTGGCAGTAAAATCTTACAACCTGAGCACAAGCGGTAAGATTGTCACTGCACAAGTATTGCAACTGCATTCTGTAAAATTGTGTTGCTTGACCGCTATGTTTTGTTTACCATACATTAATCATCATGATCATCATTATCATCATGAGTCATAATCAGTCCCCTACTGGATGAAGGCATCTCTAAATACATTAATCATACGACATTAAAGCACAGATTAACTTACACTGTTTTGGTCAACGTTTGCTTAGAGATTATATTTACTCATGCTTTGTTTTATAAATTAGACAATAGATGTGACCCTTATATATAAATATTGTACAGCAGTGTGGGATGCAAGTAGCATGAATTACACTCTATAAAATGTAATTATTGTTGCTTTTACCATGGGCGTCCCCTGCGATTTCACATTCATGGCCTTCATTTCTGTCTTGAACCATAATGCATTGCGTTTTTCCCCATGACCAAATCATCCGGAATGCAACCATTGTCGTCATATCTTGGAGGCTAAGCAGGCTTGGGCCTGGATAGTGCTTAGTTGGGTGCTGATAGGCACTGACAGCTTATATTATGGTGGGCTTTGTTATAGGAAGCAAATGGCATTGCAGCAAAATCTATTGTTGCACTGTATTTCTGTGTCGCCATATCTATGCACCCTACCTTAACCGACATAATGAAGTAAGGATAATGACCCCAATGACCCATACAACATGCTACGAAAAAAGAGCACGTGCATATCTTTAATTCTAAGCCTGCCAGCTATTACAGGCAAAGTTCTTGGTGGTCTTATATGTATATCAACTTAATGTGCGTCAGCTGAATTGAATTCCCTGGTGTGCATCAGCATGGTTTTGGAAATAAATACTGTGTGCTGTAATGTATGTATGCCAATCTTTAGTTTGCCTTTCATCTGTGCCATTTGGATTGTAAAGGACCCCCTCCCACCCCATTGCTTCAGGGCAGTCTTGGTCCCTATGCAAAACTGTGAACAAACATGTGCTCAAGGAAGCACAGCCTTAAATGCCTGGAGCTCGCGTATTGAAGGCAGCCAAAAGTCTGTGCCTAGCCCCTGCTGTTCTGGGAGTAAATGAGCAATGGATTTGGCTGGTAGAGGAACGGCTGACAGCAACATGGTAATGGTGATCTGAAGCAGCATTGTTTCCAGTCGACCTGATGTGGCTACTATTGCCTCGTGTGATCGTATAAGTGTTAACATTATCTGCTTTCTTGCCACATAGAGTGGTGCATATTTATTTTTTTATTTGTTATTTTGAGAGTAGTCATGGGACCTTTTTAGCCAGCCAATAAGCCAATTGAGACTGGGTATTTTTTAAAGTGAGACCTGGGTTTGATTAAGTACAGTGAAGCAGCAAACCGACTATACCAACTATACATTGATGCAAATAAGTTGCAAAAATTTCCATAGCTGTGAAACTATTAATCATCGACATTATCAGCGAAAGCGTAAACAATATAATTCACTCAATGTTTCAGCAGTTGTAAAATATAAAATAATCATCACCAGACACTGCTAGTTCAAGGCCCTCCCTATGTTGTCAGCATCTACTTCAGAATAAATGTGATAGATTTTTGGTCAAATCTACGCGTTATGCCGTATTAGTGCCACGTGATTCTACATACGTTTTGAAGATTACCTTAAAAGCACGTTATCAAATATTTACAAGTACTGCCCTGACTGCAACCACTGGCATCATCTTTATGAAAACGTAATTCAATTGAATGGGCTCTTCCATGAATTAATACATATCTTTATTTATTTATTAGTTAATATCTTAAATAGACCACCAGTAAAATGAATTAGTAGCCAGTCTATCCATATACATGCACTTGCCTCGGTGTTATTTAAATATAGCCAGTGTATTGAATCATAGGCAAAAATCAATAACCCGCGTTTCTCCTTTGTAGTTCTGGTGAATGCTACCATAAGTGCTGCACTTAGGCAGAACAATGATTAACAGAGAGAGACCACTTACACTAGATTCTGAGAAAATATGCCTGCACTACATTGCTAAGTGTGTGGAATGGAGGACATCTGATTGAGAGCAAGATTTAATGATAAGTCTGCAAAAGTATCCTTGTGCTTGGAGCTCACCCGCCTACAACTGCCAGAAATTGCCTGGAAACAGGCTGATGTAGTCATTAGAAAACCATGCTGGCTCGTCATTATTCATACTGCAAGAAAAACTGGCGTAGAATCACTCTTGGGTTTTGGATTGTTCTGTGGTTGTGTGTACCACAGACGTGTCACTGTCTTATAAGCTAACCTCAGAATTGCTATAGATACCGTAGTTTATTCACACTGAGGAGTCTGAATTGTTAACCGACTCTCCTTCACATGCACAAGTATTGCTCTGGTTATATCAAGGAAATCTACCATTTTAATAATGTAAACACATGTTTCTAAATGTGGAGGACAAAACTGGAGGGACCAGAGAAAAATCCACGTGGCCACGGGAAGAGAACACTCAGACTCCAAATATACAGGCATCATCGGGGTCGGGATCGAAACCACAACTTGCACACCAAGGGAGGAGGATAAAATCACGGCGAGGAATCGAACTAAGGTCATGAGGTTCATAGAATAGTACCCTAACCATTGTGCATTTGTTCCACATATTTTGTATTTCTTTGAATCTATAAGTACTTGTATTGACGACTCAAACAGCAAAGCGAACATTCTATTAGACAATTATTTTGGGAGCATTAAGTCAGCTGTTTCAACTACTTTCAGATGTTAAAAATCCCACAAAACCCTTGCCAAAAGTATTAGCCTCTTGGCCAAATAATGCACATGTTGTTGTTCAATTCTATCTGGCACACAAATAAGTACATAACTTAACAAGTCAACTGAAATAAAGAGTGATCTTAAAAGTACTAGCTCGATTCAGAGAAATTAATCCAGAATGTATTTAATAACAATGCAAATTGTTTATTCAGGAAAACCCTCATTCAGTTTCAAGATTATATTTAAGCAAGGTCCTGTATTTGGTTGTTTTGGCAAAATACATTCATGTTTGACATGTGGGAGGAAACAAGATTACCTCGAAATAAACCAACGCTCACAATGGGGTGATACTAAACACTGCCGTTCAGCTAGAACACCTGGAAAGCCGTCATGCTTACCCACAAAGTAATAATTAAGTCAAGCCTGCTTAGCTTCTGAGAACGCTTAGAGCGTATGGGAGACATCCATAATTAATGGGAAGAACGCCTGCAATAGCATTTGCAGATTTTGTTTAAGAATGCTGACGTTAAACGATGCTGATGAAGCGTGTGATTTGTTGCAGTTGTGGTGGATGTGGTGGAAAGGGTCGTGTGTGCCATGGAGGGAGATGTCACAGAGCAGGCCTTCAAATTGCCTGAATACACTGGTCAGTATCAACACCACTCAGCGTGGTTCTCACTCATTCTCTTGTTAATGCGCCAAACACCTTGAAATCCATCGCTTCAGAAACTGTCCTTGGTTACTCCCCCGTCTCTATTTCATGATAATCCGTAGATTCTTCATGATGACTTAATTTGCTATTGCATTTGACATATATTCTTTGTCTGTTTTCGTATTGGCACAATAGTTACTATTCCCGTTTTCTGTTTCTATCACTTTATTGTCATTGTAATATTATCAGTATAAAAACAATTGGCCCCAGCCAGCTTATTCTACAGGTATTTTTTTTACTATTCTACCAAAACAAATCTAAAAAAAGTAAATGAATATGAAGTTATATTCCAGGGAAGTAATATACATTTAACTACATTGATACATAGTACTAATTGACTTAAAAAAATAAGTGTGACCAGAAAACAGCTACAATACAACATTTAATTTGTGCTACTCAATTCCAGCAATGTCTAGCAGCTGGCATGCAATGTTCCTAATCACTGACACATTGAATCCATAACAGAGGGATTCTATGGGATGTGGACATTTTATTGTATCTCTCCGCCTTCAAATGCTTGCACATGTTTTCATACTTTTGTCTGTGCCTCCATTTGGCTCATTGAGTCATGCTTCTGATCTGCGATACATAAGTGACTGCCACACAAAAGCACAGCTGTGCCTTAATAAGCTCCCACCTAATTTTACATTTTAGACAGCTCAGGAGCCACGTAATTAGAGCCGCAATTACAATGAACAATTTTTATGTACCTAAAATAGTTGTGTTGTGAAAAAAATGTAACTGTATTTGATTCAAGGTAATTGCTTAAAAGCCTGGACCTTTGCCTAGCTTCTTGTTTAAATTTGAGGCACCCTCTTATTTCAGTAAACGATGCAAATGTCAAGACTCACTCCCTGTCTGACGTCCAACAACTTGGCGTGAAGATGGTGGTCCGGTAAGACGCGAGTATCAGTGCCAATTCGCTGCGAACTGCCGTCAAAGTTTGTTGCTTTGAACTATGACCAAACCGTTGAAAATAATCACTACACTTTTTAATTATTATTATTGAGTATTGCAAAGTTATTTTGAATGGATTTTAGGCATCCCACATCTTCATGATTTTTGTTTTCTGTGTGCACTTAGGTATGGAAGGCATCTAAAGCTGCTCAAACCAAAACAGTCTTCAGTCGAAAATCTGAGCTTCCTGTTGAAGCACAGCAAGGCTTTCCTGCAGCTGCAGCAGAAGAAGCTTGACCCATCCTCTTGTATCTTTCGCACACTGATATGGGCACAATAGGAATGTCTATTGGGCATCGTCTGATGTGTCTGTGATCCCTTGTTGGGAATGTGATTTTCACGGGATAGACTTTTACAAACATAATTGACATAATCATAGCGTCATGAATTGAGTTTGCAGAAAGTTAAAGTAGGCGTGAAAACAAGCTGAGATGATCATGGTTTGTGATATTAGTGTGTTTTATATCATTTTTATGTACATTTAAAGAGGTTGTCCTTTCAATATTAACCAAAGAAATGTATATGTTTCAGGCTTTATAAATGTTAAATTCCTGCCATTATCGTTACCATTATTGCAGAAAACCTATTTTAAGCAATTTCCCACTATAATTTCCTTATACTTTAGAAGAACAACTATTGATTTTATCTGCCAAAATACACCCATCAAGAACTACAACTGCCATTTGCCAATAAGTAGCAGCAATGTCATAACAGCAATGGTGATAAGGCTAGCTGCACTTACAATGTACACACACGCATACTATATGAGGTGTTCTGTTCTTTCTTTTCTGGAGCAGGAACTCTTTAATTCAATGAGCAGACTCTTTGGCCCATATTCTTAGTCACGGCTCGGCTTAGCCTTGCCTCTGGCTCAAGTGAGCCGACTCAAAGCCACGCTTAACCTGAGCCGCCTCTGACCACGGTTCCAGCCACGCTCAGGGTTTCCATGGAGCTGAGCCTGAGCCAAGCCACGGTTGAGCCGCTTGTGCGTCTTTGGAAGCAACGGAGCGGTTCGAGCCTGGGCTGAGTCGTGATCGAGGCGAAGCCAGATCCGAGCCGTAACTTAGAATATGCCCCTGAGAGCGTTGTGGATGCTGCCCAGACTCGCAGTATGAGGGCCTCGTAGAAATGCCTTAAAACAGCACCAGATTCCCTGCAGGGGGCGAGGCAGGACCACGATTGGTTTGTCTCCTCCGTGTTCCTCATGACTGGGGGAGACCGTGAGCGGAGCTGGCAGCTGCTTCGCCGCCTCTCTGGCCTGCTGGTGTCCGCCTTGCTGTGGCCGGCACGCCTGCATGCGTCTGTATGTAGCGTAGCTCCGCTCAACGCACATCCATTCACTCGCCATCCGTTCACTCGACACTTACGTTTGCTCAATACATCTCCATTCACTCAACAAGCTTCTATTGATTCAGTATACCCCTTCCGACTGAACACCCTTCCATGCACTTAACATCAGAATCAGAATAAACCTGCCTCTATTGACTCGGCACACCTCTCTTCACTTAACACGTCCCTGTTCCATTCAACACACCGACTTTCGTTGGATACATATTCATTGACTCAACACACCTCTGTTGAGTCAACACTTCTCTATTGACTCCACACGTGACTATTTACCAAGAACCGCTATTTTCACTCGGCACATCTTTAGTCACTCAAAAAACCCTCTCTTCACAAAAAAAAACCCTCTCCATTCAATCATGTTTTCATTGCGGGACAATGCAGCCACCTATGGTGGCTGGAGGAGTCATGTGAAACCATCACATCCAACATTGATGGTTCAGAAACATCTATTCTCACAGATGCCATTCTATCCATTTTTTATGAGCTTTGGAACCTCATAGACGCATCGTTGCACCCCTTCCGGGGAATACTGGTAATACATAACACGTGGACATTATTTTACTGACATCAAAAACTGTCTGCAATTTACTCAATTGGGATTACGCATAGCAACTTTACCACCTGTTGTCAAACAACTCCAAACTATGTGAAACATAGCGCCATCCCGATAGCCTTGCGTGTGATGAGAGTGGTGCGAAATACCCAAATGTGCTCAATAAATAATTGTTACAATTCACATCAATTTGTTCGCCTGCAGGTTCACCTGGCTGAACAGACGGCACTATCTGGAGTGCACCCTCTGTACTCCTGCACCTGCCATTGGGTGGAGTCCATCCTCAAATCAGAGCTGCCTCTTATCTTCTCTGCATTCCGCATGTCTGGGTACACTCCCTCGCAGGTAGATGCTCGGCTCCGTTTAGAAGGCTTGGCCAGTGTTTAATTCCCTTTGGTGAAAAAGTGCGGTATTTTGATTGTCAGTATTTCCTCAATAAATAAATTAGGGCTGCATCATGATATTCAGGTAATAAACATGGTATAGCATCACGGGTATATTGATGGGCATGTTGGTTAACTGTATTTAGAATATTAAATCATATGCTTATAATTTGTGATGCCTTTAAGTTGACATGCCTTACACCATAGTCTCTTGCCAAAGACTTTGCTCAATGTTGTGCTAATACATATTGAAATCACAGCCCTCGTGTCAGTGTACTGAGGGATGAAAGCTTCCTCATCCCACGTCGGTTATGGTATTGACCATAATTCACCATGCTGGTCAGTGGCGGGTTGATGAAGCAGAGGCCCCCAAGACCGCTGCAGATATCACTCACCGCTGAAGTTATTTGTGACCGAGGAATCAAACCCGGGTCGCTGGATTTATAGTGCAGTGCGTGATCCACCGCGATACGCCTTCACCCAATTTGTGCTGTTGGGTCTTCATGATATCATTAGCTATGAAACCTTGAAGCGCTGTGCGAAGTAGGACCTGCCGCTGAATGCAGTGCTTGGAAATGTGCCTGCAATCTTGATTTGAAGCTTTCGAAACGTGATTTGTTTTAGTTTAATTTATTTTCTAACTACGTGACTTTACCGAAAGAACCACAGAGTATGCCTGCAATCTCTTTCGTTTGTCAAATGTTCCCGCCGTTGGGTAAAGGAGCCCGCTTGTAATCGCATGATGGAGTTTATCGGCTCAAGCTGTTGATCCGTACATTGACTTAGCATTTCTGCCTGTCATTGCGAGAAAAAAAAGGGTTACACGTACTTGGCTGCTTTATCGCAATTTTTCACTTTACTCTATAGGTCTAACAAATATGTTTAAGCTCACAGGTAATTCGGCAAACAGACCACACTATGTCTATGCCATTGTTAATATTTTACAATTAATTAAAGTCAATGAGAGTCTCTTTTTCAAATACATGCTGGCCAATACTCGTATTTTTTATAGCTCCTAAGCCAGCAGGGCACATTTTACATTGCTATGTCGGCGCACGCCTATCCAAAGAGCCACTGTTGATTTCCCAGTGGCACTCCATTTATCAACCCCGAGTCAATCCACAGCTGGGAATTGAACTCGCGGCCATCCACTTGAGAGCCATACGGTCTAACCATTGCCTGCGCCATTCAGACACTTGCTTCGAAATGTTTAATAGCACTTTAATTACAGCTGTGCTTCAATAAGTAAATAAGTGTGTCATGTCTGTATTATTTGTCGGTTTTATTTTGAGAAGAAAAAAAATTGGTAATTTGTGGAGCATGAAAAATATTGCACTTGAGTTCCAGAGTTACATCCCATTCACAATAGAATATTTACCCAAGTCACAACTGACATCGGTTGGAGATTTATTAACAGTCTCTTTACTTAAGGTGACTACGTGGCTCAAAGGTCTGAGTGCTGAGCTGGCAATGCGAATTTTCTGGGTTCAAATCCTCGCAGCCATCTGTGACTAAACTGAATTTTCAAGTAGAGTCACTTTGTCAGTTTTTTCTCCGATGAATGTACACAAAAGGCACCACATTAAATTCGGTATCGCACTAAATGTGGCAAAATTCCAGCTCTAATTATGAAAATGTTTCGTTTCACCGGCTGTGCAACATTCCTTTCTGGAGCAGGGTGGGTGAGAGAGTGTTGTACACTATTATGCATAACAGAGGTCCCTGGAAGAGATCTCAGAAATATCTGCGATATCCGTTTGCAGATCCTTGTACTGCTGCCTAACAGATGCAAATGCATACTTTCTCTCATGATCGGACACAGCACGATTGGTTAAATACACTGTTTATGCGTGTTCTCTTTACTCATTGTTACGCTCTCATACACTAGCTGATGCGTTGACGTGTGATATGTTTTGTCTGCTTAGATTTGCCAACATTGGTTGAGCCAGTGTTTCTGGAACTACCTGGACTGGGCTGAGGTGTGCGCGTACGTGGGCGTGTGCGTGGCGCTGGGGCCCGACTACCAGCTGTATACTTGCCTGGCCGTGCTGAGGCACCTGGAGCCTCGCATCCTGCAGCACACACAGAGCCAAGACCTACAGATCTTTCTCAGGGTGAGGGCAGCGCGTGCAGAATTGTTAGAATTTAAAGTAAAGCAATCAGCTTGTATGTATGTTGAACTTCTTTGACACCGTACATAGCCAACCGTGTTAATCAGAGGTGCGGGGGAAGGGCAATAAACTATACACAGGTTGAGTGATGATCCAGCACTTACAGTGATCAGTCACCCCCTAATCGCTCTTCTATCGCTTCCAACGTGGTCACTTTGCCCGTGAACTTCGCTCATTGATTCTTCCACCCATATTGAAGACTCGGTCTATCATACTGGCTGGTTCAACTCATCCATACCGTGTTCAACGAACAAAACACCTCTCCGTCTGCTTCTGTCTTCACACTGCTCAACTTCAGAATTCCTTCCCATCTCGTTTCTCCAAGTCCGTAACATCTTGTTCCATTCAAGAAATGCATTGCCAATTATCTATTGCTGGTCATTTGGCTCCTTTGGGTCTTTGCTTCTGTGCTCAGGCACCATGAAAATAAAGTATGGACCACACGTTTGCAGTAGATACACACGCCACGGATAAGTGCCGTCTTGTCAATGTGCCACCCCCACTGGGGTCAGCATTTAAACCGCAATTGCACCCCAACCAGCCTGTGCCAAGTGGAAATAGAACGATGATAATCTTAATAGAACCTGGCAATAAAGTATACTAGATGTAATTAGTAAAACGAGCTGGGACACGTGCAGGACAGAGGAGGGCACGTTATGGAGACACGCAATGGAATGCCAAACATTGCTTAGAGACACGGAGAACTTAAAAGCAAATGGTGGAATGCTGTATGAGCAGAGGTTAAAGATTGAGTGTTGAATCTTGATTTGAAGCTTTCATGACTGCAGGAATCCATACTCTTTGGTTCTTTCGGTAAAGTCACGTAGGTAGAAATAAAATAAAACAAATCACGACGTTTTGATCGCAACACAAGCGATCGTCATCAGGTGAGGCAACCACAGCAGTTTTCTTGCTGTGGTTGTCCCACCTGATGAAGGTCGCTTGTGTTGCGATCGAAACGTCGTGATTTGTTTGATTTTATTTTATTTCGACCTATGTGACTTTACCGAAAGAACCAAAGAGCATTGAGTGTTGACTTACAACTATTGTGATATCTAGTGGAAGGAGGCAGTGATTAGGCGTGGTGCCATTCTTGTCGTTGGGCATGATGATATCTTGTCCTTGGCCTGTAATCCAGCCAACAAAAAATACGTAGTTTGAGGTGGCTAGGTGGCTCAGAGGGAAAATATCATCTTGATCTGGCACTGCCATATCTGAGTTTCAGACATTTTAAGTCAAACCAGGTTTTTAAATTCAGCAAGTTAATGTTCTCAGCTGGATTTACAATGACTGTTCACAGAAAATGCAATATTAAACATTGTTTTACATTATTCCAGCATACATACAACTCTGAGGACTTCAAACTGGTTTCATTTCCATGTGATGACATAGAAGGGCAATGGGTAGAGTCGATACATCTCAACTCAGGAAAGCAATTGAAGGGACCTCACGGTAAGTAGTTGAGCAACACCTTTTAGAGGCAGTTCTCCAACATGGAGTGATGCGTTGCTTTTTGCAAGAGTTTCACATTTAAATTTCGATTTAAAGCTTTCGTGACTGCAGGGATTCATCTTCTTGGTTCTTTCGGTAAGATCACGTAGAAGGGAAATAACAAAATAATAAAAATAAAACATGCTAAAATAAAAATTCTCACGACGTTTCGGTCACAACACAAGCAGCCATCCTCAGGTGAAGAGGATAATTTTTATTTTATTAGGTTTTATTTTTATTATTTTATTATTTCCCTTCTACGTGACTTTACCGAAAGAACCAAGAAGTTTCACATTTAATTGGGTTCATCTCGTGACATGACACTCATAGCACAATTGAGATGTAATTTGGGAGAAAAGGCAAAATAAATTAAGTAAAATGGAATAGTTTCACACAGGTTGGGAAACTTGACAAATTACCGGCGATTCTCCAACCTCAGTGCCTCCCCCGTAATTCAAAGAATAATTGTTTTACCGATATGAAGACACGTCCAATTCCCATTACAGTAATTTACTCTTTAAAGGAGGATATTAGAACGGAGAGCCATGGGAAGGCAGAGGTAGTGGAATTTAAAGAAACACGAGTGTAGAGCACACCCAGATAGGAGGAGGGGTTGCCCACATCCATTGCGCCAGGAGACAAGTGAGATGAAGACGTCGCGCGTGGTGTGACTGGCCGGTGGCAGAGTGTCGAGCGCCACTGCAGATAGTACATCCACGGCATATATTTATGAAGGGTGGCATTTTGTTTAAAAATTACAGGAGTGTAGTGAAGATGATGCGACGACAGATGACCTTTAGGATACATTTGTTGGCATCGTGCCATGCCCGCGTGCGGTAATCTTTTTCTATAAAAATTCGAACGTTGCTGTCATACATATTTCATTTTTTTTATGTAGACCTTTATAAAAAAAATATTACAGGAATGCATTTTATATATCCTTTTTCACCCCCCCTCCCCCCCCAAACACATGCCCGGGTGCACATTGCGTGCAGGAGGAGCCCATTCATGGGTTTCGGCTTGGAGAGCACTTGAGCTACATGAAGAGCCTTGCGAAGACCTACAGGGACACAGTCCTCTCTGAGATGAAGAACATCAGCAGCAGCATCTGATAGGAGAGACAGCGACGAAGGTAGAGAACATTCGAGGCAATGGAGGCTTAGCTCGCTCGATTTGGGACCAGTCGTCAGTAGCAGCCTGTCATTAAGGGGGCTGGTGGACCCAGCTCATAAAACATAAAAAAAAACATTTGAACATCTACATTATCAAGATTATAAACAGCATTCACATCCTTCCCTCTCCATTCTTCCTTACCCTGCATCCCACACCCCCTATGGGGTTCCGTGCCCCACCAATACATTTACACACCGGCCACTACTGAATTGCCTACTGACACAGACAAAAGATTCCCCGTTTAGCCTTAACAGACTGTTGGGGCAAGTACTGTTAACGAGCACCTATGAAGGCTGGAACAATAGACGAGGAGGTGGGTGGCCAGCACCACTCCCGACCAAATTTGTCTCCCCAGTGGAGATGCTTACACACTGCACCAGGTACTCATTTCAGGCGGAGTCAACCTAGGGGAGGCCCAGGACCTGTTCAGATAATCGTCACTAGTGTTGGCCGTGAGCGGTAATCGAACTTGGGTCACCGGGTTCATAATGCAGCGCACTAACTGCTACGCTTCCGCTCCCCACGCATATACACACACACAGGCAGGCGTGCCTTGTGTGGTGGTACACACCTGTAATCAATAGCCTGTTCGCTGCTTGTCGCAGAGGTTTATGGGGAGAATCCAGCGGCCACCTCTGAATAGCACTGCAGGTGTATTAACCATAACAATACAATGCGCAGTATGCTTTAGTGTGGAAGCTAAATATCCACAGATGTTATTCGCAATAATAGGCCATTGTGTACCGGCAGCAGCAGGGTCCAAATTTGCCAAATTGGAAAATTACACTGCAATTACACGCAGCAATCATCGCCCTCCTACTGGTAGACTAATGCCCCAGGTCGCTCTTGCAAATCAGATGCATCCGGCTCTCGTGAGTTCCTCACCTGGTATAACAAAACAAACTTGAAACTGGGGACGCAGGATCATTAAAATGTGGTGCTTGTGGAGATGTTCTCTGACAGGGCAATGTATCAAGATGTAGCACAGAACGTGTTTTTTGAGGTTTAGGACCTATTTGTGTAGAGCTTTGTCACTCCTGGCGTTTTGTTTGGGTTTTTTATTTTTACAGGCACTATCGTGTGTCCTCACATGCAATATATTTTACACAAACTAAAGTTGCAAAACAGGACCCTTTGAAAATGCTGGGTTTTGTTGAGGCTTTCCCGTGCAAATAAAGATATATTTATATTTCAAGGGCTGAACCTTGTTTACTTGAGTTGTAGTTACCAAGCTGCGATTGTTTGTTGTTACATGAAGCATTCTGTTTGAAAATTATTCACATTTGCAGTGATATAATGGACAGGATGTTGTTAATTTTTGTTGTGGCTTTCATGTTTGTAACATTTTCCCTTCTTAAGAGCATCCGCACTTCTGATTAGCACGTATTGTGCGAAATAAGTTCTACAAACATACCATTTCATTATTGGATTTTAAAACAGAAAACACGCCAATTTCACAATTTCATATGTATAAAATGAAAAAAAAATTAGGGTATTTTAAGAAAAAAACCATTGGAATGAATTACACCACAACCACAGTCCTTTATTTAGATTTTTTTTTCAAATCATCATTGCATTTCAACCAATTTACATTTGATATCTGTGAGCATACATTATTTCTTAAAACTGAAATGATGCCCCAATACCATATACATACAAAGTATCTCAGAAAAAAGCAAATGAGAAAGACAGAAAGTGCGGTGCTTAACCGAACGGATTTCAACGGCAGGCGCATAGAATATTGTCGCGATAAATGTACGGCACTGTTGTGAACAACAAATAAAGGGGACAATGTTTATAAAACAGAATCCTATTTCATCGCAGACAGTTTTCCAATTTCCTCATTAGTTTTGTCAAAGGAGAAATGGCCAAAGCATTAGCATTCTGTATTTCTTGCTCACTGTTACGTTTTATTCCCCTGAACCTCTGCCAGTTGTTTCTTCACATGTATAATTTGGATCGTGTTTTTCTCACGTAAATCATTATTTGTATTATTTCCATTCTCAGTTTCAGCCTTGATAATGACCTCATCTTTCAAAACCTGCAGCGATTTTTCCCATCAAGCAACCATCGACATACAATTGACCATTCAATTGACCTTCGCTTCCACGCATACCCCCTTCCCCTCCCCCACCTCTGCCCTCTCCTCGCAGGGACCGGCATGACCCCCAACCCTGCAGAACTGTAATCTCTCGCACCCACTCAAGTGGCACTGGCTGCTGCATACGATCGTCATAGTCCACAGACCTTTATGTTGTTAAGCTCGTCGCTTGATCCACCCCTGGCTACGCAAGCCATTTCTGACCATCTGCCTTCTCCGACCCTCATCACATACACGTACCATCACATTTTGAGCCAAACCTGCTTCATGACAACCAACGTCCAGTCGCTAATGTCTGTCATTCATTTCCATATTTTCCAGACACTGCAAAGAAAGCACCGTGTTTAACCTATCCCAAAAGAGCAAACCACTTAAAACTCGTGTAACAGACCTATAAACACATGTATTATTAAGCCTACAATAAAAATTAATTATCCAACATTCCCCCCTACTCTATTAAACCTCATTTTTAATTACTCTACATTAAACTCCTTGAACAAAAAAAATTTGAGCGGCTGCTCTCATTGTAAATTTTGATGTTGCATCATAGACGATGACCAGAACCCAGCAATATTCGAAGCAACTTTTTTTTTACAATGCAAAACGATTTCTGCTCCTAGCACTGATCCCTTTGCTGCGTCAAACATCAAGAAAAGGATGAGCACTACCTATACAGCAGGCCCTACCTGTCAAGCAAGCTCATGGGTAAACAAACACACTTGACCACCTGCAACACACATAAAATAAAGCAAAAAGCCTTGAAATGCATTTATGGGCATTTAAACATTTTAAAAGCAAGCCTTACGTTTCCATATCAACAAACCCACTTATTACAAGCATGTGTATGTGCACGCACCATGGTTAGCTAACACAATAGTGGCATGGTACTATAAACCCAGTTTAGTGAACATTGGCACTGTTAGTCTTTGATATGAAGATGATGGGTAGAAAAGGAAATTCCAATTACTGCACATTACCCAGTTAATGGCACCATTTCACAGAGTGCAACTGCTTGCACGAATGTGCCCACACGCTGTGCTCATTCTCATTAATTTTTAACACAAAGGCTCACTTAGATTTCCGCTTTAAGCCTGGAATATTTTTTTACTTTATGATTTCTTTGTTTTTTTCCCCATTAACATCGGGGCGTAGTTTACATTTTTTAGGATATCTGAACAAACTTAAAATAATTGGTTAAATGGACAAAAAAAAACAGTCCTGCACATTTAAAAAACTGTAGAACGATGCAATTTACTGGCAGAAAAAAAACAACGGTGGCAATGCACCGCGCCCCCACAGATCCATTGCTGTTTTGCGTAATCTCGTTACGAGCCGGTGTAATTGTTAGGTTTCCAGTGCACTGTGCCAGAACTTGAGTCCAGTTTGACCCTCTCCACAGGGAGATGAGTGCACAGGGTACAACCCCCCCCCCTCCCCCTCATTTCTTGGCCTTAGACTTGACCATGTCTGGTCGCAGTGGGAGAAGGGCTTCTGTCCACTCGCCGGGACGCGTTATCATGTTGTGCCACACCGCCACCTCTCCTTCCCGTGAGTCCATCCAGTCGACCGGCTTGCCGTAGCTCATCCCTACATACGGCGAAAAGAAAACGACATCTTAATTAAATGTCTTGAGAGGAAGCTGAGTAACGCAGGGGTCAGATCACCGAGCAAGCTCTGCCCAGGTCCTTGGTTTGAGACCAGTTTCAGCCACCCGTTGTTCAGGCAGGTTCTGAAATGTAGTGAGTTGGCGGTCTCAGACTGGTCACCAATGACTCCACAAGAAAAACTATTTTCCAAAAATTACTTAGATTGACTAAATCCTAGCTCTGAGAATTAAGAATGTCAATTTGACTGCAATGTGGCAAACATCTTTATCGTAGTGTGTATGGGAAATTGGAGTGCCCCATGAGAGATTCGTTCATGAGGCTATCCACATATACAAACACAGAGACAATTTCAACCGAGAAGATGGATTCTGGCTTATCAATCATTGGAAGGATTTGATAAACCATTTCGGGTCTTAATTGATTGTGTTCACGCTTACGGTGACTTTCAGACCGCATTCCATTCTCTTCATCTCCCCCCTACTCTTTTCCGAACATAGATGGACTCGTCCATCTGAACAACTGCCAAATCGCTGTCCGTGGTGCTAACGTTAAGAAAAAAACGCCACTTTTTACAAATTTTCTTGCCGTGTTTTTCACACCTGATGATGATTGCTTGTGTTGCAGTCGAAACGTCGTGAGAATGTTATTGTTTTTATCTTTGTATTATTTTATTGTTTCCCTTCTACGTGACTTTACCGAAAGAACCAAGAATATGAATATAAAAAGATTTATTGAAGGACTCATTAGTAGTTCTGTGAAATCTGCTTCAGCAGGCCATTCTCTAACATGGTGGTTCTCAACCGGGGGTACACGAACCCCTGGGGGTATGTGGCAATATCCCAGCGGGTACGTGGAGGTTATTTATAAATGTGTAAAATTCTACAATACCCGAGTCATTGGTGAATAATCATGTATGAATCTGCCAATATAAAATAACTACGATACTATTTAAATCCACATAGTAACCAAGAACGACGCAAAATACCATTGTAAACTCATTGATCGTAAACAATGCGGGTGTCCAAGAGTAACCAGCGAGTGCAAACAAATGACATCATGTAAAGCCTCCGTCTTTTTTTTATTCACTTTAAGTGACGAGCTAGTTAGGATACTTCACAAAATGGACAATGGGTTCAAATATTGATGTTCATTGTGCATACATGTGTTTCTCGGCACCACGTTGGGTCAGCGATGGGGGTACTCAGTTAAAACTAAATTCAATAAGGGCTACAGTAGCCAAGATAAATTGAGATCCACTGCTTTAACATACAGGGTTGCAATGCTTTGCGAGATTTCTGAATATATTCTGCAATTCACGTGATGCCGATAGCACAATTGGAATTACAATGGAGTAAAATACTAAAATAATCCTTCATCAAAACATTTTGAAATCTTGTAAAGCCTACTCTGTTGTGACAGACAAAATGTTATCTCCACCAGAATGTGATGGCAAGTCCACCATAACTAACTGTCCGTGTCTTTACAAGTGTCGAGGAAAAACGACAACACAATTAAACGAACGTGGAATTATAAATCACGTCCCAAGTTATTTCAAGACATGGCAATAGAGCACTACTGATATCGAGACACCAGACGTTGAATTGATACAACAACAAAAAACAACCCTGTGTGGGTTGATCTTTTTAAATTCATTAAACATTTATGATGGAAATGGTCTCAGAGGTCAGAGCTTAACATCCATCCCCCCTTTGTCTCTGAAAGATGACACCAATAGGACACTTGGAATATAATTGGGTAACAGACAAGAAGCACTGGTACTTGCGAGTCCAATTTACATGTCGGAAGTGGTCAGCCTATTTCTGTGTTTGGCCTGTGCTCAATTATCCCCATCAAGAAAGAGCTGTCCGCTGAACGTACAGATAGGGGAACCCATGGCAATGGCCCGCAAACAATTATCTAACACCGAGCATCTTAGCGGCACTAATTTGGTAATAGAGGGGAGTATTTGACCTGGTAATGCTGTGTGTGTAGTTTCAGTGCACTTAGTCCCTTCTATTCTGTCATGGCAAGAGTCTCTTGGAATAGCTTACGTGACCAAAGTGCATGTCGTAATGGATACCTGTCAAAGGTACTGCCAAGTCCGATTTGGCCTATCACTGCATCTTCCAGTGATGGGCTGATCACTGCAAGCATCTCTCCTACACTAATTGGCTACTGGAGAGGAATATTTGACCTGGCAACAGGTCACTGTCAAGTCACTTCTGTTACTGCAAGGGCCTCTTCATGCAATGGAAGTAAATGTGAGGTGCATGCTAGAATGTGGCTTGCCAATAGCTATATGAAAGTCCTATTCAGCCCCCAAGAAAGAAAATGTTCCCTACAAATGGCCTCGTGGAATTGCCTGTTCTGTACAAAAAAACCAACATTATTGGAAAGGTAATATGGCACAATACCATCATTGGGGTGTATTATTATACAACTGACGAAAACCAGGACCTAACATCCTGGGAAAATCTACAGAATTGCTTGTGACAGCTACCCCAAAATTATACCAATCCTGGGAAAACAGGTTCAAGGTAGCAACCCCGACCACCCATGTGCCAGCGCGCGAGTCTCTGCGCATGTGTACGCGCGCGGCTTTGCGAAGCACGTTTCTGGTCATCAAGGAGGCAGTCGCCTTCCAACAACAATGGAGGGCAGAGGGGCGATGCTCACAACAATGAGCGGAGCACCGGGCAGCTAAAATGCAGAAAGTTGGCACAGCTGGTGGATCAACCAGTCATATAAGTCAGTCAACCCATAGCACCTGGGTCTGCGCCGTAACCTGTCAGCGAGCCTTCGACACTTCACGCGGCTTCAAAGTGCACGTGGCCTGACACAGGCGCCATGGCGACGTCACCGTCAATTAGTGGTGATTGGCGGCTGTTGGTATTGATATCAGCTCGCGCGAGTCTTACCCCCGCCGAGGCCGAGCCTCAGGCCGCCCAGGAACTGGTTGGAGAACATCTCCTGGTCCCACACGGTGAGCTCCACGCACGCCTCGCGCATGTCCTCGTCCTGGAAGCCATCGTACACCATCGTGTGGTTGAACACGGGGTTCATGGACTTCTTTACGGTGCGCGTCTTCTGGCGGCTCTTGCGGCTCAGGTCTGGCAGGATGTAGCTGTGGACGCAAGAAGCAGAGCGGTCGTGTTGGTCAGCTTGAATGGCTACCCTTTCGTTTGTCGGTTGCACGATATTTCTTTAGGACCCTGTGCTCTTTATCGGCAATATTGATGATCTTTGGTTGTTTTTGCGATGCTCAGGACGCATCCATTTACCAAATAAAATAAACTCACTCTTTAAATCGTTTTTTTATATATAAACAGGTTAAGGTGCATCCCCACAATTGCTTGCTCATGCCACTGCTGTTGAAAGAGCCTCCACTATAGGGAGCTTTAGAGAGCCCCCCCAATAATATTTACCTATTCTTCCTAAACCTAACCCCAACACATGCGACCTCCCAATTAACTGTGGTGTATACATTTTATACTGCTCTGGGTAGATAGCGGCAGAGGGGGGGGGATTTAAGAAACGTGGTCGTTGTTTCAACTACCGCAACAGGGGAGATGGAATAGAGCCGGCATCCTCTGGATTGCAAGTCCAGTGTGCTAAACCATTTCTCCACAGTGGCAGCATCTGGAGTTGATTTGCCGCTCGTTAAAAGCCAGGACGCATACGAGGGGCTACACACGTTCTATGGGAAGTGACCTGAATTGTGGACAGAAAAAAAACTCGACACATGAGTCATTAAGACTGCCGTAAACAGAAAATAATATGAGTGACATTTTTGGGCAAGTGGCCATTATACGTGTGTATGTTTGAATTTCTTTTGCACCGTACGTAGCCAACTGTACTAATCGGAGGTGCGGGGGAAGGACAACAAACTAAACACAAAAGGCAGTTCTTAAGAAATTAGTTTTCAATCCTGATTTAAAAGTGAAGTGGCTTCCTAATATCAGAAGGAAGAGTGTTCCAGACGGCCACAGAAGTGCATCTGAAAGCGTGCGATGTGGTGACCATCTTTGTTCGATGGTTGGCCAAAAGCTGCCGCTGCGAGGATGACCGGAGTTTGCGTGCTGATGTATGCTCCTTGACGGGATCACCAAGGTATTATGGTTCATTTGTGGCGAGCACTTTGTATAATGAGTGTGACTTCGTAGAGTATGTAATATAGCATATAATGTACGATATATACTATATATACTGTGCACAAAAATGTCCATTATCTGACATGTCCATCGTATACTTTTCTGTTGAAGGCAGCGTTATCGCTGAATGCCTTGAGAGTTTATTGTTATTTGTCTTTGTGCATCGCAGGAAATGCAATATCACCGAAACAATTGGTTGAATTATTGAGAGATTTACCTGGACGTGCTCCCCAGGTTAGCTTTAGGCAGGGAACAAGCAAAGCACACGAATGAGCATTCGGTGATTGAAGGCATCCCCGCAACGCATGCGTTAGAAGTGGGGACAATTATTGAGGTTGGAATAACAGAGGCGCGTGCGCTCCGGATGGGACGTGTGAATATTTCATCGCCGCCCGAAGGACGTGGTTTTCCCGCAGCATAATGGAACGTGCGAATATTGATCGCGCACGGACCCTGCTCGTGCTCTTTTATTCGGGGTGGTGGGGGGGGAGGTCCCTGCCTGGCATTACGCTAAACAAAATGCCGAAAGAATTGCACGCAATTGAAGGGGCCATCGTGCGAACTCGGCAGATTGCAGGACGCGTTGCCAGTCACCTGGAAAAAGAGAGTTGGATTGCAGCCAAGTGCTATCACACATCGCCAAGAAGCCAGATCGCTACTTTGTGGCCCTCGATCAGCTTCAGGGTTTAAAACACGTTGACTGTTGCCAAACTGTTTTGCAAGGAGATGACCTGACTAAGCTCGTTAGGGTTGAGGAAAAAGTGCCCCGACACCTGGCTAGAATGATTCAAAAGTCAATATCAACATTGGCACGGCGAAAAATCTTGCCCGTGTATTAAAGCACATCAAATTTTCCGCGTGTCATTTAAAATTGAGCTCGTGCGTAACATACTTTTGGCTTTTATCTACGTACAAAATAGGATATTTGCGAAGCAGGAGACACTTTTTTTACTTCTTTATAGGATTTACGTCAACTGGAATTTGCGCGCGTTTATTTAGCGTCACGTAACAATAACCCCGTTGAGCACCTTGAAGGTGAAAGATGTCCAGTTGCATTCAGATCAATCAACAGCGCTGCAGCAAGAGGGAAGGTCCTCTGCTGGCCATGTGTGTTGCAGCTCGCTACATTTTACTCGGAAGGCCCATTGTGATGTTTGTATGTACGTAGAACTTCCTTCGCGCCGTACGTGGCCAACCGTGCTAATCGGAGGTGCAGACGTGTTTTCCTGCGATCAGCAGAAAAACTGGACTACGTGGACCGCGATTTGAATTTGGTAACCACATTCACACTGCGGGCTATTCCTGATTTTACATCGGTGTTAGTCGATTGCCGCATCTGCTGTGAAATGTTTGAGATGCTATTCAATAGAGAACATTGTCTTCGGGGGAAATTGATACCCTGACGGTTTTTCCGTGGGGCTAGCAATTAAGTTCTTGTTGGAGACCACACAGTACGGGACACTGCCCACTTAGATCATTTCACATTTCAGATATTAATTGGGCTACTCCTGAAGGCACAATTACGTAAGTTTTCATGGTTGTGCTGTAGCTCTCTGATGTGTGTTCGGGTTTTGCCACGTGTTGTTCGGCACGCTCCACGTGCTGAGAGTTTCTTCAAGAACTGAACTTAGCAGCTACACATTCTGCCTCAATAAAAAAGCATCTGCCAGCTACTGCCAGCATGCACATGGAGCGAAACGTCGGACAACGCGCCGAACAACATGCGGTAGCAACCCAAAAACACATTGCGGAAAGCTGTACAGCACAAGAGAAACCTACGCGGCAAGTGGCTTCAAGAGTGGCCCGATTAATATCGAATAAGCTGCCAGCGAATGATCGAAGTGGGCAGTGGCGTTACTACGTGGGTATCGAACACGCACTTAACTGCTGAACCCACACAAGGACCTCTCGTGTGGTGTTAATTTATTACATTGCTCTGTGCTTAACCATGTCGGAACATCGCACCGGTTGACGCAACTTTGTACCCATGCCGATGGAAAATTCAGGGCACCTCGCAAGGCGGCCGAAGTAGTTAAGCGTTCGGCTCGCTCGCCCAACTGCCTGACGTCGCCGATCAATCCACCCCCCCGCCCGTACGAAAGGAGGCGGGGAGGGGGGGAGCGAGCCCTTGCGATCGACAACAGCAAACCCCAACTCTTTCAGCAACCCGGGTCCCTCATGTCTGACCCCCCCCCCCCCGCATGGCTGGGTGGGGGATTAATGCCGTCTGACCACGACGTACCACTTGACAAATGCGTCCACCCCGTGCGGCTTCAGGGGCAGCAGGTTCTTGGCCTCCTTGACCCAAATATGAATCTCCCCGCTCGCCGGCGTGAATTGCCCTTCGGGGGTGAGGGGGGGGGAATAAACAGACGCGCATATTTACACTCAGATCTGCCCGATGATGTATGTATGTGTGTGTGTATGTGTGTGTGTATGTATGTGTGTCTCGGTCATCTCAGTCAGTCGACCCGTGGCACCTGGGTCTGCCCCGTGACCTCCTGCCAGCGGGCGTTCGACACTTCACATGGTCTCAAGGTGCACATGGCCTGGCACAAGTGTCGTGGTGACGTCACCGCCACTTAGTGGCGAATGGCGGTTGTTGTTGTATGTGTGTGTATGTGTGTGTATGTGTGGATGTTGAACTAATAAATGCTCTGATCGTGCATTATGTTTGTGCTGTTCGCCTTTTGGCGTTCTCTGGCCTGGGACTGGTGAGACAAGGCCCTAAAAGGAGGCTATCTCTGGTGTAGGCCAATCAGTTTCAAAGACAATGCAAATATTATTAATGATCAGAGCATGTTTGTTTACATGTTCACCACAAATACGTGTGGTTAATGCAGACTTGATTCCTTGCAAAAGGTTTCTGTTTGGTAAGGGTAAAACCTATTCTTACGTTTTCATACTTTGTTACTGGCAAAAAAAAGGTCCCATGTTGAACTTCTTATCCACCGTAAGTAGCCAACCATGCTAATTAAATTAGAGGTATGGGGGAACGACAACAAACTAAACACACAAAATGCAGTGCCATGTTTATAAAGAGGAAAAAATCTTTTTTTTATTTTATTTCAACGCCAGCTGCACTCGTGACATGCCTGACCCCTCACCGACTGGCTTTTCAAATCGAAGATCCTAAAACAGCACCTCTTACCACACAACCAGCATCCCCCGTTTGTCAAATTCGTTGTTTTACACCCTGTTTTTACAGCGTCTGTAGAGACGCAGTCACATTAAGACACTATATAAATACAAACTGTGTCATGGGTAAAGGCGAAGCCCCGTAATTACTTGCTCACCACTGCTGGCAGAAGGCCATCTCTTACAGAGGATGCTCATGAGAGCATGTCTAAGAGGGTATTTGGCCTACTCTTCCACACTAGGTCGGACATCTTTCAAGAAGTGGGAGTACCCACCCTTTATCCCACCACAAATGACCTGCCATTCGACTGACTGCTTTACCCATTTATACTACTCAGTGGACAGAGGCGGGGAAATTGAAGAAACTTGCTCACAAGTTTCTTCCTCTAATTGCAGTTTCAACTGTGCATACATTTTGAAATAGTTTCATGTACATCCAGAAATGCTCACCGACTAGAATTGTTTTGCTTCACTAGGACTGCACTGCATTGGGATGACAAAAATAATTTCCTTAACTTCATTAGCCAAGAAGGCCTTGCTGAGTCTCAAGACTCTTATCACGAGGGTCCTGGCATTTGGATGTTTTTTTTGTTGCAAGTTTGAAGAAACTAGAGAGTAACATAAAAAAAATACCCCGCACATCCCAGAATATCTTGCACAAAGGATCCACAAACACAGGTTGCTTTCACGAGCCTACTTGCTGTACTGCCACCTGATCATCTTGCAGCCCAGCGGAGCGGGGCGGCAAGAGTTTCACAAATCTGTGTGTGTGACCCATCGTGTCTTTGCCTCCGGGAGGTGCTGTTTCACAGGCACGAGCCACCCTCTTTTGTTACGAGCGTTGCCTTCAAATTCATCGTACGAATATCGCATCTTGCAGGCGTGAATAGCAAAAAAATCCTACTTACCCACAGAGTTGGCCGGAATGAATTTCAGGGCCAGGTTCAGATAGCCTCTGCTCGTTAGATCTTCTTGAGAAATGTGCACCTGTGAAACAGAAAACACATCACAGCGTTCGCTCGATTAGAGGTTTCAAAAGCACGTACATTTTTGCAGTTGTGCTGCACAGCTCTGCCGATGTGCTTTCGGTTTCAACCGCGCGTTGTTTCGGTTCGATGTCCGACGTTTCACTCGTTGTGCAGGGAGCTTCTACAGGCACATTTCTTCAGGAACTCGAAGAAAAAAGCCCCGAGACCGTCGAGCTTAACGTCAGCCATTATACCGACCAATGTGCAGTACAACCGGAAGAAAACACTTCGGAGAACTTTTAACCACCACTCCACACATCAGTACTCTGCAGTGGCATGTCTTGACAATCTGTAAATAGATTTGTCAATTTCCACACGAAAAATGGAGCCAGAAAAGGTGATTAATAGGGATTACCCACGCCTGTAATAATATAATTACCCTGCGTTTGCCTCTTTCGAAAACATTTTAATTAACTAAAGAAGAAAACTTGCGGAGGCATATTGCACAACAAAATAGCAATAACAGCAGCAGTGGTGACTTTTGTGAATGGAGACGTGCAGCCCGTCCGTTTTAATCCACTGCCGGACGAAGGCCCCCTGTGACCCCCCTCTTGTTTGACGAGCCTTCACCACACGGGCCAGGCCAGGTTGGTGAAGTGATGGGTGGGGGGTGGGGGGGGCCAGAGCAAGTTTTTGGATTTCACTCGCCAACTGATGTTAGCAATGGGTCGGGGATCGAAGTCGGGCGAGTTGGCTTTCGTGGCGGAAGCGCGTGCCTCCCGTTTACGCAGTGAGAACGCGGGGGCGTTGTTCTCTACGACGAATGGGTGCGGCAGATCACTCGGGCGCCAAGAGGCGTCGCCGCCTTTCTGGGGGTAGCGTCATCCCACCAATAACACCGGCGGGAAGACAGATTTACCGAGAGTAAAATTAAATATGAAAAATATAATCAGTTGGGCATCATTAAACCACGAAATTAAATCGTGTTATAAAAACACCAGTACTTTGAGAAATCGAATGCCGCATCCTATAAAGTTTTTACTACTTTTGATAATATAATTGTATTAATAGTATCCATTTATGCGGTATATGTGCTGTAGACGTATAATTGCCATCACCTCCAAGTGGGATTAGACTTAACACAGACGTACAGATGGCTCATTCTTGGCACGTGATTTACAGCCACTCGGAGAAGGCCCTCTGCTTCAGCAGTGTGACTGGATTTTAAGCAACGTTACGCCATTAAGGCACTCCAGCTAAGGACTGCTCGAGCAACGGCATTAATTGTGGTAATTAGGCTAAAGCACGTTGAGAATTAATTACCACAGGGAGCAGTGGCAAGGCGCGGGTTTCCATGTGGAGCGAGAGATGCTGTGCTCTGCACACTTTATTCCTTCTCTGGGCCCTCGCGCGACTAATTGAATTCGTGCGCGAGTGAGAAAGAGGCAGCGTTGTTCACATTCGCCCCCCCCCCCCCCCTTCGGTAATGCGATCGACGAGGCCGCAAACGAGGCCAGGAAATGAACATGCGGCGCGGCCTGCGCAAACACGTGGCACGTCCCAAACAACTGGAGCGGAAGCCTCTTGCGTCCCTCCCCCGCCAGGCACATTTTGTAACGCAGCTTTCGTGGTCTGCGCGCAGTCATTGTTGTTATGCCAAGCAGTTGGGGTGCGACGATACCGACCACTTCGAGTTGTTGTTTCCAAGTCCCTTCAGCTTAATTACGGCTATTGTTCTGGCAGCTGGCTCGTGGAGTAAACTGTGATTACGACACACGACACGTTGAGAGCAGAGTCTTTCATTAGTGGACGAGTGGTACGCATTCACACCCACATGCGCACACACACACACACACACCTTCATAAATCATTTCTCGTCGGCGCCTCCTGCAATGACATTTAGCCTCGAGTGGGCTCCGTTTTAATTAATGTGTCACTTTATTTACACATTCGTGTCGAGGTTCGGGCAGATGTGTCGCTACGAGCTCAGTCTCTGCAGGGCCATGTTGATCGTTTTGTGGCTGTGTTTCTGTACTCTGGTGTACCTGGTGGCCTCAGGGACAACGGCTTGAAAGGACGCGGTTAGATTTATGGGCCATTGTGCGGACGAGACTGTCACCAGCATGGATTTAACGCGTAACAGTTAGTGCGCTGGGCTTGACATCCAGAGGTCACCGGTTCGATTCAATCTGCCAGTGCAACAGTTGACAGCAGTGCTGCTAGTTTCTTAAATCTCTCCACCTCTGTCCACCCAGCAGCAGTGCAAATGGGTACAACAACGCGAAAAAAATGTTGTTTGACGGTTGGGGTCTGACAAGATGATCTTGTGTCGGTGTCATGTGCTTCGTTCTACGAGTACAACCAGGCTGGAGAGCTCACAAGAAAGGGTGAGTTTGCTACATGAGCACATTGAAGCTACACATGAAGACCAAGGCTACACCAGGCGATTGGGAGGTCGCATGTGGTGGGTTAAAGTGTGGGTACTCGCGCACCTACGATGTCTGGTCATCATGGAAGAGTAGGGGAAAAAGATCACCTCTGGAGAGCTCAGTGAAAGCGCTTTGGCCAGCAGTGGAATGAGCAAAGAATTGCACGCAAAGTGCTTGCCACAATTTTTTTTTTTTTCGATTTAAAGCTTTCGTGACTGCAGGAATTCATCTTCTTGGTTTTTTCGGTAAAGTCACGTAGAAGGGGAGTAATAAAATAATTATTATGTTTTATTATTTTTATTATTTTATTACTCCCCTTCTACGTGACTTTACCGAAAAAACCAAGAAGATGCTTGCCACAAATGAACCACAATTCCTTCCTGGTCTCGTCAAGAAGCATAAACCATCAAGCAAACTCCGGTCATCCTCGCAGCGGCTTTTGTCTAACCGTCGAACAAAGACGGTCACCGCATTGGGTGCTTTTAGGTGCGCTTCTGCGGCCGTCTGGAACGCTCTTCCGATATTAGGAAGCCACCGGAGCTATGCACTTTTAAATCTATATTGAAAACTCATTTATTTAGAACTGCTTTTTGTCTTAGGTCTTTTGTCCTTTGCCTGCACCTCCGATGAGCACGGTTGGCTATGTAGGGTGTGAAAGAGGTTCAACATACATACATAGAACTGCAGGGCTGCACCTTTACCTTTTACACACGCAATAGTGGAGCACCACGGAGCAACTTAGTGTAATGTTGTGCACTTTACGCGGCCTTCCATGGATGGGGCGGAGAGGGTGGGGGGGGGGTCACGCAGAGCAATGCGCCTCGGCGCAACTGATCCGTGTGCAATCGCAGCCTCCGAGGACTGAATTTCAATGTTTTCAATTGACCTCCGCGCTGGGTGAGGGCCTTCCGCCCAGATTGACTGGGCTTGAAATGAGCACCCATTGCCGCACTATGGGAGCACAGGGAGGGGAATGAAAGCATCAACCGTGGTTATCCCTCCTTGGCTCTATCCTGCATGGAGGCCGTGAAAAGGGTTGCCCGTCAGCGGCACCTGAGAGAGGGCCCTGGGGGGGGGGGGGGGGGGGCATGGAACTCGTTACCTTGGTCTATAATTTGTAATTGCCGAATAACGCAATGGACGGTGGGAAACAAAACCCGCCGCGCAACCGCTCACCGGTTGCACGCTCGGCTGACGCCGGAGTGGACGATAAGGAAAGCCATTCGGAACGAGTTGTGAAGCGCCACCCTGGTTTAGATGGTGGCACTTACGGGCGGGACGGACGTGAGATTTTGGCGCTGGAAAAAGGATACAATGCGAAGGATAGAGGCGTTTGAGATTGTGGCGTTTAAGGAGGCGTTTCAGCAGAAGGTGGAGATAGAAAATGACGACCAAAGAAGTGGTAAAAATACTGGGAAGCCACGGAACAATGTTGCATTTAGTGACGAGAGAGGAAGTAGGCCAACGGCACACGTATCGCGAGACGCTCACGGGCACCCACTTCTGCACCCCCTTGGGAAAATAAAAGCCAGAAGAGCCAGAGCAATGCTGTGTGTGAGTACATCTACAATATTTACATAGACGGGAAAGCTTCACCGAGTCTCAGGAAGGGGTCAACGTTGCTATGCGTGTTCCCAATTGGGTAATTTGCAGGTCATCATGATTTGTTATTATTGATCGAGCGCCTTCGATGCTGGGGACGTCTCGGAGTGCTTCACATCCGATCTCATCTTAACACGTAAAAAAGGGGCACTCTCAGTGGCAGCTGTCCCTGTGCAGCACAGGGTAACTCTACACCTGGCCTGCAAAATGGACATTTGTTTGCCAGTAAGGGGGGGCGGGGTCATTTTCCAATTTGGCAACCGTGGGTCTCGAGGTGCGAACATCTGCGACAAGTGGCAAACGCACGACCGCTCGGCCACATCACCCAGACGAACACGAACGCGACGGTTGTGATGGCACGAAGGGGGTCGGGGCTCGGCAAGGGCGATGTCGCGATCAGCGTTTGTCGACGCCAAGTGCCGGCCACACGTTGAGCGTCGACCTCGGGGGAGCCGAAGCCGACAAACGGCACAGGTGGAGAGGTGGAGAGGCAGAGAGACGTAAAAAATGCGTGGATTGGAGGCCCCCGTCGGGCGTAATACGGCGTGTGGAGGAAGCTGCTGCCCTCCCTGTTTGTATTTTGCGTGTGTAGCAGCTTTCAACTGACCCTGGGCTGCAGGTCAAACCAGTTGTAGGCGGTGTTTCCCCAGTCCCAGGTGGAGAGCTCCATCTCCACCTCGCCCAGGAAGCTGTTCTTTCCGAACTTGTCATTGTGCCACACGGACAGGTTGAGCACTCGAGACTGCAACTCGCGCGCTGGAATCTTGTACTGCACACGCGCACGCACGCCCACGCCAACAGCGTTAAAACGCAAGTGCAGCAATGGCATGAGTGAATAAATAAGCAGACAATACGACTCCTCCTTTGCATATCTGCGTCTCCGCGTCGACAGATAAAACAAGTGTTTCTTACACAATTACACAACCAACCAGCCGGCACACGGCTGCTTCAGGGACTGTTGTAGTGGACTTTCAGCAGCATCGTTTCAAGAAAAGAAAACTCTGGACGGGTTGCGACACACAGCTTCTCATCAGCAGTCAGGGCCTGTTTGCTCGCTTGCATGAATGCTGGTGATCCACCAATTTTACGGGCAAGGACCTCTCTCCTCCCCTTAAGCTACTGGGTCACAGTTCAACGCAATTTGTGTAGCAATAGACAACTCAACGTAATCATCAGCAACGTTGTGGAGAATAACATAAATAGCAAACAATCATTACCTCTCTCCACGAAAATGAAAGTATTTCTTACACAACCACCGGTACTGCGTTGCCATGACAGCCATGTTACGTCTGTGCGTGTACCACCGCCCCCCCACCCATGTTGATTCACTGCTGGATGAGGGCCGCGCTTTGGATCGCAGGAGTTGCGAGTGAACGGTCGGCCACACCGGTAGGTTTGGCGACCGAGAATACGATGCTGTATCAAACAATAATCTCCGCTCTGGGCTCGTCGACTAACTATATTGGCGTAATATTAAAATGTGCAGCTTTCTGTCAATCTGCTGCTGCACGAAGGCCTCCCCATGCCGTGACAGTCATAGGTACTGTATGGCCATACTTCACCACGCCGGTCAGTGTGGGTTTGGCGAAGGTAGGCAGCATTCACGTGGCAACATTAAAGTATAGTACAACAATGGGGTTTTGCTGCACTACTAGATTGAGAGATCATAATCGTCGCCGTCAGACATGGTTATTCCACTGCTGGACGAAGGCCTCCTCCATCCGCTGCCATATCTCACGAACACTGCGATATAATAATCCACACAGCACCCGCGCACGAGCCGATCCAAACGCTCCATCTCTTCGGCGGGCCTATTCGCGCGGCTGCGTTCCGAGGGTGTGCATGTGCTCATATCAAAACGAGACCGAGGAATGTAGAAGGATTACAAGCTTTAGTTGCAAACTTGTCTTCCGTTGGCAGTGGGGGGCCAAAGAGGCACTAATAAAAAGTTTGTTAATAACGCCATGGCCGTCAAAGGAAATGTAATAGGCGACGTTTCAGGCAATGGCCCTTCTCCATAGCACATGGCAGTTAATTCAGATGTGCCCTTTGTGCCATGAAAAAGGGTATTGTTTTGTCCCCTTCTAGGGTAGTGCGAGTGAATGATCCATTCGGAACCTTCATTGCAGGTATGTGCTATGCAAATGTTGTCACGTGGAGACGACACTTTTCCAGGTAAGCCCCACGTGAGCAGTGTAGCTTTTTTTTTTTCAGAAGCGACTTGGCCACAAATGACTGCTCAACCAAGTGGCTTATCGCGTAGGAAATTTATAGCAGCAGCCAAAACACTCTAAACCAGTGTTTATCAAACTAGTTTTTGGCCCGCGGACCACTCAGGCGATGCAAACGTTTCCACGTACAATCCAGACCCCCCACCGCTGGTGATGAAACACATTCACTGATCTCTCTAAATGCCACTCATTCTAAATTAGTCATATTACTGGAACATAAAAAAAATGTAACGCAACTAGAAGGTTTGTTTTGCTTTGGGGAGGGGGGCAGAGGGGGGAGGAGGCATTAGATGTTAGTGTTAGGGTAGTTTAATCATAGGGTAGTTTAATCAGGGTAGTTTACCCAACTTAAAAAAAAAACACATCATAAGCAAAATATGAATGTCCGAAACAGAAGGGATAATAAAACGTCGTTATTGTCCGGATCCAGCTGCGTTTGCATCACAGCCCCGCTGACCACCTGGAGGACTGCTGGAGAACAACACTCTGAGACCCCCCCCCCATCCTGGACATCTGCGAAAAATTCCTTTGCAGCTCATCGGATTCCTCCGGTACAAATAAATATTCCGACAAACGCACGTCTCGAATCGCCGAGGGGGCACACCGAGAAGAACGCCGCTCCGTACCAGGAGAACAAACGGGGCTCTGGGGACACGCGGAGACGGATCAGGCATGGGACGAAACGGGCGGGGGACGCAACGCGGCTGGCGCTGCGAACGCCCACGTCCCTCACCTTGAGGATCTCGTTGTAAACGGGGTTGAGGTTGTTTTTGCACACGCGCGTCTTTTTCTTGCTCTGCCTGGACTTGTCTGGCAGGAGGTACGTCTTCACATACCTGCGCGGGAGGGCGGGGGAAGGAGGCGTCACGCGGCGCTCGCTCCAAACGAACTCCTTGCCCACGTCGGGCACACGACAGGTACCGGAGAAGTCTCCCAACTTAACTATCGCACGCGTCCATCGCCTGAGGGGCAGTGGTTGGTATGGCGCAGGCCCCCCCCCTCCCCCGATAATCAAGACCACTGGGTCCCCATGGTCCCCGTGCCCCCCACTTTCCCTCCAGCCCAAAGAGGGCAACCAAAGGACACCGCGGCCACAACACAAAGAGAGGTCACCGCGGCCACAACACAAAGAGAGATCAACACGTCCACGCCTCTCGTCCGCGCGACGTTGTTAAGGCACGCTGCATATGTACATTGAGCCAACTGCGCCAATCGGAGGGGTGTATCAGTGTGATCTGCGTTAGCAAGGCGTGTGTTGCTCGTCGTGCGTCGGAGTGCTTTGTGTTCGTAAGGCATGTGCTTGACGTTGTGTTCTACGGCAGGTGTTTCTCATTGTGCAGAACCCCACTAAGACATGCATATATAAATGAACTAGCTTTACTACCCGGCTTCGCCCGGGATTCTTGTCTTGGATTAATACACGGCCTACGCGGAGGGTGTGGGGGGGGGGGGATGCGTGACGTCAGCAGGCACACTGCGTGACGCTGACGCATGCGGGTGACATCACAGGTGTGACGTCACTGCTCACTTGCCGTGCAATATATTACATCCATTATTGCGCTCCCCCCCCCCCAAAATACAAAAGTCTATTTTTATACTTTTTCCATTGTGTACAGTTTGGAAACTACCCACATGCCAAATTTCAAGTTTGTAGCATGTTTCCCTTTTATATGTATATAGATTATTTTACAGAAACAGCCTCTATCAAATGCGAAGCTCATTCCTTCCATCTTCAGCATCTGACACTGCACAGAGTCATGACGAGCACCTACAATCATTTGCCCGTGCCGAGGTTTTGTGGAAAGATTAATACACACACCGTTCTCTGCGTGTCTGTGTGTTTTACACTGGGGTACATTAAACACTGATGGCAATTAGGCGTGCGTATGTGATGATCTATTAAGGTGGTGTAAACATGCAAATGGATGTAAATATATACTCCACTGGACAAAGAATGGAGAATAAATGCCACAAATTTATGAACCGTGCATGCAATGTATGCTAAACGTATGCAGCGCAAGCTAATAAATGCATATATCAGCTCCCACTTGTGCATATTAGGAATAAATTAATGGTAAGTAAATTATTACCGTTGGAGTCGTTAACAAAGCAGTGTGTGCCAGCCTGGCGTTTAAAGATTAGCGGGACGTGGATCACATTTTGTGAAACATCCACTGGCTGGCACTATTGCCAACATCAAAACTGAGACTCTGTCTCACATTTCTCTCCATTTGGTGCACTGTCAACGGTTCAGGTCCACGGGTCTTCTGTGCGAACTTGGAATTTACGTTCATGCACGCACCGGGCCTCATAATCCCCAGACACGTTTTACAGCCGTGCAAGACCTTTTGTCATCGCATTGCCGTTCGTCGGCAGCCGACGAGACCAAAGCCAGCATCCGTGAGAACAAAATATAACATCCCGACTGTCACACGCTTATTACTCCCGTTAAAATGTTCGCTCGCAATCGTGCCAGAAGACAAAAAACTAAATTTCATTAAATCCGTTACACGCTTTTTTTGTGTTTCGTGCCCCCATCTACACGGTGGAGTGGGGGTGGGGAGGGCCTTCTTGCCCCGCTTTCTTTCACCTTCTGGTTCATTGCCCACGGTGGCCTTTTTAAGGCCCCCGCCACTTGGCATTTCTGAGACAGGTACAACCCAAGAAAGCCACTTTCTCTCCGAATTGATGTGCTAAGTGGGTGGGGGTGGGGGTGGGGGGGGAGTGGTTTCTCGGGCTCATTACAGAAGCTCATTCGCACGTTTGCCTTCATAAAAAAAGTATGATATTTCTCCGTCCTCTTTATTGCGAGTTTGCACATTGCGAGTCTCATGTCCAGCCACGGACGCGGATATAATTAATCGAGTCAATTAAACGCCGCCCAGTTTGGCTTAAGCCTATTCCGCACGGCCATGGTCTCTCTCTCTCTCTCTCGCGAATTGTGCGAATTTTCGTGCAACGTTACGGTCGAATCGCTTCTAATTTTTTCCTGCCCCCCCCCCACCACACGCTCACTCGCCGCAGCACTTGTAATTATTTATCTTCGTACGGCATTAGGGTTATCTGTGTGTCCATTAGCAGGCATCCTCTCGCTTTTTTTTTCGTGAGTGCATTTGCACGCAACGTGTAAATAGTTAACGGAGAAGGACTTGAGCAGAGCGGCGTTTTGTGGAAACATGCTCGCGCATATGCGATGAATAAATGTGCATCGTTGTCGTGCAGATATTACGCGGTGCTATGCATAATTAAAGGACACACCCATGCAAAGCTAGTGTTTGCAATATGCGGAGTTGAAATATATAAGGCACAAATCACCTTGTTTACGTGCACATTTGCATATGTTGTGGCATGGAATGCATCATCCGTATGGCATGTAATGTCTCATAGCTGCTCTGCACAGGCACTCAAATGCTATTTTTCTCCGGCTAGCATCGTCATTACCCTGGGGCCAATCGCTGTTAGCGAGAGTGTACTGCGGCATGCATGTAACATGATGGATTGATGGGACCAGCCCCAAACATGGCCATACACTTTGGTCTCAAACACTGATATATTAGTCCATAAATCTGCATACTCCAGCTTACCCACCAGATGTCATTTTACACCGTTTGCAAAAAAAACTCGTTCATAATGTTGTTTTCCTCCCTTCCCCCCCCCCACTGCCCACCCTCCACGTTATCCTGACCACGCGATTGGCATGACACCACGAGACGAAGAGAATCCCTTCGGAACTCTCGCGGAGAGCCTTCGACCCTGCGTCACAGAGCGGATATCACACGGCGACTTTCTGGAGATCTCTTTGAGCGACCAAGGCCCCTCGCCGGATGTTTCGCAAGAACTCGAGGGTCGTTCACGCCACAGCAGCTCTATCTGCCAAGTCAAAAAAAGTGGCTCGTCGGGATCGTAGCACCGGCACGTTAACCTTCACCGTCCCCCTCCGCCACGCTCGCTCGCCGCGCCATAAACCGCGGCACGGAGCGTGCCGTCACAGCGTGCCCGCAGTGTGAGATCGGCACCCCCCCCCCCCCGCCAGCGCCCCCAACCCCCCCCCCCCCACCCACACCGCCCCCACTCGCCAACTCGTGTCGGGCATGCGCGGTTACGTACGGGTCCGAGCGCCCCTTCTTGGCGACAGCGGCCGCCAGGTCCCGGCACTGTGCCACGCAGACATGCAGCTCGCTGCGGCGGTCGTCGTACTTGAGGGCGAAGTTCACCTCCCCCTTCACGTCCACGTTTCCATAGTCCCCGGCGTCGCTGTACAGGCTCATCATGCTTCCGCTGATCTAGTTGCATCAACATCATCATCATCAGCATCGTCGTCAACAGCAATAATAATAATAATAATAATAATCACAACGGTGACGGCGGCAGTGATAATAAGTGGTGTGGTTATATCGCGCCCGTCGGTCGATTTTAATTATGGAGTCAATTTGCGATTGAATTGCAGCGCAAAATAATTTATCGGCTCTCAATTTTTCGCAGCAGTTTTTGGCGCTGCACGCATGCCATGCCAGCGGCGTTGCGCGCGTGTGTGCCATTGTATCCGCATCGCCACAGCTGCCATTGCTCGCTGATATGAGCAGGCGGTGCAGCCCTGCACGATAACACTGAAGCAAACAATAAAGGGCCGCTGCTACACAATTGCGCACAAAAGGTTTACGAATCCCGGAGATGCGTCCAATTACATTTTTGCTCGTTTTCTGTAAACATCCGTGGGCACTTACACACCGAGCATAATAATCCACGGGTATTAAATACGATGCTTTAAATACGTGCCTTAACCATGCTAACATCGAACATCCGATACGCAAACACCAATTAAACCTCCCGGTAAACAGTAAATATTGTAAAAGGGTGGTGGCAGCGGGAGTGGGTGGCGGCAACAACAACCGCTACAACGCAAATCAACAGTGCCACCCCTTCCCGGCTTTTCCACAGGGCATTCATTTTAATTTGATATTTCTGCATCACTCACAGAGCTGATATCACTCGGAGCTCTTCTCAGCTTGAAGGAGCCACTGTCTTCCGAATCGATATCTATTCCTTGTTCACCTTCCTCCTGCAACACACGCGCACACACAGGGCATTGTTCAATAGCCCTGATGGGTGAAGTGAGCAAGCAAGCCATTCCGTTTTTGTTTTTTCCCCGATACGCAGGTATATACTGCGCGGGCTTTACCACCGCGCGGGAGTCGTTAGCTCGCAACGGGACCGTATATAAATATATCGATCGTCCGAAACAATTAACTCGCGAACGTTATTGCGCCTTGCAGGGGGGAGAAAAAGTTGCCTGCAAATTCCTCAAGAGTGAGCGCGTTGCACACGAAGAGAAACACCCTTCTTTATAAATATTTCATTTTGCAGTGCTCCATGAAAGCAGGAATGACAACTCTCTTGGCTCGCCAAAAGAAGGAAAAAAAAACAGGCACGCGCACACACACACACGCGCGCGTGCGCACAGACACCAACGGAGACAGAATTTTTTTGTTATCCGGCGCATCAAAGCAAAGGGGGGTTTATATCACAACGCAACCAAATATTTGCCGCTGCGGATAAAAGTGTTCAACTGCAGGGCATTTTCCTCGTGTAAATATTTTCAAAGCAACTCGAATGCCTCCATTTTAATTGTGAGAAAAACCACGAATTCCTCCTCCTTCCACGCCACCCGTTTGCTGCTGCTGCTGCTGCAACAGCACTCTGCGCGCACTTCTCAGACGTGCCTGTGCGTCCAATGGTTGCATTTGCTTTTTTTCCACCGTTTAGTTCGTTGTCCTCCCCCCCCACCTCCCCTCTGATTAGCACGGTTGGCTACATACGGTGCGATTAAAGGTCAACGTACGTACCGGGCAGTCCAGATGTCGTGACCCCCCCCCCCCCCCCCGAATGAATTGACCCCTAACACGTTTCACCTCTGCATACTAATTTCTGTTTGGAACAAACCTACGTTGCGTTGGGAATAATGCCGTCAACTTTCGGCGTCGCAAACCGGCCGGCCGCTCTCCCTCCCGAGCGCGGGGAGAAACGGGTGGTGGGGGGGGGGAGTACACGGAGGCTCGGACACTGGGAAGGTTCGTCACACTCAAGGGGCTCGCTCCACGAAGGCCTTGCGTGTTCGCGGCACACTCGGGCTGCCCGAGGTGTCCAGAAATTACCGGGGATGCAATTGCTGAAAATTTATTTTACCGAGGTTCATTTGCCCTGCCTTGGTAGAAAACTGAATTAGTTATTTGTAATTGTGTCAATCCGCTGCTGGATGAGGGCCTCTCGCCCATGCCGTGTGGGTCGCGAGGGTGATCTAACCGCACTTCACTACGCTGGAGGGTGCGGGCTAGCAAAGGTAGGGAACATAGAGGTTACAGTAGAGTAAGGGACAACGGGGGATATTGCTGCACCTATATCTGCTACCCATAGCGTAGCACCGTGGCAGCCCATAACGACCTGTTTTAAGAATGATGGTCACCCATCCGAGCACTATCCAGGCACAAACCCACTTAGCTTCCAAGATGCGATGATGAGATCGAGCGCAGTCTGGGCGATCGGACCGCGGGTATTCGCTTACCACGTGCGTGGAATTAGCATAAAAAGTGGGACTAAATTGACGCTCAACAGCACGATTTTACCATACCTAATCACGAGCGTACAAACCCATTTTAAAATCGATCAATCGCTTTCTCACCGAATATATTCCGGGTCACTGGTGGACTGCAGCACGTGGCACGCAGCTAAGAGCCCCAGCCGCAGGGAGAGGTCTAATGGACGTGGTGTGGCCGGTGCGCGTACATTTTTTTTCCGGGTTGTCTACCCGGACTGACCCCTGGTTGAAATGAATCCCTGACCAAATGTAATGTCCCACAGCCCCCCCCGCCCCCCCAACAACACAGTGCTCGAGTCAAACATCTTTATACGGGGTAGCTCCATTAAGTCGCGCGCGCGCGCACACACACACACACACAGACGCACGTTGTTTACGAGAGAGACCTCCTTGTTGTATATGAAAACCCGTAACAAGAGGGGGAGGGCTCACATTAGGCTTCACGCAGTCTGTTTGGAAAGAAAGAGAGAGAGAGAGCGAGACATCGGATTTGTTGTTCTTGCTGCTTTCGGAACACACTGGGGCCCCCCCCCCCCCCCCCCCCTCGTTATCATGGCTGGCTAATTTGACTGCGGCAACGGTGGTATTCTGACTCGCTCCTCTGTGAAGTCTCGTGGGATCGCTAACAAGGGCCGCGAGCCAGCGCGAGCCCCTGCCCTTTTGATGCCACTGCGGCGGACTGCGGAGAGAAGGATGTTGCGAGCAGGGGGCGACTGCAGTTTGCGAAGACGAGAGAGGCGAGTCCACCTCGATTAATTGAAGGCAAGACGCAGACAATTGTTATGCCACTTGCGTGACGAAAGGCCAAGGGATTTCCCCTCCTCAAATGAGCATTGAGGTGTGGGTGCGCATCTCTCGTTCACAGCCCTGCACAGGCAGTGATGGAAATTCCACGTTCCTATGGCATGGGTGAGTCGAGAAGAATGTTGCGAGCAGGGGGATTTCTCCTCCTCAAATGAGCATTGAGGTGTGGGTGCGCATCTCTCATTTACAGCCCTGCACAGGCAGTGATGGAAATTCCACGTTCCTATGGCATGGGTCAGTTGATGCACAGGACAACCACCGCTGACCCCCCCCCACCCACCCCAAAGTGGTGCTCATCTTTATCATCCCCGAAGGGATGATGGGCAGTCAACCCCCGCCCCCCCCAATCAGTGATTGAACTTGTCCCCCACTAGCTTTACAGCCGAGATGGTCGGATAAGCAGATAAGTACACGACCCGATATATGTTTGTCCCTATGTGAAGTTACTCATTAAGTAGATATGCTATTAATTGTATAACGGGTTAATTAGAAATATTGACGGATTTCTCCCCCCCCCCCCCGCCACCAAGAGGTAGGATCAACATATTGGTCGAATGGCAAACATTTTTAACATAGAAATGTAAAGGTCAGTCAGCCAAAACGCTGACATCTTTCTTACATCTCTATGGCAGTCCTTGATGGTAAAAATAAAAAAAACGTTATTCATTCTAATGTCCCTATTCATTGCATAATTTCACTGAAGCAGCAGCAGTACAAAATTTATTGTAACACGTCGTTTTTGTAGTTAAATGGTAAAGGTGCAGCCCCGCAACTTTTTGCTCATACCACCGCTGGCAGAAAGGGCCTCCACTCTTTACGGCTGGCCGTCGAACAAAGACGGTCACCGCATCGCACGCTCTCCGATGCGCTTCCGCGGCCGTCTGGAGCCCTCTTCCTTCCGATATTAGGCAGCCGCTGGAGCGGTGCACTGTTAAATGATCGAGATTGAGATCTCATTTCTTCATAGAACTGCTTTTTGCGTTTAGTCTGTTGTCCTACCCCGCCACCTCCGATGAGCACGGTCGACCACGTGCGGTCCGCATGGAAATTCAACGTATGCATACACATGGTGGAGGGAGCCCCCCTCTGCAGGGTATTCTGACCGCTCATGCAGAGGAGGGTGGGAGGTTAGGTGGGTGGGAGGTGGGTGGGTGGGTGGGAGGAGGGTGGGTACAGCCACTCGTCGATGCTTGCCAGCCTCGCTTACCCCGGACACGGTGAGAACCGGCACTGATCTGCTCATCTGCTTTTTCCTCTCCGCGTCCGTGAGCTCCCCCGCCCTCGCGGACCTCGCCGCCGCCGGGAGCGTAGTTGCTGCAAACGACAAAGGGGTGCAGCAATCGGCGGAAGAAACAAAACTGGATCCGCAAACACAACCGTTGTGCAATGATGTTAGGTCGCCTGCCTACTTGCGGGCAGCCCTGCAAAATGCCGACTCGTGCCACTGCTGGTGAAAGGGCTTCCTCCCCCACCCCCCCTCAAGGTTGCTTGGAGAGCTGCTCTTCAGCGTAACATGGCTTACTTTTTACTCATGAGAGGTGTTTAGGTCAGATCGCGTGAATATAAATGCGTCGTTTGTCACGTGAACAAAACATGCCAATGTTTTGTTCACGTGACAAACCTTACTAATTGGCTGTTGGGTGGTCGCGGGTTTAACGACACATTTATATTTTTATGTTATATAACCCAAAACACTTCTATTAGGGACGATATTGGCCGCGAAAGCCGACTAGGTGGTGTTAAACCGGCCGACTTTTTCCACGCGGGCCAGACACGTCTCGAAAGAGGTGGGATATATGCACACTTTAACCCACCATGCAAAAACCTGCAGATTGACTTTACTGTCGTGTACCCATTTATACTGGGGGGGGGAGGGGAGATTTTACAAACTTGCCCCATTATTTAAACTTCGGGCGTACCTCGATATCCTTTTGGGGTTGTATTCTTGACAACCTGAACATACGTGGAAAAAGCCGACTGTATATCGAAACGTATTTTCCCATCGGGTCCCATTATAAAACCCTAAGATGCGTTCCTAGCAACAACAAAACTCACAAAATCACTTTTTCAAGACAACTAAGATATGTGCATGCGTGAATGTGGAGTCTAACAAATCGACGGATATTTAAAAAAAAAAATTATACTGCTGACTGTAATTTACGAACCACAAACTGTGGCGCACAATGTTGCGAGTGTTTAAGGGGTTTCTGGGATGATGAGGGAGGGGCTTTTGTGGCGTCTGTCTGACCTTGTTGGGGAGTATAGTATATGGCATGGTGGAACGTACCCTGGTTTGAACTCCCACGGCTAGGCTTGTAAAACACGCGGTTAAGGCTACAAAGCATAGCGGCCAGACAAACGGCCTGGAACAGTTTAAAAAATGTACGGATAACGTGAATTTGTTATTAGATATTGACTTTTCCCCCCACCTTTTTTTTCGAGAGAGAAAAAAATAACAACGTAATTACGAAACGAGAGACGGAAACCGTAAGAAAGTGTTCATCTATGACGAGCATCATAACGAATCGTCGGAAACAGAATTAACGTACATCAGGGTACATCTGTACTGGTAAATTCGAAACCAGCGGTCTCTTGATTGTAAGTCGAGTGTGCTAACCATCTACACAAAGGGCAGCATCTTCTGTACCATCAAATACCACACAACCCTCGTGTGCAAAAGTTGCACAACAAACGTGACCAAAACAGCTTACAGTACTTGGAAAACAATCACCAGTTTTGCTCTTCCGCTCTCACGTGCGCAGAGAAAAGTTTGCACGCACTACAATTCCTGTTGCAAAAACAAAAAGCCTTTCCAAGTGTTCCCCAGCTTCACACAACCAAAGCTGGTATTAGTCGTCGGAGCGAAGAGTCGCGTGCGTAACGGGGAGAGCTTAGGCGACTGGCAATTGCTGTAGTACCTGCGGTGGCATCCTCCAGCCATCTCTCGACTTGCGGCGACACAGAGCTTCTTGCCACTACTAAGACAACAAAAAAACACGCACGCATTTCCCCCCCCCTCTGTGAAGCGACCGTAATGTGTTCGGAACAAGCGCAGGAGTTGGATATTTCTGTCTCATCCTCGTGGCAAGGCACCATTTAAAACACGCGGCCTTCACCACGGAAGACGGCCCATGTCCAGCCCGGGCCCCCACCCGCATGCACAGCCTAAAACCACCAGCACACCCAGCTTCAGTGCTACCGCATTCAACCAGGACCAGTTATCAAAAGTTTTGTTCGTTTTCAAATCGAATTTTTATACGACTACAATACATGTTGTTGCGGTTGCCCTACGTAGCTCTCTTGATATATATTGTTTTGGGGTTGGGGGCGGGTACTGCAGTGTTGTTTTCGGTGCAAAGTCTGACGATTCAGTCCCTGAAGAAGTTCCCGGCATGCGGTGCAAAACGTCAGACATCGTGCCGAACAACACGCGGTACGACCCGAAGACCCATCGGAGAGAGTTGGTTAATTTTATTTATTATCGACCATTTTTGGTTTGTACTTTAGTACAGTTATTGAAATTGGTTAAATGGCATAAGGAAGTTGATCAGAATTTTAATACACCACTGGGAGAAAAAGTTTAAATGCCTCTTTAAGAGATGTTTTTGTTACCAATTTCAATTAAACTGTAAACAAATCAGTTAAATTAACAATGTATAATTGTTTTCTTCCTCATCGCCTCTCTTGCCCATAGATATTTAGCGGCCAGATCCTTATCTTGGCGAATTTACGTTTTTACGAGATTATTTTTTTCGTAAAATTGTGCCCATGTTTCCAAAACCAAATACACTGGGGGCAGAGATCCTTGCCAAGGCAAATGTGGATTTTCAGCCACTTTGTCAAGATAAGAATCAAGAGGCCCAAAAGTGTCTCCGTCCTTCAAATTAAAAGGTTGAGCCGTCCTTTGTGCTCTCGTTAAGGGACTGAAGCAGGGACCACCCCAGTTGTTTTCAATATACACAGACCAATTTTATAATAAAGTCCCCTGATCACCAGCAAAACCACCCTCTTAATTTCAGACCACCTATCACATGCACGCATTATTGTCTTAACACCGCAGAGGTCTTCCTTCTCGTTTGCGGCGCACACGTTTTTTTTGTCGGAACAACAAAAGTGACGGGGGGGGGGGGCGAAGGTGGCGCTCGTATTACACGTGCGTGAGCGTGTTTAGTGTGACGAGAGCTGGGGCGGGGGGGGAAATGATTTATAGTTGTCAATAAGGAACGGTTTAAAAGAGAAATAGATTTCTTCGATGCAATGTTTAACAAGGGTGTTTCTGGGTGATCAATTCCAGGCCTCAATAGGGCAGTACACAATGAACACATCCATTCAGTACGTGACTTCCATTGGTCCTAGGGAAATAAGAAAAGTCAGTCATGTGCATGTTACACATTCGGTAATTCCAAAATGAACGTTTCCGAGGCTAACAATAATATCCCGTTGGTGTTTCGGCCAATTTGGCCAAGCCATTTCATCGGCTTTCACATGTGATTAAATACAACCTCCCCCCCTCCCCTTTGTTTCTGGCAAACCATCGACGAAATAGGAAGCAAAGCATTTGGTTTGCATTGAGAAGCCCTGCACCGTCAATGTGTTTTGTCAAGCGTTGCGATTCAAATAGACTGTTGCCTTCACTGCCCCATTGCGTCTGTTTTGGCTTGCTTGCAGACTTGTCAAGACTATTGATAGTGCATTCTGCCTGAGCAAGTAAGTCACCTTACAATAAACCCTTTCTGAACTGTCAAACAGTAAACGGTTATTCCTTAATAGAGGTTTTCTGGGTTAGATCGCGTAAATATAAATGTGTGTCGTTAAACGCGCCACCACCTGACAGCCAATTAGTAAGATTTGTCACGTAAACACAACATGCAAATTCGTTACTAGTTCAGAATACTCGTGCGTGGGAGAGTAAACCCACAAATATTTATCATTCGAGTTCAGGCACTCCTTGACATGCACGATAGCTGCGTTCCTGGAAAAGTGTGTATGTCAAAAAGCTATTTTCCCATAAGAATAATGGTAAAGGAGGAGGTTCGGGGATTTCACTCACACTTGCAGACACAATCGCCGATATTATCCGAGCCTCTATCTCCCTCTCGGTCCTTCGTTCTTCACCACCTGTGTTCTCTTGCTACAGTACCCTCTCATTAATCATCTCTTCACCACCTGTGCCCCTTCCTCTCCGGATGTTAGACATCCGGCCACCTGTGTTCTTAATTATCCCTTCACAACCAGTTCTCTTTATAATTTCTCTCAGCACCCCCTGTGCTCTTTATATTTTACAAATCTTTAGCAGCTCCGTGTAACGTTTCTTCTGCACTTTGTAACTACGCCGGAGTTGCGTTGTGGAGACCAAGGGCAAGGCCTCCGGTGTATCACACTAGTTATCGTACCGCAATGGCTACTGGCAACGCCATTGGGCCACGGTTCAAGGCTAGGGGTGGCGTCCATCGCGTATGTCATACAAAGCGCCGCGGTATTCCAAAATGGCGTACCGCTTTTGCGCGTAAACCGAGGATTGCCTATACGACGTTTCACCGGCAATTTCAAGCAGCTTCATCAGGCGACATCCAGAGTTGTGGAGAAATCCTGTTTCAATCTTAGGTGTAGGGATAAATATTACGTCGTCACTTGTGAGCCAATCAGGTGCGAATACCGAGGGGGGGGGGGCGGGGAATGTGTGCATATAAATGAAAATGGATATATATTATTGGTTGGGCTATTCACAGTTAATCAACATACAGCTATGCCTTGTGAATGGTTGAGACCTGTCTACAATATTAATTGTCATTTTGTTATTATCCCTCAAATATGGCAAGAAATAAATAAACTCAAGCTGGTGCCTCAAGCCATTGAGGTGGTCACAAATACGATCCGATGTGACGACTCAAGGGGGGGAGGGTAAGAGGGAGGCAACAAATAATGAGTGAGAAGCAATTTGGCATTGAAAATTTTCACTCAAAATATTCAATAGAAATGCAATTGGTTGCTGAAAGAGACAAAAAAAACACGAATCAGTTCATGATTTCATCTAAAAGCAATGAGTTGGCAAGCATTTTTACACTTCGGCTCGTTATGATTAATCAGGATCTCTAGCTACAACAATGGTTCAAAGAAACCACGGCATGAGTTTGAAATAAGTAAAGTACTCTGACATTACCAACCTTCTTTTACATCCAGACTTGGGTTCCTTCCTGCTAATTTGCCTTGTCTTGGAGGCAAAGATGGCACTTCATCATCATCCTCCCCCTGTGGATCTTCATAAATGTTCTCTTTACTTTGCTTGCTCATGGGTTCCTTGTGGGGTCGTTTCTTTGAAGAAGCTTTTTCCGCAGGATTTATTTCTGCGTAGATCGCTGGAGTCGACTGGGAAAGCTCGGCATTGGCGGAACCCGCTTCTTCCTTACGGCTCATTTGTCCAACCTCGGGATCGTCCGACCACGTGGCCTCCTGATCAGTGGTCTCTGGCAGGCTCTTTTGACGGCCTTGTGGCCGATTCTGAGCTACCGTAACGTCCACAGAAGATGGTTCCTTCGGTCGCCGCTTTTCCCGGACCGGGGAGGGCGGTTCTTTGTCCTCTTCGCTCAACGCGCAAGGATCGGCTGCCTTGTGACCGTGCTTCACCTGCTCCTTGGCACGTGGAGGAAGCGTCTCCTCATCTGAACTTTTTGGTGGTATGGCTGCCTTCTCCTTTCTTTTCTCCACGGGTCTGCGTGGAGGCTGAGGCGGTGCATCGTGGACATCTTTGGACTGGATTTTGGAGGGTTTCTCGAATGAGTCGTCATCAGAATTTATGCGTGCCAACTCATGTGGCCTGCCCTTTAATAACTGGATGTTATGCTTTTCTGAATCGTCCTCTGGATCTTGTCTGGTCTTGTCTGGTAACCTTCGACCCTTCGGTAAGTCTTTCATTTTCAAAAATAGATCAGATGCCTCAACTGGAGGAGAATGTGACTGCTCCAATTCAACCTCTTGTTCAGCTTCTGCAAATGGATCTCTCTTATTCAAGTCCTGTGGTCTGTCAGGATGTTTCTTATTGTAGATATTATCACTGTCTTTTAGAACATCTTTAACTTGCGTTGGAGGGCTGGCTGGTCCTGTGGGCTGTTCTTCTACGGGCTCCTGCTCACTGCTGTCGAAATCAAGAACATCCTCATCTTTTCGCTGTGGGACTCGTTTCTTTTCTACCACCGGTTTCGCTGGAGTCTTCTCTTTTCGGGGTTCGACAACGGGTGGGTCATTTTTAACGAGTTCCTGAACCTTCATCTTAAACTCCCGTCGCGCCTCAACTTCCAGCGGGATCTTCAAACTCTCGAAAGGCTTCTCCAGAATGGGTTTATCTGTCGTCTTGGCTTTCTTGGGGACGTCCTGAGGTTCAGTTTGCGTTGGAGGGCTGGCTGCTGCTGTGGACTTTTCTTCTTCAGGCTCCTGCTCACTGCTGTCAAAATCAAGAACATCCTCATCTTTTCGCTGTGGGACTCGTTTCTTTTCTACCACCGGTTTCGCTGGAGTCTTCTCTTTTCGGGGTTCGACAATGGGTGGGTCATTTTTAACGAGCTCCTGAACCTTCATCTTAAACTCCCG
>CM025673.2:3437145-3457331 GCA_014621495.2 Entosphenus tridentatus | reverse complement strand
TTTTTAACGAGCTCCTGAACCTTCATCTTAAACTCCCGTCGCGCCTCTACTTCCAGCGGAACCCTCAAACTCTCAAAAGGCTTCTCCGGAACGGGTTTATTGCTTTCAACAATTTTCTTTCCACGTGCTTCGAAGCTCTGCAGCTCCTCAGGGCTTTCATTTTTCCATGGGTCTTTTTCGATCAGCCTGCTGGGCTTCTCCAATTTCTTCACCGGAGTAGGTTCCTCCACAATTGGTGCCTCAGTTGTTTCGCCCTGCACTGGCCTTCGATTCGACAGTGAGCTGGAACTCGTCTCCACGCGCTGATGCACCCTGGTCTTAAAACTAAGCAGGCCCACTCTTCTTGGCATCGAGTCTTTCTCAAAGTTGTCCTTTGCCACTGGCTTTTCTGCTCTCTCAGGTTTCCCTTTGGGAGATTCAAGTTCTGAAGTAGTTTGTGAACTCTGTTTGATCGAGGAAACATCGGGCAGCTGCACGCTCGTGTTGAAATCGAAAAGGTTTTCATCATTTGCTGGTAAACTCTTTTTCTCCAAATTCTCACCCTTGGCCGGTTTTGTTTGCTTCACCGTCTTCTTGATGGCCGAGCCAGGTTCTGAAGATTTGCGAGATCTCTCTTGCTCTGCGGGAATGTTATCGGCTGGGTCGCATTCAAAAAGGTCCTGAACCCGTTCCTTCAAGTCCGGCTTTGCCTCCGTGCCGAATGGCAATCTCACTCGCTCAGAAGGCTCCTTCGCCATGGGTTTTTTTTCTGTCTTTGCCCTGTTCGGAGTGGTGGTTTGTGAAGATTCCACGGTTTTCTCTGGCTTTAGTTGAATACCTGGATCTTGTTCCTCAAGCTCTTGAGCCCGTTCCTCAAGCCTTTGCCGTTCATCTGTGTTGGGCGACAAAACAACATCTTTCAAACTCAACTCTGCGCCGACTTTAGCAGGCAACTCTGTTTTTGTTCTAAGGACCGATTTGACACGAGTTTTATCAGGTGACACACTTGTCTCTTGCTCAGCTGGCTCAGCTTTCTTAACCAATTGCTTTTCGGCCTCCTTCTGCGACTTGCTCGGCTCTCGTGAAAGTTCGAAAGTCGAATTGTGTTGTTTGCCTTGCTCGGCCCGCTGGTCCTTTGATTCCAGAGCACTGGCCGGTGGCTGCTTGTGCATTTTTTGTGGTGAAACATTGCCCACTTCGATGGTGCCGTTGGAGGATTTAGTTGCCGATTTAATGGATGCCGGGGAATCCACGCTTCCTGGACTCGGAGCACCAGTTGGCGATTTCGGTTTTATATCCTCCTCGTCATACAAATCACCCTTTACCTTCTTCCTTTCTTTTGTGTCCTTCGTCCAGAAATCGTGGAGGTCTTTGAATTTGGTGGAACGGCCATGCAGCTCCTGTGAACCATCTTTCATTCGCTGCCTCCCAGAAAATATTTTAAAACTCCCATCAGGCCCGTCGCCCGCGGATGACGCTTCGCTCTCGCTTGACGTCTGACGTTGCAGCGATGCTTTGCCAGGCCGGCCACTCTCTTTGCCAGGCTCTACGCCTTCCTTCTCACCAGCTGACGTGCGCTTTGCTGGTGTGCTTAAGTCAGCAGACTCACTACTGCACTTGGGCTTCGGCTGCTTTGATTGCTCAACCTGGTATTCAGCTTCATCGATATTCATCCTAGATTTTTCAGGGGAGATCTTTTCACGCGAAAAAAGTTTAGCGTCGTTTTTTTTCACACTGGCAGTTGATCCACTTTCTTCAGCCCCATCATTGATTGCCGCGTCAGAATCGGACGCATTTAAATTATCTTTCACATACCCTGCTGCTGTTGCGGTTGTAATATTGCCCTTATCGCTGCGATTTGCCTTTTCCCAATGTTCCTTCATATCCTTTACACTGAGTCGCTGCTTGTCCGGGAAAATGGTCTCCCCATGTAATTTTGCACTGGATGCAGCCTTGCTTGATGAGATTACAAATTTATTTTTATTGGTAGCATCCGCTGGCTCACCGTCAGTACTTTCGTCGGGCTGTGTGAATGTGTCAACATCCATGAACATAGAATTGTCAGAGGCGTTTTTTCTGGATTTTTCCAATTTCATCTTCTCGGCATTAGAATCTCCATGTTTGTTCTTGAGCCCCATTTTCACACCATCAGATGGGCCTGTGTGTTTGATGTCCTTTATGTTATGATCACTATCCCCGGGTTGTGCATCAGTGTCAGCATGGTTAGGTTTAAGTTTACCAACATCAGTTTTCCCAACCTTTGTCTTTTTCGCAGTCAGAACACCATCATCCTTGTTCTTAGCTTCCAACTTCACACCGTCAGGTGAAGGCTTTTGTTTAACATCTGCTAACAATTCTGCCGGTTTGTTACCATCACTATCCCTGTTCTGTGCAGGAAGGCCCGTGATTTTAAGTTCAAAAGGGTCAGTTTTCCCAGCCTTCGCTGTTTTCACAGTCACATCACCATCGCCCCTGCTCTTAGTGTCCATCTTAGTGCTGCTAGGCGAAGCCTTTGATTTCACATCCACCAACAACTCCACAGGCTTATCATGATCGCTATCCCTGCTCTGTATATTCAAGTCTGTAGATTTAAGTTCAGGGTCGGTTTTCCCAGACTTTACTTTTTTCACAGACAGATCACCATCACCCCGGTTCTTGCCATCTACCTTTGAGCTGTCAGGCGAAGGCTTTTGTTTCACATCAACCAACAACTCTGCCGACTTCTTACCATCACTATCCCCGCCTTGTGGACCAGTGTCAGTATCATTCGGTTTAACTTCACCACGATCAGTTTTCACAGCCTTCGCTGTTTTCACAGTCACATCACCATCGCCCCTGCTCTTAGTATCCATCTTAGTGCTGCTAGGCGAAGCCTTTGATTTCACATCCACCAACAACTCCGCAGGCTTATTATGATCGCTATCCCTGCTCTGTATATTCAAGTCTGTAGATTTAAGTTCAGGGTCGGTTTTCCCAGACTTTGCTGTTTTCACAGTCACATCACCATCGCCCTTGCTCTTAGTGTCCATCTTAGTGCTGCTAGGCGAAGCCTTTGATTTCACATCCACCAACAACTCCGCAGGCTTATTATGATCGCTATCCCTGCTCTGTGTCTTAAGGTCCACAGATGTTGGTTCAGGGTCGGTTACCCCAGCCTTTGCCTTTACCATCATCAGCTCACCATCACCCCGGACCTTAGGATGCACCTTCTCTGCATCAGGTGCAAGCTTTCGTTTCACATCCGCCGAACGTCTGGACGACTTGTTGGCGAAAACATCGTCGTGCTCATCTGCGGCAGCGTCAACATCCGAGCGGGTAAAATCGTCCACGTCCCTTTTGCCCGGCTTCTGCTTCTCCAGGCTCAGGCTGTCACCAACACCATGGCCCTTGGGCCCCATCCTGGTGGTGGCGGTGGCAGAGGTGGTGGCGGTGGCAGAGGTGGTGGCGGCGGCCGCGGCGGCGCCGGGCGGAAGCGTCTGCTGCACACCAGCCACCGCTGCCACTTTCAGCTGCTCCTCCTCCTCGGCATTTGCGTCTTGCGTCTTCAATTCGACCTGCCGAGGCGGCTTCTTTGGGGCCTCCTGTGGAAGCTCTTCTTTCGCCGGCACTGGGCCTGGCACAAACATCTGGTACCGTTGGACGTCCTCGCTCTGCAGCAGCCAGTCCATGACCCTCGAGTTGCTCTCATCCGTTGGGGACGACACGCTGTGCTTGCTACTTTTACGAGATCCCGATTTGGTGGAATCTTTATGTGAGTCTGCTTTAGGGGGAAAGGCCGAGTCAGATGCTTTTTCAGCAGTAGCATCAAGGCTCTTACCTTTCTGCTGCCCATCCGAGGCCTGAATGTTTGCCTTTGCAGAGGGGTCTGATGGGTACTGTAAAGACTTGGGTTTACCTGCAACACAGAAGAAATTGAAAGGGACAAAATGTTTAAAAATATGCATGGTATTGAATAATTTTTTTGGGAGTTTCTACCACATGATTGATGATGATGATAGAGATATTTGTACTAAAATTAATCATTTACAAAGATGTAGAGAAGGGGGCATCAATCAATTAATTAATTGTCAATAAATAATGTTGTTTTTTGTCAAATTAGCTTCTCATTCACCAGTGGAAATTCCACATTCCTATGAAAGGCGTGAGTCTTTCCATAGGACAGCCACTGTTGACTTCCCAACAAAGAAGTGAGAATTTTATCGACACCCGGGAGGGATGATGGGTGGAGCCATCCCCCGGCTAGGATTTGTATCAATCCGATTATGAGCCACTCGCTCAACCAACCGGTTGCATCTTCATTAAACAAATGTGCAATCAATTGCCTAAACTTCAGTCACTTTAAATTCATTAATATTGATTGCTACGATAGAGCTCCCCTTCAGAGTTCTTGAATGATAAAATGTGTCTTTATATTAAAATGAGAGAGGATAATTACGGGGAAGTAAAGCGGCGTGGCCACTACTGTCCCAAGTTTGGACTGAACCCACCCAAAAAACCATTCAAACCCCCCCAGACTCACCAATGTGACCAAACAAAACTAATCATGCAAGGTACATGCCCGACGTCACGCACCAAGTAAAGTCAGGTGAAAGGTGAACTCATCTGTAAGTGAAAGGGGGAATGATTGTCAGAATAGCGGAAGGTTTTTGCAATCAACAGTTGCTCAAAAGATCTTGTCACCTTGACACCTTGGCAAAACACCTTTAATTCCACATACAAGGGGACCAGCCCACTGCGAGATGTAGAACACCTCCCGTGAGTCACCACCACATCCGGGCTTGTAGAGATGCCACCATGCTCGAGACCCTTCTTACCAGTGCGCTCGAGGGAGGAGGTTTGTGATTGTGCGGTGGGCATCTTGCTCTGCCAACCTTCTTCGTCAGAGTCTGACGAAGGCACGGCACCTGTGTCGTCAATCGGTTTGAAAGCAGCCGTGCCCCTGCCGTCCGCCTGCTGACTCGGTTCCTTCAGCGGCTCGGCCGCAAACTTCTTCTGCCGATCTCCTCCTGCCCGGTCGATGCGCCGCTGTTCATCGTCGTCGTCGTCACCGTCCGAGTTGTCATCGGCATCTGGGTCGTCGTGCCTGGATCTTTTGGTTGAAGGCGGCGGTGGTTTCTGGATGTCTGTTCTGCCGTCCTGCCGTGGCTTCTTTGAAGAGTCAGTTGGCACTCTCTCTTGAACGGTGCTGCCAGTGTCATCTTTCATGCCTGGTTTTGCTGGCTTTCTTAAGCCAGCAGGTTCTGAGTATGGCAATTCATTTTCGTCGTCTTCAGCCAACAAATCTGCTGATCTAGCTATCTTTGGCTGCATTTGCACGCTGGTTGATTTCAATGATGGCAATTGATTTTCATTGGTGCCATCCTTCAAATTTGAAACAGCATCTTTTGGCTGCTTTTGCATGCTGGTAAATTTCAATGATGAAAATTCATTTTCACTGTCTTCGTCCAAGAGATCTTCTGATTTATTATTCACTTTTGGCTGTCTATGCGGGCCAGCAGGGTCGAGCGATTGTGGCAATTTGAGCTCAGCATCTTCGGCCCAAAAATCGTCAGACGCAGCCATTTTGAGGTGGCGGTTTAGCGATGGCAGTTCATGTTCGGGCTCCTCAACGGACAGGTCTTCGGATTGGTTTGTGAATGGGTTACTCTTGTACGCTGGGTCGTCCATCCCAAAGTCTTTAAAGAGGTCGTCGCCCGCCATCTCATCGTTCATAAACGGATTTGTGCTAGAAGTGCCAGCATTTTTCAACGTGTTCTCCTCCGTCTCTTTGTCTTCTTCTTCATCATCCTCCTCCTCCTCACTCGAATTGCTTTCGTCGCTGTTATCCAGGTTTCCCTCGCCGGTGTACCCCGGCGAGTTGAAATCAGTCTCCACCTCCACGTGCTGAATGTTCGAGTTGAATCGCACGTGCCTGCCTTCCAGGTCCTCGGTGCTGCCCTGCGAGTCTTCGTTCGCACTCTTGCTCTTCTCGTGCATCACTTCCGGAGTGAGGTGGACATCGCTTATCGCCTTCGTCAGCCGACTCTTCGGTGGCGTGTCCAGACTCGAGTCGGAACTCGACATGGAGGAGTGCTTCAGGATGCCCCGAGGACCGGCACCATCCTCAGACTCGTCGATCAGCGAGTCCAACGAGCCACTCAGTTTGACGGCCGGCCTCCTTTTGACTCCGCTCACGTCGCCCGCGCCGTTCTGCGCGGCAGGTTCGGGCGGCGGGCGCGCGTCACCCCCCGATTTGACCGCGCTTTTCACGGGGGTCTGACGCGCGCTCGGCTTCACGGTCTCTTCCAACTCGCGGCCGTTGACCTCCGGTCGAGCCGTCCGCGCCCGGGGAACGGGCGGCGCTGCCGCCGCCACCGCCGCCGCCGCCACCGCCGCCCGCTCTCCAAGTCCGGATTTCGTCGATTCGGTGCTCCCCTTGGTGATCGGCTTGGCTTCTGGTGCCCCCGATGAAACGTCGGCGCCCGCCACCGGCGCGATGTCCACGTTAAGCAACGTTTGCACCTCGGCCACGTCGGTGGCGTCGATCAACTTGGCCAGAGCTGCCAGTGTCTGAGGTTTCGATTCCTCGTCTGCTGCGAATATAACGAAAATAGAATATGTAGCGTGTATCCAAATTGCGTGACGAAGGTGTAAATCACCCGTGAGTCTAATGAAGGTGAAAATATATTACCCTTTGCTCTATACCAATATCCATTAAACTTTCTTTTTTTATTTATACTTTGATTATTGCAATGGGCCAATCCTCAAAGCTGTCTTTACCGCAGGTTGAAATATGTCACACCGCCGTGAAATACAATCAGTGTATTTGCTCATTATATTAAAAGGGCCACAAATAATGATTCGGCAGCGTGATGTTTTGATGAGTTATGACGCCGCTCGCATGCACTTGGCTCATACAGGGCCCCCTCTAATGGGTCCTGTGACCGTGCCCTACGTCTCACTGGGTTTCCGCGGTTCTAGACGGCACTTGCATTGCAAATTCAGCCACCGTCTCTTCATTCTTTTTCATTATCCATATATATTAGACGAATCATAAATGACAGTTAAGAGGAATTTAAACCATTACTCCATTAATGTTTGACTTCTAATTTACGTGCGCCGCTCGACACGCCTCGAGGGCCACGCGCAGTAGGAAGGACTCATCCATCCGTGCGGCCGATGCGACTAATTAAATTTCCGGGAGCAGAATTAAAATGGACGGACAGCATCCCGCCGTGAAAAAAAATAGAACGCATTTCAGGATTGCTCAAGCAAAGAGGAAGGACGGAGGTGCAGCCATTTAGAAAAAAGTCGGAGGTGAGAGATTAGTTGCTGATGGTTGGGAACACCAAACAGTGAGGATGGTAACCACATGAGAAAGGACTTTCCCTTCTTACCAGGTTTGACATTGGGCTCATTTTCCACCTCATCAGACTCGAAGCTCGAGTTCTTTGTCGATGACGAAGTGCCTTGTTCCTGAATCAAGATGTCGAAGAAAAAAAAACCTCCGTAAAAAAAAAAGAATTACTTGTTAAAAAAATCTACGCACCGTACGCCCTTTACTTAGGAAAACGTGTGCTCGGCAGCATCGGAGGGAGCTCGGGGAGGTTGCAACCCCCGTGTATTGATCCGAAGGATCGATGGCTGTGCGCGACCTACTTGCTGCGGCGGCGAGCAGGGGACTTACTTTGTTTGCGGAGGTCCCGCCGAGCGCAGGCGTTTGGTTCAGGCTCGATTTCGACGTGGAACGTAGCCCCTCGGACCTGGCCAACACGTTGGAATAACAGGTTCCACGGTTACAAAACGTGTACGAAGTGAACCAAGCCCTATGACTAAATCGACAGAAATGTGCCCGGTCGTGTCACATCTCAGAAGCCGAGTTGGGTTTTTGTGGGGGCGGCGGGGGAGGGGGGGTGATCTGGACGGGTGCACAGTTTGCTCTACGTTGCAGGGCAACGTCGTCGGCAGCAAAGGGCAGTGCATCAAATTCCACTGTTGTACTGCACTGTGCCCTCACGTCTATGTTCCCCTACGTTTAAATGTAGGCGAAGCCCTCATCCAGCAGTTGATTGACTGTACGTGTACAAGTACAACACAAAAGCCAAATTCGAGCACTTTCCCCCGACCAATGATGAGCTCCAATAAGGATAAAGCTGGTATAGAGTTGCATTGTTAATGTTCTGCTGTCGAAATGAAAAAAATCCACCAGCTGGTGGTTATCACAGGGCTGTGTGTAGAATACTGGTGATGTCATCATTATTATTACTGTGCTTGTTTACACAGGAGAGCCTCACAGAGTCTCATGACACTTTTCTCAGGAGGTTCTTGCCAAGTTATTGCAAGTAGGGATGGGGCAATGATCGATTTGAATATTCCATTTGAGTAATTTGTCATCTTGACAAGCAAAGCATGCTGGGATTCTTGTTATGTATTGTGATTTAAGGTATCTCTCTTGCATTTCATAATGTTCCTAGCGTACTCATTTTCAGCCCCTTTCTCAATCCTTTTCCCGGTGAAGGCCTCTTTATGCCGTTTCGCTCATGGGGGTTTGACCATCCTTCACCCTGCTGGTCAGTGCGGTCGGTCCAGACTCCACTCACCACTGATCTTGGCTGTAGCCAGGAATCAAAACTCCGGTGGGCCGGGTTCATAGCACCAACAATAACTGGCGTTCGCCTCTAAGCGGTGCTTGTGTCAGGCTAGGTGCACCTTGAGCGATGTACACTAACCAGTGCACCGCCACTGCTGCACCCTCTTATTATTACAAAACATTTACCGAAAACATTGGTTACTGCTCTACAGCGTTTAATACGAGCCCAAAATGTAATCCAGTACAAGCTAATCCTTACAATAGCCTTGCCAAGTAAATGTTGAAGCCTATATGAATACACCCATTATTCAAAGCCATACCCATGGCCGGCTCCAGGGAACATATTTGCATAGCCGTGCACGTACGACTTCTTTTGGTCACCCTTGCATAAAATACTTTTCTTAATGGATTTTCATCCAGCTTAAATTAAGTCTGTTGTTGTTATTATTGTGGACAGCAGTGGTGCAGTGGTTTTAGCGCACTGAGCTATGAATCTGACAATGTGAGTTCGATTCCCAGCCCACGGCGGACGTGAGTGGAGAGTGATGACTGAAACTGGTTAATGGTAAACCCGCCTGCATCAGGCCGGCCATTGGCCATCGTGGTGAAGTATGGTCAAACAAACAATCCTACCCCATGACTGACATGGCAAGTGTGAGTGGATTTACCAAGTAGTTGTCAATTATTATAAAAAATTAATTGTTATTAAAGGCATGAATCAAGTGAATTTATACAGTTTGTATTTATTTTTATTTTAACAAGGCTAGGCTATTTACATTTAAATGTGAAACTGCATTGATGCATCTCGTGTGCAATTGTGTTCATACTTGGGCACACTGCCCGGATGTGGGTGACAAACCGACATATGTTTTATTTTATTTTCACATTTTTGAAGTGAACCAAACACCCTTGGCCCTCCCGTGACAACACATGGCACACATGTAGACGCTGGCAAGCACGCGGAACACCTTACAACAATGCCTCGCACTTGCGCGTGACACCACGTTTGACGTTTTGTTGTTCATGCTCTGCTAAGCACACGTTTGTTCAAATAACAAAATATACCATCGTAGAAGGGAACAAGATGTACTACGCCCAGCTGGTTTTACAAGCAGTGCAGACAGATACGTGAGTATACCTCGTTTTCGCTTTTGTTTTTTGCAATTATTATTGCTGCGCTCGTTTAGCCAGGAAAGCCTAACGCTGGGCCTCAAGACTTTGTCAGGTGGTGTCCAGCCAATTTTTCGTAGTGGGATTTGGGATGGTGCTCGGCATAATTCCATTCGAGTTACTTTGCAGGTATTTTTTTTCTTCCAACGACGAGATTGTTGGCCGTTAAAATGTACATTGTGTGTTTTGATTTACATATGGGATGGAATCGGAGAGAGCACGGAGGCAAACTGATGTACAACAAGGGGGGGGGGGGACATACAAACTCCACGCAGAGAGGCATTCGAGTTGGAAATGTAATCTATGCCTCCTTCTTGCTGAGGCATTGGTGTTGCAATTGGGCCTGCTACCCTGCTCCCGCCCTGTCTTTAACCCTCACTGTGCTGTAAAATGCAAGCATTGCCCAAGAGTTGACAGGTCTTGTGTTGGTTCAACTGCAATAAAATTCCAATCGTTAAAAGAAAATTAAACCTACTTGTGCGGGACGGGAAAACAGGTTTCTGGTGTTTTGGAAACTTTTTTTTCGTCCTGAACGCACAGCAAAAAGTTGCACCTTTCACAGACTTGTGCACACGACACAACATTTGTGCGTTGTGGAGACTTTGTGCTTTCTGGGCTACTGCGCTAATGGTTCTCTTGCGATGGTTTTTCTCATCGATTACATTACCTTAATTATTGTTGCCATTACAGTATTTAGGCAAACTAAATGGTCCCCATGGTGTAGAAGTGGGGGGTCTTTACACATAAAAGGTTGCCAGAGGCAGACTTGGCAGCAGTGATGAGCGCACCGGTGTGCTGATGATTCCTCGTGGAGGACAAAACCAGTCTACTCCAATCAGTCTGGCCATCTCACTTGCTACCCGTCCGCTCGGTGACATTCCGCCAAAATTGATTGATGGCCATTTTTGATAAGATGACTACACAATGCAGTATCCCCAAGAACCACTGGTTTTAGCATAACACTGAGAAAGCGTTTTTTATACGCTTAGCGCGCGTGTGGTAGAACTCCAGGAGGTCTCACTGAAGCAACGTGGCCATGCCTGCAGGGCAGGGAACTGGGTTTCAATGAATTGCAGTTTGGCCCTGTGTGCGTGTGCACATTCCACTAGAGCTGGTGTCAGAAATATTCAAGAAATGTTGTACCTCTTTGAAGATCGAGGAGCGCCTGCCTCTGTGGGTCCAGCAGAGCTGGAATGGAAAAAAAAGAGGTGGAAGAGAAATGAAGATCTGGGCTCTTTTGGAAATCACAGTAAATCCAAACGGCAACCCATAATGCCATTCGGGTGGAGCGGTGGGAGAGTGATTAGCGCGTTGCGAATTGAACGGAGCGACTTAGGATGGATTTCCGGCTAAGGCTTAAAAAATCAGTTCGAATTTAGATCGTAATAAGCATTAAAAGTCAACTAACACGAACACTCGAATTAATCTCTACCATCGACATCTTGTCTGCCGCTCTCAGAATCAGAATCTGTATTGAGACTGCAGGAGGAATCCGATGAGCTAAGAAGCTCTTTTGCACAGATGCCAGTGTGGGCGCGTCATCTACGTTTCCTGTCCCGGCAGCTCTTTCATTCCACTACGTTTCCGCCTCGTTGCGCATCTCATTGTCACCCGAATAAAATCTCCATCGCTTGTACATATCTGTTCTGTCATATCAATTAAGAATAATAATTGAACCAGGCCCACCCCCACCCCCCCCGCAAGTAGTGGGCCTGCACCGCCGCTGGCTTCTTTCCCGCATCCGCAGCGGAGGCCGCAGTTAACAAGTGACCCCCTTTCCTCCCCTCGTCTCTCCCCCCCTCCCCTCCTGTCCCTTTTTTTCCCCATCCTTAGTTATCATCCCCCCCACTCTTTCCCCCCCCCCATAATAAAATCGTTCGCGCCCTCGCTAGCGGTTCCCCGCCGCCTGGGTGGGTGCGGCGGGGGAGCAGAGTTCTCCGCTTTTAACTAGGTCCTGTCGCGCCAAACTCGGGCTGCTGTTGTTCGCAACATTTTTGCCCCCCGCCCCCCATTCTGTGATCGCGCGCTTTGTGCCGAGCTCGCGTTGTAAAGTCGTCAACACGTGCGCTCCGCGGACCGGCTCGTGTGTCACGTTTTGATTATTAAAAAAAAAAAATCACATTGGGGCCGCACACGCGTGAATATTCACACCGCTATTGATTGGCTCTCTGGTGCGATAGTGAGAAAACGCTGGCAAAATGATGACACCCATTCACAGCTGCCATGTCCCATTTTATTTAATAGGAATGGAATAACAAAAAAATGAAAAAGTGAACGCGTTACGGCGAGTGTTTGCGAGCTGACCTGGCAATTAATGGGCTGCCTTACAATCTGCATTGTCGTCATCATAATCATCATTTGCCCTTGTAATGAAAGTGGGGGAGTGGGGAAATGCATTGGGGCGCCGCGGTGGCGAGATGTTAACTCCATTGCCTGGTATACAGGAGGTCGTGGGCTCCATCACAACCCTGAGACATGTTTATTTTGAGTTTGTGCATCTCTCTCCCCATGGTCACGTCGATTTTTGTCCAGGTCCTCCGGTTTTCGCCTCCGACACTTAGAATCAACGTCACGTGTTTATAGTTATTTAGCTGCTATAAATTTCCGCACGACGAGAAGCTGCTTCGTTGAGCCATCACCGGCAACGGCCAAGTCGCTTCTGAAAAAAATTGTTATATATATGTATCTCAGTGGGGCCTTGCCTGGTAAGATAAGAAAAACGTTTCTAGTTATCTTAGTTTAGGAGCACAACAGGCCCGCGCCCGGGTGTGGACGCGACCGTAGCGAACCGCCAGAGGGTAAACGGGCAGCGCGGCGGTTTAGCCGCAGCGAAATGTCACCGCAGCCGCCTCTCGGGGAATGTGGGGTGGAGCGCTGGTACCGTCGCCACTAACGCCGCCGCCGCCGCGTGTGCGTGTGTGGCGCCGATCGCGATCACCTCTCGTTTGCGATGCAGTCCTCCAGCTGCAGGGACTTGTGCTTGTTTTCTTTGCCCTCTCGGTCTCTGCTGTGTGCTTTGCCCCTGTCTGCAAAATGAAAAGAGTAATTAGTTAATAATCTTAATAAAAAGGTATTTGGGGGGTCGGGGGGAGGGGGGGGTAGCAGGTAAAGGTGCAGCCCTGCAACGGCTTGGCTCACGCCACTGCTGGTGGAAGGGCCTCCACTGGAGGGAGCGCAAGAAAGCCCTCCTTAGAGGGTAATAGGCCTACTCTTCCACGCGTCTTTGCGATAGCCGTGTACAAATGATCTACTATGTGGTATGGAAATGGGAGGACGTTAAAATAATTTCCAGAGCAAGCTGCTGAGAAAGCTGGAGTGAACCGAAGGCGCTTTTATTCCGAGCTTCATGCATTAACCATGCAATGGAGTAAACGCAGTGATGCGAGGGGTGAGTGGAATGAATTATAAAGCAATTAGTGCGAGTGTGCGCACTTTTAATGGCTCATCCTCGAGCATCTTGTCATTTAGATCGATCGAGAATTCTTTATTTAACCAGGGGATGAAAAACACCCATTGGGGCACGTGAAATTTGCACCACCTCCTTTGGCAAGGGGCGACCTGGGTCACAAGCAGGACATTTTAAGTGCATGATATTTTAATGACGCTTTACATTCAGGCACATCTAGTCGAACATTAACGTTAATTTAATTTTTTAAAATGTCAACGAAAATAAGCATAAGATGGTGAATTGCAGTTAAACTCTTTCAATGTTGTTTTTTTTGTGTGGCAAATAAGAGGAAAATGCAGCAAATGGCAAAAAACAGTCAGGGGATGTCAACAAATTGGCAGAAAGCAACTGGGAACGCATTGAAACAAACATCCCGGCAATATTGTGCATAGAGTTGGGTGCCACTCAACGCTAAAGTTTGTTATTTGCAAGGTCACGCTTCCTGGTTTTACTCGTTTGCCCGTTAAACTCGAAGCACTTGTGAGTTCATAAGACTGTCGACCAATATTTACTATAGTAATAATCTCATTACGATGCAAGAAAAGCTCCCGAAAAGTACGTATCCACTCCGAGATGCGAAAGGAAGATGGGCACCGACGAGGAAGGAAAAGCACGGACTGAGAGGTGCGCAAAGCAGCGCGGCGAAGGCGGGCACGAGGAATTACGCAGGGCTGGAGAGAGGAAACAACACACGTCGGTGAATCAAACGCAAACGGGAGACGGTACATTGACTGGCAAGCAAAATTTTTACTGAGAGAGAGGGAAAAAAATGCGACAGCACGCCAGCGCAGTGGGTGCGCGCAAGCGCAAAACAACGGAGACTCAAAGCACTCGGCAACAGGGCCGTTGGCCCTCAAAGGAAAACATCTTCCTTTGAGATCACAGTACTCTCGACAAATACGATGAGCTCTTGTGTAAGCAAATGAAATTGGCAGAAAACATGGCTAAACTTTTTTTTTCAAATCTTTTTTTTTTTACCAGGTATGGGCCACTGAGCAACACAGCTCTTTCTTTTTCAGAAGCGACCTGGCTATCAAAAATGATAGCTCAACGAAAGTGGCTCATCATATGGACATATATAGCACCTAAGTGCTTTAAGCGTGGTGGGAAAAGCCGGAGGAAATGGATGAAAATCCACACGACCACGGGGAGAGAGACAAGCAAACTCCAAATGTACAGGCGTCAGGGTCGGGATTGAACCTACTACCTCCTGTATACCAGGCACCTGGGCGAGATGGGATGAAAGGCGCAACGGACAAGGCTGGTGACAGAACAGCAGTCGAAGGGTGGGAACAAAAACGTGTCCGAGACATTGACCAACGTGGAGACGGAGCAATGAGATCGTCTCATGTGCACGAGCGAGATGGATCGTGGATATCGCAAAGCCATGAGCAATGGTGACGATGTGGATCAGTCTCCATCCAGCAGCGGACGGACCATAGCTCACGATGAACATGATGGAATTCGTATGCAAGCCATCGCTCACCGCTACAGCCTCGGACGCTTCCCAAATTAAAACCGCGTGGTGTGCGAATAGCCACATTTGCATGCCTCGGCTCAGTCATTCAAGTGAAATATGTGCGCTTTCAAGTTTTTCATGCTCGTGCTTGAGTTACAATAGAGAAGTGGAGGAGGGGGAGGGGGGGTACTCAGCCTGTCTCATGGAAGGGATTTAAACCTGGGGGACATAGGCAGTCGAAATTGGTACCAAGCGAGTTTTTTTCTTCCAGCCACGAGACCTGGCAAGTTCGATCAAGATCCATCCTGCCGCCAAAAGCCAAGATTAGCTCGCGGACTCGGCCTGCATCGACCGCCTTCTCCCCCCCTCTCTGGGCGCGGCCGCGTGAAGCGTCCGGCCGATGGCACGGATTCACCGGAGCGTAAACGGGGCCCCCGGCTCGGCCGCGCTGCCGGCGCGAGGCCATGCAGCCGCTCGATAGTTGCCTCCCTGCGTGGAGAGCACAGACAAGACGTGGAGGGGAGAGGAGCTGCACGGAGAGTACAGCGAGGGATTTTGCTGCAATGGTCTCCGCCGCTCAATGTAGGCCACGCGTAGCAGCGGCCTATGGGCAACCCGTCTGTGCACGGTCGTCACGGCGAGCGAGCGTCCACCAGGCTCAAGCCCTTTGCTTGCATGACAAGATCTTCTGACGAAAATCGGCCACGTTCCTCGGATGTTGGTGGGAGGCTATACGTATAAACACGCGTTCGCGTATGCGACACGCCAACTATACGGGAAGCTGTCATGGCACCAGTAAACTCCTCCCCACCTGCCCCCCCCCCACCCCCTTCATTAACCGAGCGAGGCAGGCACCCTGACTGACTGGGGAAGCTACGTGTCTATGTGAAGGTTAATGCCTCAATGTCCCCCAATGGCCATAGGTTTATGGTAGTTGAAAGCTCCCCCACCCCGACCCCCCCCAAGGCTGATGGGCTAGCTACGTCATCACTCCAACGTCGCCGATGAGGGTTGCTGTGGTATGGCCAATACCACGACATACAATCTACGGTGAGATGCTTTTAGAAAAAGTATCGACCGTCGTATATTGTGATTATTCTATTCGCCCTCCACCCCACAAACCGCATCCCCTGCCCTCCCCGCTCGACACATTTTTTTTTTATGAAAGCACAACAATGAACGTTGACAATAAATAAATGTCCCTACAAACAAAAAAAATAACCATCGGCCACTAGCATTAGTGCTCTGCAAAACGTTTTAATGAGCCATTGAGGGCATGGTGGAGTTACGACATCGTCACTGTCGTACCACGCGAGAGTTATGCGCACTTCAGATTGGAAAGTCGTCACGATGATTAAAAGACTCGCGGGGGCAGGTTCCTGCCGAGTCAACTGCAGCCGAATATTTTTTTTTGAAAATTCCCGTACTTGAAAGTGCATCAAGGATCAAAAGAAACGCACCCAGTGAAAGCTCTGGGAACAATGATGTCGTGTCAATCGTCAAGTCATAGACTTGAATGTTTCGTCGCATCGAGAAAAACGATGTTGTGGCAACCTTACCGCCGATACACACAGCGACCCAAATAAAAACTTTTTTTTTACTAGGTAAGGCCCCACTGAGTGATGTAGCTCTTTTTCAGAAGAGACCTGGCCACGAATGATAGCTCAATTAAGTGGCTTATCACGTGGAAATTCATAGCAGCCAAATAGTGTCAACGCATGTTCATCTTAAATGCAGAGGACCCGGAGAAAACATTCACATTACCATGGAGAGAGACATGCAAACTCCAAATATACAGGAGGCGTAACACGTCAGGGTCGGGGTTGAACCCATGACCTCCTGCGTACAAGGCAAGGGAGTTAACATCTCACCACCGCGGCACCCAACACGAGCAAAATCCTTCTGGTTTCATCACCCCCCTCCCCCCTTGTCCTTTTACCGAGTGGAGTGATTGAACAAAAGCGCCGTGCTAATGCCGGAACAATAGCTGCGATTCCGGTAATTAATCCGAGCCACGCGGGGGAATTAAACAATAAAGCCTTCTCATTTTTTTCTTCCCAAAGCCAAAAAACTGTGCCGCCGCGCTCATTAGGGGCTCGTGACAGCTGCTACTGTGTGCAAACGCGAGGTCTGGCTCCTGGTGGCCTGCCACGGGCCGTGAATTTTCTTCCCACTTCCCACACCACGAACCTACATCTGTAGGTGGGGGGAGGTGGGCGGGGGGGCAACCGTGCAGCAAACGGTCGCGGTGTTACGCGACTCAATTGCTCCCGTCGCTGTTTTACCTGCGCCTTGCCGAAATCTCAAATGCTCCGAAGGATGGGGGTGGGGGGGTGGGTGGAAAGAAAACACAAAACAACGCCATTTCTGTGCGGATAAAAATTGGCCCAAAACAAAAAAGTACGTGGAAGAGAGAGAGAAAAAATATATACATAAACGGGAAAGCAAATCCATTGCAGCTGCAGCGCGGGCTGGCGCGGTGCGGTGTTGGACCGCGGCCAGAACATGGCAGAGCTCATTAAGTATCAACACGGCCTCATTTAATTTGATACGAGGGGAGGGGGGCGCAAATGCCACCTCCAATATGTGGATGGAGGCGAGTGGAAGGGTGTATGGTTTCCCGCAATTATCCGGCTTTGAGACGACCTCCTCCTCTCTCTCCTCTCTCGTCGAAGAGCGATGACCGTCGCTATCTTGGTTGGTCGTGCCCCAACACTCTGCTCACCGCCCGCTCCCGCCCAGAAGGCCCAAAGGTCAACACGAGCGCTTGCCCTGCCACGTAACTGGTGGGAGAGGGGGGGGCCCTTCGCTCCCCTTCCTCCGTGCTCTGAAGGGACACCACTGCCGCCGTTTGCTTTTACTTCACCGGTTATTTACCGATTTAAAGACGGCCGGTACGGAAAAGCGCAGCGGGGAGCAGGGTATATACACGGAGCGTGATCACGGCCATCACAGCCACACGCGTATCAATGGGGGTGACCACCCCCACCGCCCCCGGGTGTAATCTGGGAAATGACGGACGAACGAACCAGGGACAGAAAAAACCCCCAAGGGTTAAAATCGTAAAAGACAGAGACGGACAGGAAAGGGGGAGGGAGGAGCGAGGGGGCGAGAAGTGCGCGATGGGTGGCAAGGATCGAGGTCAGGAGGGCCCCCCCCCCCCCGCTATCGCGCCTCGTGACACAAAATGAAAGTAACAAGAGTAATAAGAATAATTGAGTACCGTTGGCATCCGCGCCCTTCCCGTAGCGCGTGGCTATCACGAAGGCGCTGCGCTTCACAGACGCGCTCGGCAGAAGTTTCCCAGTGGGAGGGGGGGGTGGGAGATGTTGTCGTGTCATCCTAAATTACTATTTTGTGGATAATAATTTTGAATTTGGCAAATTTGGTCCATGACGCCAGCACACAATGTGATCTACTCTTGTGAATGACTTCACGCGATATTTAATGTCCACACACCCTACGGTAATAACCAGGGCGGCCTGCCGGATCCCGACTCCAACTAGGCCGCGCCAAAGACAAAGATCCCCCGTATAGCCTTAACAGACTTGGGGCAAGTGCTGTTAGCGAGCACCTATGAAGGTGGGCACGGCACAAGACGGGGTGGGTGGTCAACACCACTCCCGGCCGCCTTTGTCTCCCCAGTGGCGATGTTTGCACACCGCGCCAGGTACTCATTCGAGGCCTAGAGTCAAGCTAGGGGATGCCCTAGGCCGGTTCGAACAATCGCCACCTGCGTTGTGCCGCGAGCGGGAATCGAACCCTGGCTCGCCGGGTTCGAGAAGCGCAGTCGCGCTAATCGCTGCGCCGCCGCTCCCCACCAGGGTCGGAGTCACCGCCAACGCGGCCGTACGCCGAGCAGACCCCTCGCGCACCGCCGCTCGCGAGCGGAAGGCGGACACGTTGATGCCAGCGCGCCGAGCAGTGCGTCGCATTGGGCCCGGATGCATCGCGCGCATCCAGGGGACGACGAGGAAGAGAGGGGGGGAGAGGGGGATGCGAGGCAACGCCGCCTTTATGGCCAATTTCGACGGTGATTCATCGGAATCCGCATGCAGATGCGCTCATTACGCGTAAAAAAAAAAAGGCATATGGTTTTTAAAGTTGCAATCACCATCAGCAGAGGGAAGGTTAAGTGCTCGGTGAAGCACGTTGCCGGGCCCCCCAGAGGAGCGCCCATAAAACAGTCTTGGCCGGAGCGCGAATCGTAGACGGAGGCAACATTCGCCAACCCCACCGCCGATTCTAGATGCCTTTGAACGTTGAACTCCGCCGAAACCCAAAGGGGTATCGTCGCATTCCGCTATAGCAAGGCGGAAAATGGCGGAGTGGTAAATTCTAGATTTGAAGCTTTCGTGACTGCAAGGATTCACACTCTTGTTTTTTTCGGTAAAATCACGTGACTTTACTGAAAAAATTAGGAGTGGTAAATAACAAGAATAATAAATCCTCCCAAAAACCCCCCCCAACCCCCCCTCCCCCCCCCCCCCCCCCCAATCGGCTGACCCCCGCAGCCGCGGCGGCTGCATCGGCGCAACGGAACGGGCGTCCTGAATTCTGAGCGTGGTGCGGCAGAGCAGTTGTAGGGCTTGTGCCTGGAGTGGGGAGCAGAAGGGAGAAGAGGAGGAGGATGAGGAGAGGAAGAAGAGGGGAAAGGAAGGGTCTGACGTGGGAGGAGTGGGGGAGAGCGGAGAGGAGGGGGGGGGTTAAAGTTCGGCCATCTGACAGATGCATTGCCGCCCCCCCACTTCAAACTCTGCTCCCAGCCAGAGAGAGTCCACTTGGTAGATTTTAATAACCCTCTCTTGCCTTTTGGGGGAGTGCATCTTCAAGCAATTCTTTGGTCATTAAATCCCTTTATTTTTTTACCCGAAGCGTTTCTGCAGCCTCTTTTGGCAGCATTTTATCCGCTATTATTGGCAGTGTAATTATGATAAAAACCTTATCGGGACCTTTTAAATTACACTACGCTGTTTGATAGCATTATCTAATTACTTTCTTTGTTTACCGGTGGGGCAATTTGAATTAAACTCATTAGGAGATGTGTTTGTTTGTTAACATTTATATAACTCTTCTCTGTCATTTATTTAAGAAATTGTTGTTGGGTGTTGTTGTTGTTGCAGGAATTGTTAAAATAATAAATTATGCAAATTTGCACGTACGTTCCTGGCATGATAGTTTAATCAGGGGCACAATCCGTCGCGTGCTCATAAATGAACCGTTACTAAACGAAGCTGTGCCATGGAAATATTGCGCATTTGTTATTACGGGTCTTGCGTACAGCAGCAGAAATATCTGTAAGAAAGGCAGGGGAATTGTTGCACCGGTTTAGTTTCATTTGTTTGGGTGGTTTGTTTATCTTTCTTGGCCTTTGCACTCCTATCATGTTATTTGTATTGTTTGCAGTAACGCTCTTACCCCCTGCCCCAACTGGACATCTGTGAAAAGGCTCATCGGATTCCTCCGGTAAAAATACATATTTTAATTCTGATTCCATGCTGCTGCGCTCAACGTATTTATACATTTAATTACCGAACTTTTAACCCCGGCACTGTCACCAT
>CM025673.2:3409035-3427145 GCA_014621495.2 Entosphenus tridentatus | reverse complement strand
AAGCGGTGGTCCGCTCGCGTGAACAGTGCGCACGGGAGCCTCCTTTTGACGTCGACCTGCGACCGGACGAGGACTGCGTGTCTCCCCCCCCCCTCCCCCAGGGGAGCTCGGCGAGTTAATTTCGGCTGCGTTCTCCGCACACGAAAAGAGGACGGGGGGTGGGGGGGGCAGCTTGAGCTGAGAGGGCAAGGACTTGCAATGTCTCACTGATCAATTACATGTGTGCGGTATAGATTATCTATATTTGCCACGTGGGGGGTGAGGGTGGGGGGTGGAGGAGAAACCGGGCCATTGGGAGGTGGTGCTACCTACGCGGCCTACCGTAAACACCCCCTTGGAGCTTGCCAGAAAAGCATACTCACCGCAGTGTGTTTTTCTTTAGTTTTTTCCCAGCCACACTCTATTATTATTATTATTGAATGACTTAATGGGACCCAGTCGGGGTGCAATAATAGAGGGCCATTAGATTATACCCCCTGTGCCAGTTTGTTTGCAGACAAAGTCTCATCCGACAGGGCACGGCAGGCGCATCAGCAGGCGTTTTACTTCGATTTCTCGTCGCATTCATCGAAAGGAAGCGCGTGCTGTCTAAGTAAGGAAATGGATTCGCACTTACGGGGTGCTGAAAAACGATTCTTGCAATTAAGAGTGCCTCGCGTCACATCTCATCGATTCAAGTGCCCTGGTTGTAGTTTGGCCTAGGGAACCCCCCGCTGCCAGCTCTCCCTGTGTGGCACAAAGTGAATGCCAGCGCGGGCTGCAAGTGGGCATTGGCTTGCCAGTAGGGGGCAGGCCAATGCCCGCTTTTCCCAATTAAGCAAACTCGTTTGATTCATGCCCCTTTTGGTGGCGAAAAGCCCAGCAGAACAAGCTTGTGATCTGCAGCTTTGGAGGCAAGGGTTGGTAGATCAAGAAGGGATTTGTTATACTTGTGAACCTGCTTGGCTGCGCAGAAGATGGAAGAGCAGCGAGCATGTTCACGAACACCCGTTTGTGTTGACGTGTGTGTGGAGTTTCTCCGGGCACTACGGTATATTTTCACAAGCAGAAACTGAACTGCCTCAAGGAGGAGGGATTGGCGACTCATTGATGCTTTCCTAGATAAACAAAATCATTATGATTAAAAGGCAAATGGTAAAAGATCCAATTGCAGGACCCCTCCTGTTAAAGAGCCTGGGTGACAACGTGGCCTTCAAGGATAAATTACATGATTATGTTATTTGGTAGGCCGATAACTCAGCTGCAGTCAGTAGTGGCTTCAGCAGTCTCCCTTTAGGGCCTCCGAAAACACCTGGCCCATTGCGTGGCAAAATTATTTGCCGATGCCGCTGCTGCTGCTGCATTGGCAGTGGTGCAAGAGCACAACAACAAAAACAAACTCGTATCTGTCAATAATGCTGTGGGGCCTTAGGAGAACATTTTTTTAAAAAAACATCAAAGGTGACGTTATGGGCAATGACTCTTCTTCACAGCACATTCGGATATGAACTCTGCTTTTAGTGTTTAGTTTGCCGTCCTTCCCCCGCACCTCCGATTAGCACGGTTGACTACGTAGGGTGCGAAATAAGTTCAACATACATAGATGAAACGTCACATATTGTATATTTTTTCATTTCAAGCCACAGCGTTAGTGACAACGCGTTCGGAGTATTTTTTGTCCATTTTGAGAAGGTGACATTACCATTCGCATTCGGCTAATTATTTCATTATTACCCTTGGTGTTTTTGCTGCGCCGCGGTGCCTTGGACCCGCGTCCCTCTCTCTCTCTCTCGAAGCCTTGGGCATGCCAGCGAACGAGGTGAGGGGGTCTATACGTGGCGTCTGACCGGTTTACGCGTTTAAGTTGTTTGCCTGGCGTGTACAGTAGGATGACAGCACAGCAAGACTCGATCTCGGGATGCTTCGACGGAGACACCTGAACACAGAGTATCTGAAGCGCCACTTTGAACTAATCATTGCACATTCAATTATCGCTCACTCACAGGCTAAGTCCCGCGCTCAACACGGCTCCTGCAATATCCATACAGCGGAATAATTGCTCTCACAAGCTGCAGATCAGTTTGCCCTAAATGTGACCCGATATCACCCGATGCTTTAGCCGGGTTTGAGCCTGGTTAGGACTTGGATGGGTATCCACCAGGGCTTGCCAGGCGTCGTAGGTGTTGGCCTGACTGAGGTTTGGCCAGGAGATGGCATCATTGTGTGTCCACTTCCCTGTGTGTACGTGGTGGTGGGGTTTTGTTTTTCACCAGGAACTTTGGGTTCCCCTCTCACGTGAAGCCAAATGCCCATTTATGGAACTGGTCAAACATCGGAATGCAGGACGCTCCTGAAAAATAAGAGCCCTGAGACTCGGTGAGGCTTTCCCGAATACATAATTGTCGTTATTGCCGTCATCCATGGCTGTGTCACGTATCGCCGACTCCAACTATTTCCCTCTGCACCCTTCCCAAACCCATCGCTTACAATTTCAGGACGATACCGAATGCCACACTGCCACACTGCCGCACCCACTCCCGTAAATGTGACCACCTCACACCCAATAACCAAGTCCCTCCACTGGCTCCCAATCCAGTCCCGGATCGACTCCGAGATCGGAGTTTAACACGTCGGCTTTCGCGAATATTCTGGCAAATCGCCCGATGATGCTGGATGTAATTACCAGCGAAGCGTCGTACTCAAATTGTGAATGTTGCGGATTCACTCTTCAACATGCGGGTGTGCTGAAGTAGTAACACTATAAATCCACGATGTTTTGTAATCTTATGGTCAATTAAAAAAAAATTCACACTGCAACGAAAACATTCGGAACTGGTTTTGTCTATGGGGAGTTCTGCCATCACGAAAATGGATTACACAATGCTCTTGTATGGCACAGAGTGACGTTTAACCTGTTACACAAGCGTTTATTGCAAGTTATGAGCGGGGAGGGGGGGGGGGGCCTGTGGCCATCATCATCCAGGATAAACGAGTACCACTTTGCAAGGAAGTCAAACAGTGTGGTTGGTTCTATGGATAGACTCACCCCCAGCCATAGGAATGTGGAAATTCCACCTCTGGTCTGGTTTGCAAACAGGAGATGTGGAAGTATGTATGCGCAGAAAAAAAATCCAGGCTTCATATACATTTATTTAAAACAGCCAATTAAACGTTATCTCTATTATTGCAGATGTTATAATCTCTCGTGATGGAACCTCGGCTAACCTCTTTGAACAGAAGCCAAGGTGGTTACGTTTTTTTTTCAATCAGTTTCTCTACACACACACACACGCACGTTAATTAAAACCCAGCAAAACATTGTTAATTAACAGACAGTGTGTGACGTTTCACACTTCCATTGCAAAACCTAGTTAGACCATTCTTCGTTTTCATATTATTGTCATATATTTCTTACAATATATATTACAATTATAAATAATTATTCATTCTAATGTATCCAGGTCCTAAATAAATACAATTTATAAATTTAAAAATGCAATAATCACATTACAATAATATTATTGAGCGAGAGTCCCTGGTTATTATCAGGCAGTCGATAAAAATTATATAATCCATACAAAGGAATGTCAAGCGCTTTTCATGATTATTGTAGTAATTGTTATTTTAAAAACTTCACATCGCACTCCTGGCATCTCGGGGAGGATGCTGCGACAGCGATTGAATGGTCAGCAGCGCACCGAGACTCGCGGTCCAGAGATCACCGGTTCGATTCGATGGTCCGGCACGGCGGTTGAGAGACACCGGTGCCAGTTTCTCAAATCCCACCCGCCAATCGCCTCTGTCTGTCCAGCAGCATAGATGGGTAAACCGCCCGTCCGGTTGGTCACGTGTGTGGTGGGGTAAACTGTGGGTACGTCCACCTCTTTCATGTCATCCGGCCAGTGTGCTGGAATAGGCCAACAATATCCACGAGATGGGTTCTCTCAAACCCACTCGAGTGGAGGCTCTCGCAACAGCAGCGGTGGTGGGAACAAGAAACTGCAGGGCTGCACCTTTCTCTTCATATCTACCGTGGGTATTTCAACAACACGCGTGAGCAAATGCGTGATTGTATCTGGAAGCAGTGAAGATTCCTGTCAAAATACGTAATAACGTCATGGCAATCTACAGCCCTAAATCAATGCAATGCTGGATGAAGACCTCCCAACACATCTCGGTAATGACGCTTATTTCACCATACTTCACCACGCTGGTCAGTGCAGGTTGACAGAGTCGGAGGGGGGGGGGCAGCGCTCAGCACCGGTTCAGATATCGCTCGTCAATGATGTTAACCCCCACCGAGAATCCAACTCAGGTCACTGGGCTCACAATACAGCCCTCTAACCACTGCACCCACATCCCTGCGTTAGCATTGCTATTAACAACAGTACGGTTGATTTTATAGCCCTAAAATGCAGCACAGTTAATTTCACGGGCGTAAATGCTTTATCAATTATATTCACCACTCAGGGTCATAACGTGTAATTACCTCGTTGATAAAAGACTGCCTCACCATCGCTTGGCGCGCTACCCGCCCCGGTACAAACTCTCAACGCAGGAGCGATTTCCCAAGCGCCGACCAAATATACCCACGAGACCAGTTCGCCTGCATAGCCCCACGTTGACTTCTTGCCAAGAGCTTTAGCAGTGACTTGGTCAGAAGACATCGACCCCACACCCCGCACCCCCCGCAGAATGTTGAAGCAAGTGCTGTTGACAAGCAACACACACCTGTGAAGGCTGGCATGGCACATCAGATGGGTGGGGTGGCCAACACCACGCCCGACTGCCTTTGTCTCCCCCGGTGCCAATTTATTTTTTCACGAGTCGCGACGGGGACTCGTTTAAAGGGCGAGTCGACCTCGAGGAGGTCCAGCACCGGATCAAATCTTCGCCGCCGAGCGGGAATCAAACTCGCGTCACCGGGTTCGTAGCGCAGCGCGTGGACCCGCTCGACTGCAGCTCCCCCGCTATCTTTGTCCAACAAAAACAAATTTTACGGACAAGCGAATGCTACTGAAAATGAATTTCCTCCCTGCAAATGTCATCCTGACAGCCCTTTGTCGTCCACTGCTGGACGAAGGCAGCCCCCACGCCGTGTCAGTCATCGCGGTTGTATTGACCATACTTTGCCATGCTTGTCAGCGAGTTGAAGAGGGGAGAGTGGGGGTGGTGGTGGTGGTTACGGAACTGGTTCAAAATATCTCTTGCCACCGATGTGAGCCGGTGCCGGGAATCGTACTCGGGTCATTGCAGTGGGCCGACCACTGCACAACAAACACCCACATTTACATGAAAATACACACGTACCCTTTCGAGAAACTATAAAAAGAAAAAAACCTCTTGGTATCCTGGAGTTTATATTCGTGAACAGGGCCTGCGTCAGGCAGGTGCTGGGCTGGGTCCTAAACCGTCAAATGTCCCTTCGGGCCTCCCACTGTCTGTAGCGGTGAATCAGCGTCACGGAGCCCCCCCCCCCACCAGACACACCCCCGCTCCGCCCCCCCGGCGCCCCCCCCCCCCCCCCATCTGAGAGGAGCTGGATTCAGAGCAACACGACTGTCGGGACGCACGATCAGCTGCTCTGCTGGTTGCAGGATCGCACCACTGGTAGGGGTTGATGATCATCAGCAGCAGGAGCAATGCTCAATCCACTGCTGGACTAAGGCCTCGACAAGCCACTGCCACCTCTCTGAATCCTGCGATACAACAATCCACCCAGCCGGGCCCCTGCTGCAACACACGGGCTCATCTCATCGCTCCATCTCCTCGACGGTCGCCCGCTCGGACACGTTTCATCCCTTGGCTGCCGCTCCGTCGTATCTTACATGTACGTCATCGGAACGGAATGGGAAGAAAAAGTGTAATAAAATATTTAGATGGGTTCGTCTTCTGGTTCGAAGACGAACCCGAGGCTCGCACAAGGCCATGCGGAAGGGCGTGGCACAGTTTGGCACCAGCCTTCAGAGTGCGATCGTGCCACTACGATTCTCTAGGCCGAATACAACGTCTTAAACAACAACGGCGCTACGCCGATATAAATAAATTAACACCGAGCCGCTTGCGTGTTCCGAGATTCAGCGGCGAATGGAACACCCACCCCGCAACCTGCAGAATTCTCGGAAAGGGTTAAGAAGATGGGAATGGAAGACGCAAGTTGTTGTCGCAGCTGCTTGCAATCCGAGTGTGGTCCTCCTTCTGGGTTGGGCTGTGTGCCGAGCATTTTTTCCCTCGAGTTTTCAATCCACCAACTGAAGATAAAGCGTGGCGAAAACTCGAGAGGAGATATGCTCGCGGCTGCACCCAAAGAACCGCACCAATCGTTACGATGAAAAGTCTGCTGTCACGTTTTTGAAAGTTTGGTCGAGAGCGATACTACATTTTTGGGGTTGGGTTACGAATTTAAAACACGCGCGACGTCCCCTCTTGCGAAGCCGCTTAGCAATCCGATCGTGGTCCTTCTGGGTTGGGCTGCGGGCTGAGGATTTCTTCCCCCGAGTTTTCATTCCACCCGTGAAGATGCCTGCAGCCGTAGCGAGTGGCGAAAGCTCTAGAGGAGATATGATCAACACGCGACTCAACCCGGAGAACCGCACCAAGGGTTACGATGAAAAGTCTACGCTTATGGTTTTACAGTTTGGTTGCGAGTGATTCTACATTTTTAGGGTTAGGTTATAAATTTTTTACTCAGCGCGACGTCCCCTCTTGCGAAACATGCCAGACGGGTCGATTAAAGATGACTCCATCGCAGGTTGGGTGGAGTGGTGTGGCGCAGTGGTTAGCGCACTGTGCTACGAATCCGGCTTCATCGGTTCAATTCCACAGCTGTCCATGATTGGCAAGTGATATTGGAAACCGGTTAACAACAGCAGGCTGTTTGTTTCAGAAATAACGCCTCGCATTAACTGCAAGATACATTGACCAACTGACCACGATCAAACTGGCTCACACTGACACTCGCTGGCCACCCAACTTCCTGTAGGATCAGCTACAATCTGCTCTGCTATCTGATTTTTCATACCATTTGTTATACTAAAATACATTGCTAAAACAACAAAGATCCTCCGTATAGCCTTAACAGACTGTAGGAGCAAGTGCTGTTAGCGAGTAGCACTTATGAAGGCCAGCACGGCACACAAAGGGGTGGGTGGTCAACACCATGCCTGGCCACATTCGTCTCTCTAGTGCAGATGTTTACACACATCACCAGGTACTCATTTGAGGCCGAGTCGACCTAGGAGAGGCCTACGACCGGTTCAAATCATCGTCACTGGTGTCGACCGTGAGTGGGAATCGAACCTGGCTCACAGGGTTCTTAGAGCAGTGTGCTAACCGCTGTGCCACCGTTCCCCACATTGCTAACACACACACAAACTTACAACTCACTGTTGTCACTTTAAAAAAATAAAATGTTGGTCATTTGTTTGCATTTTATTTCCAATGGTGCCTTCGAGTCATGTCAACAAAATACCGAGACATCGCACTCCCCGGCTTTTACATTCCTCCTCGAAGACACCTGGGTGGTGTAGCCGTCAACCGCATCGGAACAGCAACAGCAGGCCAATGCGAAATGCATCTCCTTCACGAACGGCAAATCAAAGACACAAGACGTAGTTGTGCGATTGTGGCCATGCAAGTTGAACTTTGAATCCAAATAATAAATCCATAGGGGACTCGGAGATACATGGAGACACACACAGATCAAAAAGAGATACGCAGAGACACACCAAGACAAGCCACAGTCATTACGATTGTGGTCATTCAACCCAAACTATGGACCATATGGTAAGCCACTGTCGTCTGCGTTCTTTCAACACAGGAACAGCAACACTACACGAACTCTTTCCAGAAGCCCTCTCATCGTGGCCAGAAGACCTTGGCATTTAGCTCCTGGACCATCTTGCTGTCATCATTTGCAACGAATAGGACAAAACAATTCTGCAATCGAAACTCTCACCAAGTAGCACAGAGAGCAGTGCATCACGCTGCTTTATCCCCATTGCTCAGGGGTGCACTTCTACACACACCCTGCTACAGAGAGTGACAATCGTCGCATGGCCATCACACCATTGTTTCAATTCTCAGAGCTGGAAGTAGCTGAATTCATAGAATAATTTAGTTTTTAATACAATTGGAAAAAAATTCGATTTAAAGCTTTCGTGACTGCAGGGATTCATATTCTTGGTTGTTTCGATAGTCACGTAGAAGGGAAATAATAAAATAATAAAGTGATAAAAATAAACATAACAATTTGAAATGTTTTGTTGTTGTGCAGTCATCATTGACCAAGCCGAGACCATCGGCTCACGACGTTAGAGAATGCAGTTTGAGTCACAGCCAGCTGAATCGCAGATCAGAACCCAGCAGCTCAGATCTAACCTGGGGTGCAAGGGTGGGGAGATGTCAGCTGTCAGCTACCTCGCCTGGTAAACAGGAGAGGTCGTGGGTTTGATCCCAACCCTTGACGCCTGTATATTAGGAGTTCGCGTGTCTCTCTCCCCATGGTGGCATAGATTTTTCACCGGGTCTTCCTCCGGTTTCCCCCTCCACATTTAGAATTTGGCTGCTATAAATTTCCACGTGATAAGCCACTTCGTTGAGCTATCATTTGCGGCCAGGTCGCTTCTGAAAAAGAGCTGTATAGCTCAGTGGGCCTTACCTGGTTAAATAATAAAAAAATAAACTTTAGTTTAACCTCTGAGCCACCCAACCATCTCAACAGCTGTTAATATAACACACAGCACCCTGCAACTCACTACACTAGAGAACGCAGATTAGTTCACAGGGGCGAGACCAGACATTGCTACCACCTAAGGTAGAAAGGAAGTACAAATTGATTTACATGGCTACCTTTATAACCCACTCATTTCAAATGGCTATCACGTAATTCACCAGTTTTTTGGGGCCACATCAAGAAAGCAGAGCCACTCAATCTACACCACCTCGGGTGACCCCGACAAGCAAAATGCCTGTTCTGGGCTCATGGACTAGTTGAATCACGGGCGGCTGAAACCTGGATTCAAACCCAGGATACCAGTGCTCTGACCCCTCAGCCAGCCGGTCATCTCATAATTTGTCAACTTTCCGCTAAAATGCAAATCCTGGAATGGGGTGTATCCCTTCGTGCAGGGGATAAGGGTGGAGCAGAGAGCCGCATTAGGCATAGTGACAGTCATTTAAAAATTGTTTAGTTTATGGCACAGCTGAAGGGCGAGGGAGCTGCAGTACTCACTTGCAGCGGTCTTCCTCCTTCTGCTTGAGGTCTGCATCCCGTTTGAGCACTTTCAGGATGGCCTTTTGTTCTTCCTCCGTCAAGTAACTGAGGTCCAGCATTTTGTCGTAGGGATAGGTCCAATCTGTGTGTGTGCGTGGGAAAGCCTCCTTTCCTCCCTCACTGGTCACCAACTCGCTCGCACGTCGGTTAAATCTTTTATTCCTTACTGATGTATGTTAACATTAGACAACCACCAATTTTCGAAGTGCCCTTTGAGTAAAGCTACTTTGTAAACAGCCAGTGTGATCAGTGTCGTCCGTAATGTAGTCCTACGATGCGCAACTTTTTAGAAATACTGCGACCTCCGTGCCGAAGTTGCCCGTGGCTTGGGCGAGTCACCCTGTTTTAAAGGTGGGGTCCAGACGAGTCACATAGTCCGCGTGACTAAGTGCTTGGCAAGGAAAAACGAGCATCACAACTTTGTATTTTCACCACATCTTCAAACACGGCTAATGCAACAGTTGAAAGCTTAAAAAAAAAAAAGTTAGACGTCGAATCGAGGGGACCCCCTGTGTGTCCTGAATGATCCTATCGCCGTGTTTGTCAACGCATGCTTTGTTGAACTCTTGCCGAAGTTCACCGCGCGTGCCGTGGCCGAATTGTCAGGCCAAGAGAGGTGGGTGTTCTGGAAAAAAAAAGAAATTCAAAAAAATGAGTACAAGCAGACATGTCAAACAACGATGTACACACGTGGATCTTGTAAGGCATACAAAGACAAAGATCCCCCGTACAGCCTTAGCAGATTATTGGGGAAAGTGCTGTTTCGCAAGTTCATGTGAAGACAAGCGCTTTACATGACGGGGTGGGTTGGCCAGCACCACGCCCGGTTTAAGACAAACTTTGCACGAATCGCTTCGAGATGTTTTCATTAAATGTTGTGTTACGTTTTTACGACACTAGGCTTTTTTGTTTCAGCAAAGCATTAAATTGTATGACCAAGTACAAGTCCTGAGTGTTCTACTAATTTGTGTTTTGTCTTCTTTCATATTTCCTTCGTTGTTTTCTCGAGTTGTATCCCAAACATGTTACTGGTATCATGCCACGAGATGACGATCCATTTGGATCTCTTACAGGGCATTTCAACCCTCCGTATAGCAAAATACGGCCCAAAAAAAGCAGATATCAACATTGTAGGGGGGTGCTTTCCCAACCGTTCCAAGACAATCAACCAATATTTGTAATTCGCAGAGATAGAATATAAGAAATGTAAGTTTGGAACCAAATTAATCGTGATAATTTTTCTACAGGCCATTTGGTAACGGAGCTGAGACCAATCAACTTCCAATGAGAACCCAGTTTAATCACACGCCTGGATTTAAAGCTCGGATCTCGGGAGGCGACAACTCAATGCCCTGGCCTCTCTGCCAGCCGACTACCACAATGAATATATTCATCTATTATTGTTATGTTGAAAGATGAGTTAATTATTGTATTATCCATAATGCTCAACAATACAGAATTTAATACGGTATTGTTTTTTGTGTGAAAACAGGACTCCCGTAATGCATACATGATTCATCGTAAAAAGGTTTCAGTTTTGTTTCCAGAAAGAAGGTGAAAAACCATATTATTATATTTTGGTACTGGCAAAGGAGGTCTAATGATGTAGATGCTTACCCCGAGCCCTCATTACTCTGATAGTGCATTGTCTTTGGGCTGTGCGCCTTTTGGCGTCCTCTGGTCTAGCACCAATTGAGACGAGGCTCAATAGAAAGCCGTCTCTGGTGTGAACCAATCAGCTTCAAGGACAATGCATATATTATCAGTGTGTTTTTTGCTTGCATTTTGACCACAAGTATTGTGGTTAATGCAGACTTGATTACTTGTAAAAAGGTTTCAGTTTTGTTGCCAAAAAAAGGGGATAACCCTATTATTATATTTTGGTACTGGCAAAGGAGGTCTAATTATGAGGACTCCCATCGTCATGAAGAGTGATTGCAAAACAATATCTGGCAACCCAGCAGTATTTATTTAACAGGACCGACCCTGTTGATGAGACCCAAAAAAGTCAAAACCCAGTCCACAGTTTGCTTGTTTAAACCAATACTCCTGGATAACGTTGTTCTGGAAAGTCGCTTGACTCACAGTCGAACATTTTTGCATTTTAATTTGTGCCAAATCAACGACACATTACATTTCATAATTAGAGTCCCCATTTGTATGTGATCGTTGACAAGTCAAAAATCGTTCACACAGCCAGGTGATTCACCGCGCTAACAAGTCAGAAGCATCAATAACTCAGGACAGGAGTCTAAAAAAAATCAAGCCAACACAGCAACATTCTTTGCTTGAAGTCAAACCCTCCCTGAAGGAGCAAAAGATTAATTGAACCAGCCCAACCAGTTTAAAATCTCGTTTTCTGGCTGTGTTTGAACAAAACTCTGTTGTAATACTGGTAACCAATGTACACTCCTAAAACAACGTTAAATGTATGCGGCTCGGGAGGGTGGGGGGGGGTTATGTTATACACGTGCAAGTTAAACACGTTGACAATTTTACCCTGAACCTCGCCAAACTAACTAAGCTGTTCGCCTTTTGGCGTTCTCTGGTCTGACACTGGTGAGACTTGGCCCTAAAGAAGGCCGTCGTCTCTGGTGTGGGCCAATCCAGGAGGAAACCCATACGGAACAGGGAGAGAACATACGAAATTCACCCAAAAAAGGCACCCGAGTTGAGACTATTGACTAAAAATAGGTCAAAACTAAAACTGGTGTCGATTCATTTTATTCATAAATTGGCACGTCGGTTCATCACGTGACAACTTTATTCATTGGCTGTGTCGGGTGGAGGAGAGTTCACGACACACATTTTTTACTTATGCGATTTGACACGGAAAAATAAATAATGAAGGCCAATCGGTTTCATAGACAATGAATATATTACCAGAGCATGTTTGTTTACATGTTCACCATAAGTACTGTGTATGGTCAAAGCAGACTTGATTCCTTGCAAAACTTAATCTATTTGTTGGTTGAACACCTTAGCACCTTCGGTTTAATTGCCAGAAAGGGTAACAGCTATTCTTGTTTTTTTTTCATCACTAAACTGCCAGGACGCTGCAGGGTTGGGGGGGGGGGGCTTGATGTGCCACGTATTTCCATACCCGAGAATAGAATCGACTGCCACCAAGCCAGCGAAGATGGTGGGTGGGTGAGGTGGGCTTAATTCCACCCGCTGGTCTTAAAGTTGTCGTAGTCATTGCGATTACAACAAAGCCAACACGAAGCCAGAATAAATGTCAAGCCCAAGCCCAGGCCAGGCCATTCACACAAATAATGGCACTGCATTCCGAGTGATTGCTTCAAGGAGGTCTCAACCCACATCCCACCTCCATGCATGGCCTGTTAATGAGCAGCCTCCTTCTGGGCAGGGCTCATTTTGTACAAAGCAGCTTTTAGCAATCCGCGCGTGGAATGTTTCGTTGAAGGGAATGAGGTGACATTAAGCAACATTTCGGACGATCAGTGAACCAACGCCCTGTTGACACGCTGCAATAAATCTCTTGAAAAAGATGGACTCATTGTAGGGCACATTTCGTATGTTTTAGTTTTTGCTCGTGTGTAGTAGCAGTAGTTTAACACGTAGGCTTTCGCGACCAATATTATTCATAATCAACGTTTTTGGGTTTAGATCGCGTTATTTATAAATGCTTCAACACACCGGTGGGCTAAAGCAGTGAGCTATTTGTATTTTGTCAACGTGACACTTTTTACTGATTGGCCATGTCGGGTGGTGGAGGGTTACGACACATTTATAAATAACGCGATCTAAACCCATAAACGTTGATTATGTAGTAATAGTAATAAAGCCACATGCATGTACAGTAGTTTTCTGTTATTTTTGATTATTTTCTTTTAACCTATCTACGTGACTTTACCGAAAGAGCCAAGATGTACAGTATACACACACATGTAGTCTACGTGCTTAACTTTGTAACTACGATGCATGGTAAAGCTTAAAAGGAGGGGTTATATTATACTATGCAAACGCCTCACAAGGTAAAAAAATATCACGGCGACTGATCACAGTTGCAATGTTCATATTTTGCCATTTGCACCGTCACACAATCAATGTTTTTGTGACTAAATACTTTGTATACCGCCGTGAAGACAGCATTGTCCGCAGTGTCTAAATGTACTGGTACACAGATTATTCTAACACTCGGCGTAAACTATTAACGCACGAGGACGGCTGCTTGCGTTGTGGCCGAAACGTCGTGAGAATTATTTTATTATGTTTTATTTTTATTATTTTATTACTTCCCTTCTACGTGACTTTACCGAAAGAACCAAGAAGATATTAACGCACTGTTAGGATCTGGGGATTGTGTCAACAAAAACAAAAACATAAGCTTTACAAGCCCCCCCCCCAAAAAAAAAATCGTAACTTTTGTGCGATCAAATTATTAATGTACTCGACTCCAGCCACACGGCAACACGACTTAACAGCCAGCTCAAAGCGAACTATTCAATCCATGTATGCTAATTACTTGGAAAATGTTGCAAATTTTTTTTACCCTTTACTGGCACTAAAACAGGTGTTAAGATGTTCAAACACCAAGTAGATACACCGAGCATTGCAGGGCATCAAAGTCTGTATTTAAGCGCACGCACTTGCGCACAAAACACGCACACTGCCACGAGCATTGTTTGTTAACCCGTCGCACGATTAACCCCGCCGCTGATGCAGACAGCGCAGCAGCAGCAGCAGCATCCTTCATCAACAGGCGTGTGTAGGGTTAGTGGTGGTGGTGGTTGTCGTACTCACGCGGTTTGCTTTGCTGCTGCTGCTGCGGCTGGAACGGAGCGAGCTTGTGGCTGGCAAGTGGTGGAAGAGCCACACGGGGAAGGAGATCCACAGAGACTCGCCGCCACCTGCAGCAACTTTTACAGCGCCCCCGGAAGGCGGATGCCTTGAATGTGCCAAACCTCAGCCACCTCCCCAACCAAGTCCCCCCCATTGGCTTTGAGACATCATGAATATGAGCCACCGGTGACGACAAACCACGCCGTGACAAAGCGCTGTGTGTGTGTGGTGGGGGTGTTGTTTCGTGCCACGCGTGGGGAGCGGTAGTGTAGTGGTTAGCGCTACGAACCCGGGCGACGCGAGTTTGAGTGCCGCTCACCGGCTAGCACCGGTGACGATTTTCTGAACCGGTCCTGGGCCTCCCCCTAGGTCTACTCGGCCTCGAATGAGGGAGACAAATGCGGCCGGGAAGTACTGTTAGCGAGCACCTATGAAGGCCGGCACGGCGCACGAGGGGGGTGCGTGGCCAACACCACGCCCGACCGCCTTTGTCTCCCCAGCGGCGATGTGCGCACACAACGCCAGGTACTTAATTTGAGGCTGAGTCGACCCAGGGGAGGTCCATGACCTCATCGCCGAGCACGACACGAAGCGGAGATGGACTTGACGTGCGGATGAAACGTGAAAGCACTGCCACCGTAAGTTGGCGTGCTTAGATCTATGCGCGTGTTGGGAGAACGCGTGCGTTCAGTCACGATGGGACCAGGGCCTGATGGGTGCCTTGTATCGTTCAGCGTACCAACCAGCTGCCTCCACCGAGTAAGCAGCAGCAGCAGTAGCAGCAGCACGTGTGTTATCAGGACTCATCCAAGAGCGAGGCTTGAGTGTGGTTTCATGAAGTGTTGGATGAACTCAAGGATCATAGTCATAGGTTTTTACCCTTTCAACTGGTACAAAAACTGACACCTTTATACAAGGCATCATGTTTGCAATAATCACAACACAAGCAGTCAAAATGCAAACAAAAAGAAACAACTCTGATGATGATAATGATATGCACTGTCCTTGAAGTTGATTAGTCCACACCCGAGACTGCTTTTCTTAGAGCCTAGTCTCCATTGGTGTTGGACCAGATGACGCCAAAAGGCGTACAACTCAAAGACAGCGCACTATCAGAGTATTGAGAGCTCGGGGTAAACATTTACACTATGAGACCTCCTTTATCAGTGACAAAATATAGTAATATATAGTAATAGGTGTCAGTTTTTGTACCAGTTGAAAGGGTAAAAACCTATTACTATATTTTGCCAATGGTAAAGAAGATGTCTCATAGTGTTAACTCAAGGATGGTTTCCCATGCAACTCGACCACTTAACGTCAGCCGTGGCAGGGAATCCAGCTCACGGCACGCCACTCGCAGGGCAAACTTTTGCCAACGCATCCAAATGAACCGAGAGAGGGAACCGCGTTATTGTTGTTGTTGTTGTGTGTGCGCCGTGTTTGGTGTTCTGGCGGGCAAGTGTGTGTCACGTGGCACCCGTGAACGACACCAGGTGCCTCGCTGCGTAAACAGCAGTAGCACGTGTGTTTTAAGCTTAAGAGACTAATCCACGAGGGGAGGCTTTGTGTGGTTTGATGAAGTGTTGGAGGAGAGGAGCTCAGGATCGTTTCAGATGCAACTCGACCACTTAACGTCAGCCGTGGCAGGGAATCGAGCTCACGTTTTTTGTTTTGTTTGTTTGCCGGCTTCACAACACTGTGCGCTAACCGCAGTGCCACTACTCCACCGAATGATCATCGTATAACATACTTGGACGTCCCATCCGAGCTGCAGCAACGTGTCACGTTTTAAGTGTCGAGGTTCATGGAAAGTTCGTGGAAATTTAGGTGCGTTAAAAAAGACCCGTTCAGTTATCAGGTCTGCATGTTGCTGCACATGCTTAATTCAAATGATCTCACTAAAGTTATATATATGAAGTGGTCGGTCTGGTTAAACGCGTCACGCCCGCCAGCTTGCGGAACGCGATTAAAACATTTATCCCCCGGTCCATTTAATGAGCGTTTTAAATAAAACGTGGGTTATTTAGTAACCTACCGTTATCGTCACCGCCGACTAAATCTTCAAGACGGGCTCGGTCAGGTAGGTTGATAAAGACGGCTGCTGTTGAGAAACACTTTATGCCGCTGGGGTATTTTTGTATTGCTCCGTCTGTCTTTTGGAACGTATTGAATTTGACATTTCAAAAGTATTGCCAAGGTCAGCTGTTGCTGTTTCATCGCCTACCCCGTGGCTGAAAGGAATGCTGCAGTGCATACCGACGAAGTCGGTTTACATTTATCACATTTAAGCCCGAATTACATTAATTGTACGAAATGAGCTCACCAACAACGCCACACTTCTGTTTTTTCCACGGTCAAAATGTCTCCCTTCACCCATGGATAGCATTGCTCATGTGATGATGTCTTAGCAGTGCGGTCGCGTGAACTTTCGCAATTGTCGGGTCAACCACCAAACACATTTTTTTCCGAAATCAATGCTTTATGAGACACGCACAAATGTACAGCACACTCCACCAATACCCTTTTAGTTACGACTGACGGGTCTGGGCTACACAGTGTCGCTGCGTGGTTAGGTCCTGGGGTCTTGGGTGGAGATGCGTTTCGATCTTTCGCGTTTCGATGAATCACCGTCATTCCACTGGGTGTACCCATCGTACACCACACCCCTGCGATATTTTCACGCACGATGATGTCTTGTCTGTAAGCGCGAAATACTTGACATAGTCGTTACCATGTTGAGCAGCGTTTCCCTCTACCGCACCCTCACAGCTTCCACGATGTGCATCACTCTCGCTCACCGTGCGAGATGTTCGCGCAGTGGCACGCATCGTCGTCCTTTGCGTAACAACGCAGCGACGTTGCGCTTTCAGACGCGCTTCTGCGGCCGTCTGGAACGTTCTTCCTTCCGATACTAGGAAAGCAACTGGAGCTCTGTAACTTTTAAATCGAGGTTGAAGACTCGTGTCGTTAGAACTGCTGTTCGTGTTTAGTTTGTTGTTCTTGCCCCGCGCCTCCTATTAGCGCGGTTGGCTACGCACGGTGCGAAAGAAGTTCAACGTACACATATGCATGAGCGTGTCTTATCCTGGGCACGTCGCTCTTTGTCTCTGTTTTGTCTTAAGCGCTGGGCGATGACGGAGATAGGTGTGCGCTCACAATCACTTCACTCGCTCTCCAGCAACGAAGGCATTTGGTTGACACTCCCAAGTCAGTTGTAGCTCAGTCGGAGTTCGTTCCTCCTATCCGCGCGAGGTTGACATAAAGAGTTTCTCTCTCCCCTCTTCTGTAAGTGTCTCTACTTGAATATTTAATTATGAAGGGGGAACGGTGGCACAGCGGTGAGCGAACTGCGCTGCGAATCTCAGCGATCTAAATTTTATGCCTGGCCACGGATAACATCGGTTCTTACAGGAGGTCGTGGGTTCGATCCCGACCCTGACATGTCTTTGTATTTGGAGTTTGCGTGTCTCTCTCCCCGTGGTTGCGTGAATTTTTCTCCGGGTCCTCCGTGTTTTCTCTTCACATTTAGAATCGAGCATTTAAGGAATTTGGCTGCTTTAGATTTCCACGCGATGAGCCACTTTGTTGAGCTATTATTTGTGGCCAGATCGCTTCTGAAAACAACTTTATGTGACGAAAGCTGCACTTCCCGTCGTTTTCCTGCAGGGGGCGCTGCAAAGCTACGCGCACCCTGCATGAACGATGGAGGCGCAGGGACAGACGTTCGATTACGTTGGGATCGATCGGCAGACGGCGGTCTTCTCGCACGGCCACCAGCTCCGTGTCGCCTTATCTCGATCCCGCAAACCCAAACAGGCGAAAGTCCGCATCGAACCGAACCCCCCAGCGAGGCCATCTACTTAACGACGAGAGAAAATTCACACGAAATGTCGTTTTCAATGAAGTCTTGCAGATGTAAAATTATATAAGCTTTTAATGAAGAAATACAATTATAGAATTCAAAACAATACAATTCAAAGATGTTTCATTTTAAAACTTCAAAACGGAGCATCGGGTGCTTGCGTGAATGCATCGTTCGTGTGAAAAAAAA
>CM025673.2:3382855-3396461 GCA_014621495.2 Entosphenus tridentatus | reverse complement strand
TGCATTGGGCACTGGCGCTCAGCAACCGCGATAATTTGATTAAGCAAACACAAATAACAAAGCAAACTTCAGAAGTGTTTTTATTCACGAACGGAGAACGATTCCACGTTCCACGTATGGGACCCCCTTCTCGATGCACACCGCTGGCTCAGGGACCACCCGTTTCACACACGTGGGTGGGGGGGGGGAGGGGGGTCGTTTGACCATACTTCACCACGCTGGTCGGCGCAAGTTGTCTGAAGGCGAGGAAAATGCAGGCCGTGAACGCAGAGAAAGAACAGCGCGACAATTATTTTTTTTTGCCGCGCCACCTTCCGTTGTGACCCACCACAGAACGCCCCGGAAAGCGGCCCTACGCCAGGCAGCCTGTGTGTGCACAGTGACCATCCATCCAAAGCGTCGCGCAGCCTCAAATCCGCCTTCGTCCTCTTCCAAGACGTGACGTCGTGCATGTGCACCCCGCGTGACTCAACCATGGCCTCTGCTTAATTCACCGTGCGTTTTTGTTTTGAGCATTTTTCCTTTCACGGTATCTGCGGATCGATCTGTGGTGAAATATCGGCAGTAAATGTGATGCGGAAATTAAGGAACCGCGTAGACAATCGTACACAATCAACCATCCCGTCAGTAACGCCGCCTCATTACAGAGAGAATTACATAGCGGCCTGTCAGCGTGAAATTTAATCGGTGTCTATTGTCATCCTTTCGGTCTCCTCGCACTCTGCTCTGAAAAAAAGGGTCATTGCCAGCAAAAGCGTCACACTAGTAGAGATATTTTTTAAATATATATATTTTTTGAGTTATTAGACAGCGTTAATGACGGATGCGGTGAGATTTTTTGTTATCTCAAAAAAATACGCTTCGGGATCTGGAATTTCTGCTGAGACTGGCACGCAGCCTGCACCTATCTGCAGAGCCAAGCGACATTACCTCCTTTTGCATCACTCAACGCGATGTGTTATATTTAATATTGGCCATGTCGCTATGCGGTTGGTAATGGTTCATCGCCATGCCGGGCGTTTGGCCGTGGATATTAAACATACTGGCCCAGCGGAGGACATCCAAAAGCTCCCTCGGGCGTGCCCAACGAAAGTGGCATCTGCTTCACCGCTGAGTGGGTCTGCAGTCTGAAAATATCTGTAAAGAAGTACTTCGAAGTCGGGTTTCGCCGTTTCCGCTTTCGTGTTATTCCACCGCGTCGCTCAGCGCGATGGATAAAGCTCGCGGCACGTGGAGCGAAACGTCGGACATCGCGCCGAATAGCTCGCGGTGCAACCCGAGAACGCATCGAGAGGGCTTTGCGTCGACGCAGGACGTGGAAGTTGGAGCGAGCGGCGGGGCAGCGGTTAGCGCACTGCTCTGCCTGAGCTGACGAGTCATATCCGCACTGATCCTCGCTTAACTCGCCTGCAGTGACCGGCGTGGTTTAAGTGTGGTCAGTAAACTACTACGGCTTTTGACATGGCGTGGGAGCTGCCTCTTCATCCAGCAAGCCTGATTGGCAAAAGGTCCGTTCACACGATGCGTGGGAAAAAAAATTAACACAAATAGAAAGAAAAAAACTCCTTTGAATGGTAAAGGCGAAGCCCTGCGATTGCTTGCTCAGACCACTGTTCACAAGCTGGGATCCACTCGACGGCCCTCTAGAGAGACCCTCCAGACGATGTTTGGCCTACTCTTCCACGCTGGCCAGAAGTGATGGAAGAGGTCGGGGCGAGCCGACATTTTACCCCACGTGAGCTGTCTATCGGCCGACTGCGGTGATCTCATTTCCACTGCTTGTGTGGGCAAAGGCGCCGGGGTAGATTTAACAAACCCACGCCGTTGTTTCAACTTGTCGCGCCAGATGATGGAGTCGAAACGGTGAGCGCTGGAACGCGAGTCCAGCGCGTTATCCGTTACATCACGGCCTCTTCCCAAATGTCTCTTGCACTTCATACGACGCCGTCTTACCGAGCGCAAAGAATTGTGCTCTTTTGTAATTTCTTACTCGGCTGCGTCCACGCGAAAAGTTACTGAGATTTTGCAATTCTAAATTATAAAGATGTTTTGTTTCATCAGGTAAGGCCCACCTGAGCTTTGTAGCTCTTTTTCACGAGCGACCCGGTCACAAATGACAGCTCAACGAAGTGGTTTTGTTATCACGTGCGAAAGTTATAGCGGTCAAATACTCTCAACGCTACATTGATTCCAACTCTCTGCGCGCCGGAGTCCGCTGAGATGTTGTTAACGCGAACGCTGAGCCGCTTGTGAGCTTTTGCAGGTTCGGCAGAGAGCCTCAGCGCTGTCGTGCACCTCTCAGCTCAAGCGGCTTTCATTTGATTTTGTTTCATTCGGCACTAATTTCTTGGCCTCGTATTCAGCCACAGCGCTGGGTTGGTGGAGACTCTCTCTCCTTTCCGTCGGGGCGATTTGAGCCCTCTTAATCCTTCACGATTTAGAACGTAGGTGAGTGTGCGTGCGGCAAATCCCAACGAATTACCCTAATTGTTGCGACTGTTCGGTTATCAAGGAACGGAATGATTTTCATTTGCCCCGAGAGACGCTTCCTCCGAGGTGGATGGGTGTCTCAGAGGTCAGAGCGCTGAGAGACCGTGGGTTCTAATTGCAGGTTTCAGTCGCCTGCGACGAGAATAGGTGTCTGAAGCCTTCGTGAGTCGATGGTCTCATGACGAGCAACGAATGAACGACAGAAATTACATGGCCATCATCCTTAAATGAGTTTTTTTTGTTTACACTGATTCACCGATACATTCTGAGATGTGATGCATCGTTTCATCTGCCGTGCGATGAATATCGCTCTCAGTGGCAGAGCGTGCAAAATATAGTGCCGCCCCCTGATGGTGTGTAACAGAGAGGTAACTTTCAAAGGTGGCCCCGCGATATCCGTTTTTGACTGGCAGTGCCGACCAGTTAAGGGTCGGAACGAGTGAGCCACCGAGTACTTGACCAATCACGGAGTGCGGTTACGATTTTTTTTTATTTGACCATTTTGACGTCGATACGATGCGTATCGACTGACGCCCGTGCTTGTTGATGTCATTCAAACGCGGTCACCTCGATGCGATGACAACCGCTGTTAAAGCCGGCGGCGAGGTGCTTACGGACGTCGTGTTCCCACTCCGTAGCGTGCGCGCACACCACGTGTTGGTGGCGGCGAGGACATTGACGACTCGACGCCGACGATCCCAGGGGGGTTGGGGGGGGAGACAAACGGAACGCGCAAGCACCGTCACGCAACAACAAGAAACTCGCCAAACAAATTCGGAGGTTCGATGGAACAATGCGCAACCCTCGGCGACTGACCATCCCCCCCCCCCATCCCTCCCCACGTGTTTGTGGACGCATTCATTCGGAAACCAAACAGCTGATTGATGTCAGCAAGCGTCGTCTCGCTGGCGAGTAATTACGGCACGGCCTGGGGTAATAATTGAGCATTATCCACGGGATTGGAGTTTCCGTGTTAAACGCTTTGATGGTGTTGGGTGAATTAATGAGCACGCGGGGAGGTGGGGGAGGGGCCTGCAGAGACTTTCGCAACCCCATCAGAGGGGACCAACATTTTGATAATAAAGTGATCAATCAACGTGTATGCGTTATCCATTTATACCCACAAATGCAATGTTAATGGTGTCACGTGTTACACGCTCTTTGCTGGTTCGTCGGATGATTTTTTTATTTTCTGGGGGGCGTTTGGGAGGGGGTGGGGTTCATAATTAGATGTTTCAATTTGCTCCGATGCTCTGATTGGGATGTGGTTTGAAGCCCACGGACATAATAACGATGTCCCCCTCCTCGCCCCCCCCTCACATAACGAAATAAAACGACAAAGGACCGCATCAAAGGCAAATATTAGGATTCAAGTGTGTGGCTTTTGTGTTGTTGCTGTTGTTGTTGGGAGCGTCATTTAAATTTACAGTCCGCCAATTATGTGTGCATGGGGATTCCGTTTGCAAGTCGGGCGTTTGTCAACAAAAATTGTTTAAAATTGATCGTAGCAAAAGAAACATCCACGAAGATGGCAAAGTGGGAGAGCGAGCGGCTCACGATTGCAGGGTCAAGAGTTCAAATCCTGTTTTTTTGGGTTGACTCGGCCGATCTTTCCCTGCGGGGTCGATCCTATGGATAGACTCACCCCTGTCATAGGAACGTGTAGATTTCCTTCACTGGCTCGTGGCTGTAAACAGATGAGCACCACCTCAATGCGCATGTGAGCGAGAATCACTTTATCCCTTTAAATAAAAAAATAAGAAGTAATATTTTTCTGCCCACCCCCATAGTCTGGAACGCCCTTCCCTCAACCATCCATGCTGCTCGCTCCTTGCCCCCATTCACGTGACGGATTGGGGAAGCTTCGGTGGTTGGGTGTACACCCAGGATCGTGGCTGATCATGATGAAAACGTCGATATCAACGCAGCATCAAAGAAGAGTGTGGAAAGTGGATGAGCCTCTAAGTGTATTTCGTGTGGGTGGACATTAATATCCCCATCGTTCGCGACGTTCTATGTATTAACGGCTCAGTTCAGCTACATTATCCGTTCCTCGAAGCCTCCATCCACATCTCGTAACGACATCGGCACACCGTGCGCTTCGGGCAGGGTTTAGTTTGTCAGATCTGCAAGAACCCCTTTGGCAGTGTTGCGCGCCTGCGATGGGGAGCCAACTCTGCGGTGTGTGTGTCACTGTGTGTGTATCACTGTGTGTGTGTCATTGTGTGTGTGTCACTGTGTATGTGTCATTGTGTGTGTGTCACTGTGTATGTGTCACTGTGTCAGTGTAACTGTGTGTGTGTCACTGTGTGTGTGTCACTGTGTCAGTGTGTGTGTGTGTCACTGTGTGTGTGTCACTGTGTGTGTGTCACTGTGTGTCACTGTGTCAGTGTCACTGTGTGTGTGTGTCACTGTGTGTGTCACTGTGTGTGTGTCACTGTGTGTGTGTGTCACACTGTGTCAGTGTCACTGTGTGTGTCCCTGTGTGTGTGTGTGTCACTGTGTGTGTGTGTCACTGTGTCAGTGTCACTGTGTGTGTGTCACTGTGTGTGTGTGTCACTGTACGATTATCTGAACCGGTCCTGGGCCTCCCCTAGGTCGACTCAGCCTCAAATGAGCGGCCGGGCGTGGTGTTGGCCACCCACCGCCTCGTTTGCCGTGCCGGCCTTTATAGGTGCTCGCTAACAGCACTTGCCCCTACAGTCTGTTAAGGCTATACGGGGGATCTTTATCTTTATCTTTGTTGTGTGTCACTGTGTGTGTGTCACTGTGTCAGTGTCACTGTGTGTGTGTGTCACTGTGTGTGTGTGTCACTGTGTGTGTGTGGGTTCATAGCGCGCTGTGCTATGAACCTGGCGACCCGGGTTCGATTCCTGCTCACGGTCAACACCAGTGACGATTATCTGAACCAGTCCTGGGCCTCCTCTAGGTTGACTCAGCCTCAAATGAGTACCTGGTGCGGTGTGTAAACATCGCCATTGGGGAGACAAAGGCGGTCGGGCGTGGTGTTCGCCACCCACCCCCTCGTGTACCGTGCCGGCTTTCATAGGTGCTCGCTAACAGCACTTGCACCTACAGTCTGTTAAGGCTACACGGGGGATATTTGTCTTTGTTTTGTGTGTGTGTGTGGAGCGGTGGTGCAGTGGTTAGCGCACCGTGCCACGAGCCCGGCGACCCGAGTTCGATTCCCGCTCACGGTCGACACCTAAACCGGTCCTGGGCCTCCCCTAGGTCGACTCAGCTTTTAACGGTGCGTACACCTCGCCACTGGGAAGACAAAGTCGGTCCGGACGCGGTGTTGACCCCCCCACCCCTCTCCGTCGCGCGCGTTCACAGCGTCGTTACGGGCTACCCGGGCAGAAGCAGCAGCAGCAGGAGGAGGAGATGTTTGTCTCGCCCGCTGTTCCCCAGCGAGACGGGCGAATGCTCGCCGTGTCAGTGACGGACCGCGCCGCCGATGGTTATTGGCGTGCCGGATGGAAGGAGGGGACGTGAACCTGCCGGCATGAAATGTGTCTAGCGGCGATGTGTCACCTCCCCCCCCACCACCACGTCTTGCGGGCACCCGCTCCGGCATCCTCCTCCACGCCACGAGTAGCCTCCAGCTATGAATGCTACGTGGACAAGGAGGCTAAAGAGGCGTTTGTCTATAATTAGCATGTTGTTGTTGTTGCACGACACGTCATAAGTTCCTCTCGGCGAACAATTCATTATTTTTCACGGCTTGTGGTTCGCCTGGCTCGGGTCACGCACACAGCGTCTCCACCGCTAAGTAGACGATTGTCAGTTTAACGCGTAAGTTTTTACGGTAAAGTCACGTAGGTATAAATTAAATAAATGTATTAATAAAATAAATTCGGTAAAGTCACGTAGGTATAAAATAAAATCAAGTTACTAATAAAATATTTTTTTTCTTTTAAACCCACGTGACTTTACCGAAAGAACCAAAGAGTATGGATCCCTGCAGTCACGAAAACTTCAAATCTAGACTTTTGTTAGTTTAACGCGTAGGTTTTATCGCGACCAATTTCATCCATAATTTCGGGCTTTTTTTGGTTAGATCGCGTAAATCTGGCTGTCCGCCTGATGATGCTCGTTGTAATTACTAGCGAAACGTCGTACTCAGATTGTAAATGTTGTGGATTTGCTCTCCAACACGCCGGTGTGCTGTACTAGTGACGAATTGGCATGTTCTGTTTACGTGACAAACCTTACTAATTGGCTGTGTCGGGTGGTGGCGGGCTTCACAACACATTTATAATTACGCGATCTAACCCCCAAAAAACCTATATTATATGTAATATTATCAGGTGACCTGGGAAATATTTCTGCGCCCGGCACACCACATTCATTGTACCTCGAGCGATAGCTGTGGCCGATATTCGCCATAGCCTTCTCCAGTCTGGCAGCGATCCGGGGAAATTCCGTGCAACGTCGCCTGTCCGACTTGTTGGGGAGCTGATGCTATAGGCGGACACCTCCGATTAGCACGGTTGGCTACGTACGGTGCGAAAGAAGTCCGACACACGCGCGGCGTATGATGAGGTCAGATCAGTGAACATTGTATGGAGACTTTTGAGTTGCAGGACACAAATAAAGCGCGAAACGCTTTGAACACGGGAACCATGCTTTGATGAGCCTGCGAAGTGAACGAACGGTTCGCGTGATTATGGACGCGTTAATGAGCGCGAGAAAGGTCAAATTTGTGAGCGATTATGGAAATGTACCGTGACACCATCGTGCACACCGACCGCGCCGGGTGTGGGCGGTTAATTGGTCATGGCAGGTGTTTCGCATCGTGCCACGTTCGGTGAGAGATTTAAATCTGGAGTAACAACGACAAGGATGGGATGTAACGCAAACCCCGGAATGTTTTCTTTAAAGGAATCCACTGACGTAGGCCTGCAGCTGTGTCCGTGGGTTCAACGCAGTTTGATGCAAATAAACGTTGAGCGTTTTAGGATCTCGGTTATGAAGTTGTGGGAGGTTAGGAAATACCGAAGGCAAGGGGAGAAGCGTGTGGGGTGTTCGACTTTAAAGTTTTTTTTCCCATTGTTGTTTACCCAGCTGAGAAGGCATGAGGCCCAGGATTGCGGGACCTGGATCACCAAAGACTGAGGGCAAGTCAAAATAAATTACGACATTAAGTATGCAAAAGAAGCCAACAGAAATCTGTGCCAAAAAACAACAACTTCAAATACACTGCACGAACATAAGTCAGCGTTCGATGGTAAATAACCCTGGAGCGTGAATCCGGACTATTTTTAGACTGATTCGCGGCACAATTGCAAAATTCAGTTACAGAAACGGTGGGGAGATGTAACGAGATCATGAAGATCCTCGGATTGTGCATTGCTCACTGTCTCACGGTCTCCGGGCTTCGCATTCGGGGGGTGATCGTCGCCTCTGCAATTGCGGCACCTCAACTCTGGAACTTGTTGCCCTTCGAGGTCACGACTTCGAAGACACGAATCTTGAAATCTCGACGAAAAACGATTCTGTTTAAAAATTGCTTTTTCTCTTTATTTATTTTCCAACGTCTTTCTCACTTTTTCATTCCGTGGGTGATGTTAAACTGTTACCGCCTTACTCTTTGGTTTTTCGGTAAAGTCACGTAGATAAAAAATGTAATAAAAAAATAACAAGTGAAAACAAATAAATTGAATCACGACGTTTCGAAGGCAACACAAGCCTCCGTCATCAGGTGTGACTGCTCCATCGAAATTACTGTAGCGTATAAAGAGAGATATTTAGAGACGCATGTGACTTTACCGAAAAAAACAAAGAGTATGGATCCTTGCAGTCACGAAAACTTCAAATCTAGAATTATTACCGCCTTTCCATGCACAGCGCCCTGAGAACGACTGTTTAATGGCGCTTTATACCTTTTCAATTATAGTATTACCTCGCCTGGTATGCAGGAGGTCGTTGGGTCGATCCCAACCCTGACGCCTGCTGTGTATTTGGAGTTTGCATGTCTCTCTCTCCCCGTGGTGTTGTGGATTTTCTCCGGGTCCTCCAGGGTTTTCTCCTCCACATTTAGAAACAATCGTTTTTAGAGAATTTGGCTGCTATAGATTTCCACTCTGACAAGCCACTACGTTGAGCTATCATTTGTGGCCAGGTCGCTTGTGAAACAGAGATACATAGCTCAGTGGGTCTAAACCTGGTAAAAAAAGATAATATTTTTTAAAAAAAGTTTTATAAGGGGCGACTATTGTACGGATGTGTCAACAGGGGCCATGGAGCCGAGTGTGCCTTGTGTTGGTACGTGCGCGAGTGCGTGGCCCATGGGCAAGTGACCTGTGCAATTAAAGCACTCTCATCCACGCACGCTCGCTGTGCCGCCCGTTCCCATATCACACACGAGGCGCTTGCCACAAACGAACCACCAATACCTCGCTGATCTCGTCAAGGAGCATAAACCATCATCACGCGAACTCTGCTCATCCTCGTAGCAGCAGCGATTTTTTGCTGGCTATCAAACAAAGGAGGTCACCGCATCGTGCGCTTTCAGACGCGCTTCTGCGGCCGTCTGGAACGCTCTTCCTTCCGACAATAGGAAGCCACTGGAGCTATGCACTTTTATATATAGATTGAAAACTAAAAAAATTCAGAACCGATGTGTTTTCAGGTTTTATCCGTGCTGTTTAGCATGATGTCCGACGTTTCGCTCCACGTGTTTGGAGCTTCTTCAGGAACTGCTCCCCTCCACACACTCCGCTACCTCCTCCCTATCATCTCACCTTGCTCCCCACCACGCACTCTCCTGCCTCTCTCCCATCTCATCTCATTTTCTCCGATCTAACAGCCAATGCCCAGTCCAGTAGCCAATTCAACTTCCGTTCAGTGGGAGATCGCTTCTTCTCCTTTGCTGGCTCCATGGCATGTAACTCCCTCCCCCAACCATCTGTGGTAATGACTCCGCCCCCTTTTCACGTTCAGGTGCAAGTCCATCCTCTGCACCTCTGCCTAGATGATTTAGATTATTTGGCTGCTATACATTTCCACGTGATGAGCCACTTCTTTGAGCTATCAATTGTGTCCAGGTCGCCTTCTAAAAAAGACGCTAATAGCTCAGTAGGCATTACCTGGTAAAATAAAAAAAATAGTTTCTTGACACGTTTGAATTAATATTAAAAGTAGTTTATTTTTGTCATTTGCTTACTTTTCCCATATTTTGCACTCCAATCGTGTTTTCGCATCGTTTGTTGTTGTAACGTTCTGACCCCGTGCCCCTACTGAACATCTGTGAAAAAGAGCTTCATAGCTCATCGGATTTGCTCCTGCAGTATGAATACAGATTTTGCTTTGACGGACTGCCGCTTCTCGGAGAATGTATTCATGTATAACACTGTGTGTCTACATGAAACGCACGTCACCCGGCGTCTGCACAGCGTCTGGAGATGCGTGTGCATCGAAATTCTCTCTAAGTTGCACCGAATTTCTACTGCTGCAACATCACAAGAACCGTTCCAAAGTGGATGCTTTATTTATAAGCCGCATGAGCCAGAGCTGAGTTGGCAAGTGTGTGTGTGTTCAGTCATATTAAATATTAATGTCATTCGGCCCCATTTTCTCGTTTATTTATTGAGCTTCTGTGTATTATAGTTGGTTAGGCTCCTTACATTAGATCCTGGGACGCGCCACTAAATAATGCATCGGCTTACATCCATTAGCTGTGACCTTTGCGAATGCTTTACTCTGAAGTTATTGGCTTTACTTATTCTCGACCTCGCCACGTGCACAAACAGTCTCAGACAATGCCATCGATTTCAACGCGAAGAAGTTTGACGCTTTCATCATCACTTCGATACGTTTCTCTTCGTCAGCGTCGGTGCCTCGCGCGCGCGCGCGTGTTCCTGCCACTCATCTCAGTCAGTCAGCCCACGGCACCTGGGTTCTGTCCCGTGACCTCCTGCCAGCGAGCCTTCGACACTTCACGTGGCCTCAACGTGCACACCTAGCCTGGGACAAGCGCCGTGGTGACGTCATCGCCACTTAGCGGCGAATGGCGCCTGTTGTTGTTGTAGCTGCAGTCCCCTCTCGTCTCTGCTCGCAGAGTAAAATGCGCAGCCCTGCAACTGCTTGCTCATGCCACTGCTAGTGGAAGGGCCTCCGCTGGAGGGAGTTCAGGAGAGGTGACGTCGGCCTACTCTTCCTACGCTTGCCGCATGTTGCGCAGAGTCAAAAGTAGCCACACTTCACCCCCTTACCTGCCAATAGACTCACTGAGGAAATCCGTCCGTACATTTCGCAGCGTTCCGTCGAAGCGCTTTGGAATCGAGAGAGGCCGAAGAAAAACGAATTTCTCTAAGATTCACTCATTTACTGTGCACTGCTGGGCGGACAGAGGTGGTGGTGGCGTGTTGTGGTGTGGGGGGGGTAAGGAAACCTTCACCGTTGTTTCTAACCGACGTACCGGGAGATCGAACCGAACCGGCGACCTCTGGGTTGCATGTCCGGTGCGTTGACCGTTACAATCTCCAGCGAGTGGCAGCGTCCACTCGCTGGAGGAAGGGGAGGGGGAGCAACGCAACTTTATAGGCCGCGGGTTCCAGAAATGAACAAACAGTTTGTACCCTTCCCCTTTTGCATCGCTTAGCGAACTGACGCAGTTGCAAATCACACCGCCGATTTGTTGAATTGAAAAGCACACATTTGGAACGACACAACTGGCAGTGTGCATCACACTGCTTCAGAGGATGACCGCGGAATATTCCATCGCGCAACTGACTCTGTCGTAATTGGTCCACGCTAGCTGCATCTCAATGACAGCGCTAACTAGACTAAACTACTAAACGTTTTATCATGTTACTCAGTAAGGCTCACTGAACTACGTAGCTCTTTTTCAGAAGCGACCGGGCCACAAATGATAGCTCAACGAAGTGGCTTATCACGTGGACATTTATCACAGCCAAATGCTCTAAACGCGCGTTTCCAAACACGTGGAGGGAAAGAGAGGAGGTCTCGGAGAAAATCCACGCGACCACGGGGAGAACACGCAGACTCCAAATATAGAGCAGGCGTCAGGGTCGGGATTGAACCCGCGACCTCCTGAATACCTGGCGAGGTAGTTAACATCTTTGCCACGTGGCGTTGTGGATTGTTGAGTCATCGCCGCCAGACTTGACGCACTGCACTGTCGTACCTCCGGTCGGTATAACCGATTGCACGCGTGATATTTTTTTACTCATATGTCATCGTTCTCTTTTGCCCTGACGACTCTGTGAGTTAGGGGTCAAGTGCTTACGTTTGAGCGGTCATTCGGCAGGCTACTTCGGCGGAGACTTCAACACAATAGGACACTTCGTTGAGCTATCATTTGTGGCCAGGTCGCTTCTGAGAGAGAAGTTAATAGCTCAGTGGGCTTTATCTGGTAAAATACAATAAAAAAGTTGAGTTGCATTTGTATATATATTTTTAAGTTATTTACATATCCTTCCTATACTTTTCACTCCTGTCGTGTTTTTTTTTATTGTTTGTTGTTGTAATGTTCTGACCTGTCCCCATCGAACATATGTGACAAAGAGCATTATGGCTCATCAGATTCCTCCAGAATATTCTGATTCTGATTATTTCTTTCTATATTTACACCGATAGGATATGTACAAAATTTAAAATAAATCCAGAAGTTTCTTACACTGAAATGTTTATCTAATCCCATGAGTGAGTTGGCTTTCGTGTGGTGCGCAAAACCCGGAAAACCCGGAAAAAACCCCAGCGCTGTGCTGAATACGAGGGGGTGACACCGAGCGCACCGCAGTCGTCGAGGCGATGATTCACGGCACCTAGTTTCTGTCTCCCCCGGTTGCCTGAGCGAAAAAGGTGGAGGCCATGTCCCCTGGGCAGCCGGCTCACTCAATAACCAGAGACATCTCAGACACCACCTGGCAAGCCCCTTCTGGTCACCCACCCAAACCCTCATCATCTTCGTCGTCATCAGCAATGGGCAGGGGTCGGCGACCTCCGGCTGCATGCAGTGGCTCTTTAAAGACTGCTTTGCGACTCGTTATTTATTCAGGATCACCGTTCACGTGCAATGCGGCTCCCTAAATGTGTTATTGTCATTTTGGTTGACGACCCCTGGCCATGATCAACCCACTGCTGGATGAAGGCCTCCCTGAGCCTCATTCACCATTGCAAGAATCCATCCAGCGTGTGGGCTTGACATGGTGTCATCGATCCATCTCCTCTGCGGACGTCCTCTCAGATGAGTCCTAGTCCCAAGCCGGATCAGACCTGCATAACTTCACAGATGGGATGGGATCGGGCACACTTGGATTGATTTGGTTGCAGGCAAGCAAATAGCTCATTGCAAGATAGATGTTTGTATGCCTATGCAATCATTGCCTCGAGTTAAAAAACCCAGAGTTCAAAATTAATTAGGGTTGGAAGTTAAAAATGAGACTTAAACTAACACGGTTGTACATAATGGATTGTTATAATTAACTTCGTAAAAGGTGTTTCGTTACGGGCGACTGCTTTGTACTGAATTGAAGCCAACATTCTCAAAAACAAATACATTACAAAACAGATTAAATAGGCTCACAAACAAATTACTCTCTCAAATACACGTATTTATATTTGTTTTAACTTCTGAAGAACAAAGTGACATGTTTGAAAAAAGAATTATCACTAAGAACGATAAACATTGCACAACTGATTTACTGAGAAAATAGGACTGCAATTTAACCCTAAATAATGCACCATCGACAATTCAACCGTAGAACGACTGCATCATCGGTAAACCGAACACTTTTTTACATGATTTACGGTTGTGTTTAATAATCGTGTTACACTAGTAGCAAGTCATAATGAAAAGCAACGTTCCAACGTGCCTAAAGAAAACTGTTGGTCGTTTGCCTTGTCCAGCCCGCACACAACATGCGGACTCGCTGGTGTTTCTCTAAATGTTTGTTGCTTAGCGCATCCTCGCAGATGGCAGTGAGGCGGTGGTTTGCCGAGCTGTCAATTTAGTCCATCGCATGTTTTTTGCCCGCTCTCCAGGCCAGTTCTTGGCCTCGACAACAACAAACTTGGATTTTGTACAGACAATGATTAGGATCAGTTTAACACGTAGGCTTTCGCGACCAATATTATTCATAATCAACGT
>CM025673.2:3336525-3349780 GCA_014621495.2 Entosphenus tridentatus | reverse complement strand
TTGTAACCCCCGGTTTCTCAATCCCGCTGTGTGAAGTGTGATCTCCAACTACAATTTAGATGATATCTATGCCCCGCATCTGTGTGTGTGCTCTGATGAAACGCCATTGTCTGAAATTATATCCTTCTATAGAATTTTCTGTAATTTTTCTTGCGTATGGCCTAATTCTTAGCAACTTAGAGTTTCATATCCACAGTCATTTGGTGATAAGGCAGTGTCTATGATGAACGCCGTTTTCATACGCATTTATCAATTCTGGCCAGATTGGTTTTTAATTTATGTTCAAAACAATAAATGTGTAATTAAGTTAAATTGCCATCACTATGCTTGATTTACCAAGAAAAAGTTGCGAGACTATACTTCACGAGAGTTCTGCCAATGAATATTTTTTCCAGTCGGGTGGCCGATGATGCATATTGCTCTACCCTTAACCCCAATTGAGCGCAACCTGCAGGTAATGTTGCAGCAATGGCTTGGTTGACCATTACGAGCTGACGTTGCATGCAATGGACAACAGGTTCACCGATTGAGTGCTTCAGTCGACCACGTGCTGTGCTTGGCCGGACCTGTGCCCTGTCGTCGAGCGACTCAACTTCGTGTTGTACAGCGACCAAATGACCTGCTTTGGCGAGGACACAAATCTTGTCCCGGTGTCCTGAGCCATTTTTGAAAGGTAGAAAAAATATTTCTAAAAATTTCAAGAAAAATATTTTTATTTTAGCTATATTTTTTTATCGATATATTTGATCGCTATTTGTATATCTATTTACCTTCTTTTTGGAAAAACGACACTGGCAAAGGTCGCGGAGGTTGCTACCAATAAGCAATGGGCCTGCGATTGGCAGGGGAGGAGGGGCCACTCACTTTGTGGGCGGGGCTTGGTGGGTGCCTGTGGGCTTGGTCATGCAAAAGTAGGCGGGGCGCTGGCGGGCTCCACCCATGCGTCCCCCGGTTGAGCCTCCAGGAAATGTTCAGTGGTGCTTGTGCCAGGCTGTGTGTGCACTTTCACGTGGCCTTAACGTGCACACGTTAAGGCCACGGAACACCCGCTGACAGGTCACGGGAACAGACCCCAGGTGCCGTGGGTCGACCGACTGAGATGACTGACCGATGCACCACCTGTGCCCCCCTACTGTGCCAACTCGCTGCGTTTTATCCGCCCGACGCTCCGCTCGTTGTTGTGAGCGTCGCTCCTCTTGCCCTCCGTTGTTGCTGGAGGGGCGACCGCCTCCAACTGCCCAGTAGCAGCAGCGTCCTTAACGAGCCTCCTCCTCCACAGAGGCCAATCTTGACACCACTGGAACCCGGTCATTGGCAAGTCCTAATTCATATTCGGCTGTAGTTGCCCCCAGAGGCTGCAATGAGACCGTGCACATGCCGCTAAGTCCATTTGAGAAGTGAAAGCCGAATGCGCAATGTGGCAAGCCACTGCGCTCGGCTGCGGCTGTTATCACGATGGAACAGAGTCACTCTAAATGCCACCCGGTGTTCCTGCCCACGTGGGAATGTAGACCACACCTCCGATTTGCACAGCTGGCTAGGTACGGTGCGAAAGCAGTTCAACATGCATACGACCAAACTGAACAATACTGTTGATTTCCTGCCAATTCATCATCATCATCACGATCATCATCATGATAATTCAGCTGGTAACAATTCTTCCAGCTGGGGATTCGGTTATTTGTCAGATGTCAAGGTCGTGAATTGATGTGAAATTGTGGTGAAATGTATTGCCTCCAGTGGCTGCAAGGACTCACTTGGGCCCCGTTACATACAACAAAATACAAATCAATGACGGTTGATCTTGACAAGCACGATTCGGTACGTGTGTAGTGACATCGTGGGATGGCGTGCGGTGTAACGACATCGCGGACACCACAATGATGTGGGTGTAGTACCGTCTCTAGAGGGGCCCGGCGAGCACTGATTGATAGCGCTAGATGGCATCACGCTTGGCGTGCAGTGCCAGCCCTACAGGACAGGGTGTGGGAGTGCCGGCCGTAGGATGAGGTTACTAAAGGCCATGGCACTCTGGTTGACCCAGGAGGACACGTGACCAGTTAAGTCTACAAAGGGGCCCCAAGTGGGGGCTAGGGGTGGTCACGTGTTCAGGGTCCAGATCCTGCTGGAGGATTCTGGAGGGTGGTCGTGGCCAAGGGCGGAGCCAGCCACGCCTTAAAGACCCATCATCAAATGTCCTCTTAATTGTCACCACCACTTTTACTACCACGACCACCACCACCACATCATCAAATGTCACCACAACCATCACCAACAACAAAAACATCCTTATCGCGTGTTATTGTACAATTTGCCAAACACCCAGAGACACTTTTTCTTATACGCAGGCTTTCACAACCAATATTGTGACACATATTTAACACGACCATCTTACCCAAAATCCCAATTATTCATAAATCACCCAGAGACACTTTGGCAGATGCACGTGCTGTGAACCGGTGCTGTGAATTAAAAGAGAAAAATGCAACGAGTTAAAGAAGTGTACACACACACTTATGATAAACATTACCGTACCGCAAAACAAATGTATTCTAATATATATATTAATCCCAAGATTATGTACGTTTAAATTAGATATATAGTGCCTTACCTTCACAAACAAAAACACACACGCTGGCACTCAGAGCAAATCATGCAATGGCTTTCGGACACCGTCATCTGTACCGCCAAACACAAGAAGCGCTTCTCCACTCGCCTTCCCGAGCACCTTTGCATGGTGTGTGTTTGTTCATTCAATTGGATGCGTCTCCACATTTTCCTCTCATCCTTTCATTCGAAATGGCGGTTCATTATTGGATTTTTTTCCTTCCCGCTTGCCCACTCTGAAAGCCTCACCGAGTCTGTAGAATCTGATACAGGAGGCTCCTGCAAATTTTTGACCGTGGGGGTTGAGGAATTTTTCCATCTGTAATCCCAATTCAGTAATTTTCAGGATAATTTTGCAGCACATTTGAGAGATTTGACCAATGCCAGTTGCATTGGGTTTTTTTGTAGCTATGTGAGGTATCTGGAAAATCTGCAGAAACCCCCATGCAGAACAGGGGAAAACACACAATAGCCACTAAGAAACGTTCCTGAGACGGAGAATCGAACCAGGGCCCTTCGTGCTGTGAGGCACGAGTTGTTAGGGCCGTCCATAAATGACGTTACACGATTTTGGACGATTATTGACCCCCCCCCCCCCTCGTCACATGGCGTCACAAAAAAATCAGACCCCCCCCTCAAATATGACGTCACAAAGCTCTGCTCCCCTCCCCCAAAAAACACATTTCCATTTTGAAAATAAAACATGCTTCAAATCGCTTTAAACTATTGTCATTGTAGTGCGTATTTAATGTGGCGCTGCACTCTGATGTTGTAGGAGAAAACATTTATTAAAACGTGTATTTAATTAAGTAGAATGTGTTGTCTATATTTATTTAAACTTGCGCATTTTTATGTGACGTCACATTTCTCAACCCCCCGCCCTCGTCACACATCGTCACAAATGTCTGACCCTCCACCCCCCTATGTGCGTGACGTCATTTATGGACGGCCCCCTACCACTGTGCCACCGCTCTGCAGTTCTATGCGTGCAGCAGTGCGAGCAGCAGTGACACAATTGAGGGAATTAATCAGACAGAGCGATTCCGTGCTTTAGAACCCAATTTTTGAGCCACTTAGCAATCTTGCGGCAGACTTTCATGCGCTACCCATTCAAGAAAGCAAGCCACAAATGTTGACGATTACAAAATAATTCCCATTCAACAATGTACTGTAGAATAATACAAACATACAATATTGTAGTTATTCCAATCGTATTTGATTGTTGCGTGGATTTATATTGAGACCAGATCTCGCGATGGTGCACAGTGGGAATATTTATTTTGTTGCGAGAGTCAGTCAGTCAAAGGGAGTCAATCCAGACGCCTGGATTTGAACAGGGGGAAAAGCATGGATGGCTTGGGGAAGTGAGTTCCAGACTGTGGGGGCAGCAGAGGAGAAAGGGTGACCTCTCACTGAGCAAATGTTGACTCGGGGCTTCACCAGAAAGCCTCGGTTGCTGGAGTGGAGAGAGTGTGGAGAAGATTCTAATGAGATGAGAGGGGAGAGGAAGGAGAGTGCGTGGATGGGAGTAGAGTGAGATGAGAGGGCAGAGGTAATCAGGGGAAAGGTCCAATTTCAAAGACATAAATTCATCCTCTTAGTCGGTAATGTTGCAAACGGTCGACATAAATAACGAATTACGTGGCTGAGCCCAGTTTCGTTTGCCAACATTGAAATTTCCAAATTGCATTTATAATTGTGCCTCAATTAAACCCTGAGTGTGGGATGAATGTTCCTCATTTATATCACAGAGCAAAGCGACGGCTCTCGGTAAAAAAAAAAGTTTTTATATTTCAAAATCGAAATTATATTTTTAATCACAGTGAGGGCGGGCATCAAGCTGTGAATAATTTAACGGCCTCTGGTTTTCGCCGCCCACGGTAATGTTGCAAACAACTTCGACGGTGAACGACTGACGCCAGCAGCTTCGGCTCAGCAGAAACACGTTCAGTGCCATCTGCCCATGCGCGGTGCCACGATGCCAATCTGTGTTATTTTTTTAAACTTTTTTTTTCACCAGGTAAGGCTCCACTGAGCTATTGCGTTCTTTTTCTGAAGCGACCGGAATCTCGCGAATTATCGCTCGACGAAGTGGCTTATCACGTGGGAATCTAGAGCAGCCAAATACACTAAAACGCGTGCTGTTCGTTCTATATGTGGAGGGAAAAACCGGAGGACCCGAAGAAAAATCACGCCACCACGGGGAGAGAGAAACACGCAAACTCAAAACATACAGCAGGCGGTCAGGGTTGCGAAAGACCCCATGCCCTCTTGTAAACCAGGCGAGGGAGATAGAATCTCGCCATCGTGGCACAGCCCACCAGCTATGGCTCTCGGCCACGTCGTTTGTGTGGGAGCAGAAAAGACAAAGGAAACATTTATCAGTCATTATCTCTGGCCCGCCGGGTTGGTTCGCTCACGCGCTGGCGTATCTGTTTTTATTTTTTTGTCGCTGTTGTATCAGTGCCACCTGTCTCTCTCAACTCGCCGGAACGCCTCATATCGTATCCGCGTTATTTTAGTTTTTTTTACAATGACGAGGGCAACAACAACAACAACAGCAACAAATAAAAACACACAAACAAACAGACCCAATTGGCAGGTTCGTCACAGTACGGAACTGTTGCACGTGCCTTTGTCATGTTCGTAATTTGTTACAGCGAGGATTTTGATTATAATGTAGCTCAGCACCAGGCGGAAAACTCCTTAACGACACTCTGTGTGTGGCCTTAGAATGAAAAACTAATTTACATGATCGGTGTCTTTTCAGGAAATGGCCCTTTTCATAGCACGCCACGGATAATATGTAGATTTTTAAAGGTAGCGTTGTTGACGAGTGTGAGTTCTTTTTTAACATTAATTGTGCTTGTGCACCACTGCCAATGCATGAATCAGTATTGATGGGGGTGGTGGTGGGTGTGGTGGTGGGGGTGGCGGTGGGGGTGGCGGTGGGGGTGGCGGTGGGGGTGGCGGTGGGGGTGGCGGTGGGGGTGGTGGGAGTGCTGGGAGGGAATGCATTGGTTAGCTCGCTGCCCTTTGAACCTTTGTCACCTGTGTGGTTCGATTCCCGTGCCATGGTTAACACAAGTGGCACAATTATATCTGAACCAGTCCCACGCCATTGCGGGTCTATCAACAACTCACGATGCCTAGCGACGTTCATTCCCCATTCTCAATGACCATATCCCCCAGATAACAATTCATTTTTATTTCACCTTTATTTATTCGATTATGAAAACCTCTTTCGCGAGGGGGTCCTGGCAAGAAAGCAATCGTTACGGTGAGTCTTGCTTTTTTTCCGGAGCGCCGATAAATACCGGGGCACCTCTAAGAGATGGTGTCCGTGTCTCCTTCATTTCGCACATGACGTACATTTTTTTCTTCTTCCGAACGACGTGAGCTCTTGCAAAAGTTTGTTCTTGCTGTGTGGGTGCGCGAGTTTACGCTCTTGTGCGCAATTAAGACGGAGCCGGTGGGATCATTCCAGCACTGAAACATATGCCACGCCATTTGACGACATGTGGCAATACACGCTGTAGATATTTGCCACCTGCTACTCAACACGGACTTATTCAACCCAAGTTTGACACCTTTGGATGCCGTGTGGCAGTCATATTTATATATTTACGACTCATTGATGATAATAATTATGGTAATAATAGTAGTATTTATTTTTTGTGTATAAAAGTCAGGAGAGTCACTGCCACGTTGGTGTTTTAAATTGTTAAGATGTTTTCAGCCAATTTAATGAGGGTTTATTATATGTCTGGGAGGAAACCGTAGGCTCCCGCAGAAAACCCACGTGAACAGGGGGTGTGGGGGGGGGATGGGAACTTTCCGTCCCCCCTGCAGATGGAAACAGATGGACATTAGACCACTCGCTGTACTGCCCTCTCCTGGCGTGCCAGGGTATGGCACCTCCTCAATGCCCACGGGTAGAAGGAATTTCACAACATTCGTGGTAATCCACCAACCCCCGCTGCTGCCTACGCAGTGCTGGATTCATACCCGTCAACCCGTACGGTTGACCCCGTATTCTTGCACAGGTAAATCGAGTTTGCAGATCCATACCGTCCACAGCCGTTTCAATACTTGCAAAATTGTTTTGTCTATTTGGTTGTGTTTCACCCTCGTGATGGGACTTTGTAGGATGAAGGTTGAGATTTATTGGGTGACCAATAAGGTCTAAATTGATCTGTAATAAAGTAGGCACTAATAAGGGGTTGACAGGTTTGTCAGGGCAGGCAAACATGTGCGTAGCCAAGACCGTCCAGCTGTTTACAGGCCCGACATGTCATCGGCCAGCAACGATTAGCACGATGAAAGTTGTAATATATTACAGTTAAAGCGTGACATGCTTGCAATGCATGACGGGAGTCATTTGACCGCACATTTGTGTGTTCTAGTTTCTAACGGTCATCGCCGTGGGAGATATATCAATTCGCTGTAATTATTTACCCAGCTGAATTTCGCCATGAAAGCTTAAAAGGAACTTGGCCGATTTAATATCCATTTGTGAGATTGTGCAGTTTTAATTTTATTTCTCCTCCAATGAGGAAGTTCTGCTCTGATTTTTTGTTGAATTTTCATTGCTGTCTTTGTGTTATATATATTCATATTTTAATTTTTAGGTGACTCAGGTCGTTCCAGCAAATGTGACTTCTTATCCTGCTAAAATAAAATAACCAAATTTGCAGGCCACTGTTTTTTCCTTCTTCGCTGCACAAGTGCAGCGTTCACTTATCCGGCTGTCACACATCCACCCTGACCAATTAACCGCCACCCCCCAACACCAATTGCACGCATTTCTACGTGATGTGCAAATGCCATTTCCCATAGACGAACACAAACGTGACCTTTTCACAACGCAGTGATCTGTTCACTCTTGTGTACATTCGCTCACTTCTAAGGTACGGTCAAGCGTTTCCCCGCGCACGTATGTGTGTGTGTATGTAAATCAGTCTGCGTTTTGTTTATATCCAGTAACCTACTTTTGCAAAACGTAACTTATTTATCGAGATTTTTTTTACATATGCGACCTTTCCACACAAATCCACATGCATGCCTCGGCGCCCAGAGAGTCGGATGCGAAACCGTGCGCTGCACATCTATTTATCATTCTGTTTTTATTTAACGTTTTTATTTTCCGCTATATCGCAGTGTCAAACATGTCAACCCATCCGCGGTATTTGTTTACTCCACAGGAGTGCGATGCGGACGATAAACGCGCCGCGTTTTCGGCAAGAAAAAAAAATATCCCCAAAACGGCAAACGTAGTGCACGCCGTGAATATATTTCCTGTTAAAGTTTCATTTCATTTGATTTTTTTTATTAATATTATTCATCTTATTCGTCCATTTTCATTGTGTCCAAAGAACATTCATCATCCACCTCGCGTCTCCGGGAAACATCACAGGTATTAGTATTATATTGCGAATAATGGCTTAAGTAGCCTAACACCTTTAACAAGATAGTCGCGTTCCGCTATTAAGATACATTACAGTGGCTTACCTAACAGACCGTTATTTAATTTAGAGACTGCGCCAGTGTGCTTGGCTTTGAGATAAGGCTTGGCGTGCGCTTTAAGCTTGTGGGCTGGCTTTTTAGACTCGCCGCCCGCGTCCTTTGGCGATGCGGTGGCTCAGCCTACCGATAAAAAAAAAATCATTTAGAGCCCTTCAGCGCTCCCCTCGCATGACAGCCGCGTCCTCAGGGAGTGTCGTCTCCCCGATTGTGCGGGGCAAGGGGTGAAATGTGGAATCAAAGGCAGCCGAACGCATTTCAACGTTAAATGCCCCTGCTAAAAGCAACGGACGGGCTGGCCAGCCGGCGGGAGTGAATTTGCGTGTTCCTTGCCGGCTCCACGCGTGCGTTACAATTCACAGGCAATGATGCCGCCGCTGTTGCTGCTGCTGCTGCCGCCGCTGCTGCTGATGCCACAACCGCAGCTACTGCTGCCGCGACCGCCGCTGCCGATGCAGCCGCTGCTGCTTCTGCTGCCGCTGCTGCCGCTGTCACGGTGTGAGCGGTCAGCACACGGGATGTGAGGATCCAGAGGTCACCGGTTCGATTTCCCCCGGGCGGCAGTTGAGACAATGGGGGGGGGGGGCAGGTTTTGTACAATATTTCATGTCCTCTCCCTCCTGCCTCTGCCCACCGAGCAGTGTCAATGGGTACCACCGCAGTTAGTCAATCAGCATGATGGCACACGTGGTGGGGTACAGTGTGGGTACTCCTGCCACTTCCAACACGTCTGGCCAGCGGTGGAGTGAGCAAGACATTGCAGGGCTGCGCCTTAACCTCTTTACAATGCACAACTCCAGCGCCGTGACACCCAAAGCGCGTCGCTGGGTTCTCTCCGTAATCTCTGGTTTCCTTTCGCACGAAGCCCAAAGACTCAGCGTCCTGTAACGGGCAGGACTCTATTGAAAAAGAGGCCAGGTATTCATGGTATCTTTCCCATTAAAAATAAAGGACATCATTATTATTATTCAGATTGAGCAGCGGTTGCAATGGTTAGGGCACTTGGCAATGAACCTTGTGATCTGATGACAAGAAGAATCGGCTTTACCCGTTTTATCATTATCATCATCTTGATACCAACAAAAAAATGGGTCCCATCGATGTGACTGCTGATTTGACTTTGATTTCTGGCCACGGGTAACGTCAGTGCCGAAATCGGACCCAGTCCTGGACCCTCCACCCCATTGCGCCTGCCACACACAATATAGGGAATCATCTCTGCTGCTGCTGCTGCTGCTGTTGCTGCTGCTGCTGCTGTTGCTGCTGCTGCTGCTGTTGGGGGGGGTGGATACGTGGCTAACAGTGCACCCCAGGGTGACGTTGAGCCCCGAGATTAACTAATTGCCAATTAATTTGCGAGTTAATAATTGATGCGTATAATGCACGTAAAGCACATGCGACCTTGGCACGCGCGACGCGTTCGCAGTGACGCGTCGCAATGCTAATGCATGCGCTGCGGCTCTGTAGATCGATCTCGTGTGAATACTAATTGTCCAGGTGGTCGACGCTCTGTTGTTGTCCGGCATCTCTCTCCTCTTCATTCTACTTTGCCCCACCTTTAAGCGTGATGTATGAACTGGGTATTTTTTTTTCCACAATGTCTACACTCCGTAGAGGTGTAGAAGGGTAAAGGCGCAGCCCTGCAATTGCTTCCTTTACGCCACTGCTGCCGGAGGGGCCTCCACTCAAGGTTGCTCTAAAGAGCCGCTCCCTCCAGAGGGTATTTGGCCTACTCTTCCACGCTAGCCAGACGTCTTTCGAGAGGTGAGCGCACCCACACGTTACCCCAGCACACGTGACCGGCCGACCGACTAGCTGCCCGTGAACCCATTTGCACTGTTGGGTGAACACAGGCCGTTTGGGGGGGCGGTGGGGGGAGGGTTAATCAACTTCTAGCGCTGATTGGGCTAACTCTTTGGCCTGTGCTCTTCTTCATTGCAAGGCCACTGGTGGCCTTGAGTGCGGACCCCGACAATGCACAACTGATCCGTATGGCGGTACCCCGGGGAACCAAACAATACAAAATGACCGAGGCAATTAAATAATTTATTTCTGGGACACTATTTTTATCCAGGGGTGTTACTTAACTCCGCGACTGGGGTACCAATCAATCCGAAATCGGTGCCACTCCGCGATGTCGAAACGCAGCGAGGATGATTGCGCCGAAACCGTGGCGGTGCATCGTGTACAGCTCGTCGAGATGAGTCGATTGCCGCATCTCCGATCACCAACAGACTAAAGATGACTGCATCACGGACATTGTTCGAGAGCCGGGGTACTAAGGTTATATGGTACCCCGGTTCCAATGGTGAAAACATCTCTTGCAGGTGGTGTAGCTGCCCCTGACACTGATGACGTCTTATCAGCGAAAGTGCCCTCCCCCACCACACACACACACACACCAAATTATACTTCTCAATTCTCAGAAGGGCACAGTGGTCGTGCCGATGCCTCGGGTGACTGATGCGCTGGGGCACCGATCGAGTGCCACGTTCAGAGAGCTTCCCGCCTCCTCTCTGCCCGTGAGCCTCCCACCACTGACTCCTCTGCGAGCCCCACGGAGAACCGCGAGGCGGCGGCCAGCTCTGCTAAAGTGATCGCACTGCAACGGACCGAGATTCGTAATTGATGTCCGTGTCATGTCCCGCGAATTAATCGCGTGTCGTAATCCCCTCCGACACAGCCAGTGAATGAACCTGTGACGTGATGAACAAACGTGGGCAGTTTATCACCGCAACAGCAGCACCACCCCGTTGTGGTGATGGAGAAGCAATCCACACGCGTTCAACAATTTGGCAGTCCGACGTGTCGCTGAGAGTCTCAGCCTGAATCGTCAGGTGGTTGCCAGCATGATCAAAATTGTCTTCAGTCCTTGTATGGGAGGAGGCAAGCAACGTCGTAGTCAATTGTTAAACGCGTGTGCATTGCTTCTTCACCAACACCACCACCACCACCACAGTGGTGCTGCTGATGCGGTTGCAGCAACAAACAGGCCACGTTTGTTCATACGACGACTTCATTCATCGGCCGTTTCGGGTGAAGGAGGGCGTGGGGGGTTGATGTTGTTGTTTTACGACGCGATCTGAACCCTGAAAATCAACGACGAATCCTAACGTTGGTCGCGAAAAACCCACCGTGTGGTAAACAGACAGAGGATGGGCTCACGATCAACGTCTGGTGGAGTGGAAGCCCTTCGAGAGATGGGGCCCTCTGGCCACGGAGGCAGTCGTGGTGCTCGCCCATCGAAGGTCTCACGCAGAAAATATGCAACTGCGTTTGCCACGTGACCAGCCGTTTGTACACCGGGCAGACCATGTAGTAAAACCTGCGTTTGCCACGTGACCACACGTTATACACCGGGCAGACCATGTGGTAAACCTGCGTTTGCCACGTGACCACACGTCATACACCGGGCAGACCATGTGGTAAACCTGCGTTTGCCACGTGACCACACGTTATACACCGGGCAGACCATGTGGTAAACCACTGTTGACTTTGCTCCTTCAAGGGAGGAGGCAGGCAAAAACTACACGAACTTTATCATGGCCAGCAGACCTCTACATTGGCATTTAGTTCCCGAACAGATTGCCATCATCCGCTAAAGGGGTAGAAACCGGACAGGCTGCAAGACTTAAATTACTCACGAGTTGTCCAGGGGTGGCCCAGACAGTCAGGGAATTGGCATCTGTGTTTGGACGTCAGCAAGATTTGATTCGTACCGTGTTGAATGACAGTGCACTGGCGTAGTTTTGATAGACCTCGAGCCTTCTGAGAAATGTGTCTGGCTCTGCTCCGTGGAAATAGGTGGCGATCCTAATTAAATTGAATCACGAGTAATTAACAGACTAATTACAATTCAAATAATGTGTTTGCAGTGCCCACGTGCAAGCAATGGAAGCCATTCCAGAGGATGTCCACTGAAGAGTCGGAGCGATGGAATCAATTCGTGTGCAGGTGTAGGGTTGAATCACGACATTGCAGGATCGTGAGAGGTGGCGGCGGCGGCGGCATGGGGAGGCTCTCATTCAGCAGTGGATTGAACGTGGCTGGCGATAATTTTTACAATGGTAAGCGTTTTGTGTTTACGTGTTATCTGAGTTTGGACGTTATGCGGTGATTTGATGCAGTCCTATTCTTTCATGAATTCTCGGCCCCTTTGAGCTATTTTGGGCGCGAAACATTTGCTTGGCGTGCTTATGCCTGCGTAGAGGAAGCCAGGTGTTGTGGACAATGTGGGGAGATCAGCGGTGAGTTTGAATGAGGAGGGGTGAGGCGATTATGGAGGGGGTAAGTGGGCAGTGGGCAGTGGCAGCAGACATTCTGATTGCATGGCACTTTATGGGGTCAAAAGTAGGATTGCCACCTCTGAGAGACAGAGATAACCGGGGCGTATCATGGGAAGAGGAATTTATCGCAACGCTCGATCTCAACACTGATGCCTCGTGGCAACATCCTGGGTTCGATTCCCGACTCGGGTGCCTTTCTGCGTGGCATTTGTGTGTTACTCCCTCTTGATCTGCATGGCTCTCCTCTGGGCTCTCTGGTTTCTCACAATAGCTCAAAGAGTGTAACGTGTATCGGCCAAAACATCCCAAATGCTGACAAATTACCTCCACACGACTCAAGTGGAATCACACACACACGGCAGCAGCAACATCGCCCACTGTTGCAAAAAAACGCGAAACTCATTAAGGCCTTGCTGGGTAAAAATGCGTAATAATAATAATAATGATTGTTATTAACACACGCGCATTCCTCGTGTGGAGTTGGTGCATTATCATGACAAAAGCTTGGACTTTTACTTTTGTCCCTGGAAGATTTCCCAGGGCGGCTACATCAGCGAGACGACGACCCCTTCGAAAGCCAGAGGACAGGTGGCATCCCCTAGGTCCCGAGCTGCGCGGCGTTTTTTTTTTATAAAACGGCTACAGCTGTCGCTCTGCTTTCACGATTAAAGCCACCGCTGCATCAACCCCACCCCCTCCCCAACTAATGAACAACGGAAAATAACGAAGAACATTTGTTATTGCGCACTTTTATGAGTCCAGCCCATCGCGAATTCGCATTGATCGCACGTTGAAGTGGGCTCTCTGAAACTACCACCATCACAAGAACAACAACTTTC
>CM025673.2:3313524-3326419 GCA_014621495.2 Entosphenus tridentatus | reverse complement strand
GTGTGTGTGTACTCTGGTATCTGGAGTGTGTGTGTACTCTGGTATCTGGAGTGTGTGTGTACTCTGGTATCTGGACTGTGTGTGAACTCTGGTATCTGGACTGTGTGTGAACTCTGGTATCTGGAGTGTGTTTGTACTTTGGTATCTGGACTGTGTGTGTACTCTGGTAATCTCGACTTGCTTTTGGTTAAGGGTTTTTTTTTCAAACAGAAATTAATTAGTATGTTCGGGGTCAATTCACTGGGGGTCACAAGACCTCGGGACCGCCTGGGTATGTACGTTGAACTTCTTTCACACCGTGCGTATCCAACCGTGCTCACGGGAGGTGCCGCGGGGCAAAGGAAAACAAACTAAACACACACACAACAAAAGAGGCCGTTCTAAAGGAATGATTTAAAAGTGCACAGCTCCCAGTGGCTTCCTGACATCGGAAGAAAAGAGCGTTCCAGACGGCCCAGAAGCGCGCACTGCGAAAGTGCCGTGCGACGATGCGGTGACCGCCGTCTTGGTCGAAGTACGTAATGAGGCACGGCCATCACTCGACACACGTGGTCACCGCTCCGCAAGGCCGTAGCCATGGAGTCAACATTGGGGGGGACCAAATCTTCCAGGGGTCTGGGGGCACCCCCCCCCGGAAAAAATATCTCAATTTGAAAACGAATTTCCTGCCTAAAATATAAAGAAATTCACTAACACATGGGCTGGACTTTTTTTTTTACAATAATGTCTAATAGTGTATTTTATTCCATTGCTCTGTTTTTTTTCTTTTTTTCATTGTGTGCAATGGCAGAGATTATGGATTAACAAAGTACAACCATAACCACAATCATACAAACAGAAATCTATTTTATAACAATATATTGGGGGGAACATTTTGAGCATATTTGAATATTTTGGGAGGGATATGTCCCCCCCCAATATATTATAATTACGGCCTTGCCGCACCGTATTCCTGCACGGCGAACACTCGATACACGTGGTCACCGCTCCGTATTTCTGCACGGCGAATACTCGACACACGTGATCACCGCACCGTGCTCTCGCTCCCCTGCCGCGTGTGGTATGAGATTGGCGTCCGACCTTTCGCTCCACGTGCTGGGGAGATTCTTCAAGAAACCGTCAATTTGGATCACGGAAGAATGTCACGTGTCGTGCCAAACGACCCCCGAGGTGCAACGCCAAAACACATCAGAGGGTGATGCATTCTCGTGTCAGAATCGTTATTTATATACTGGAGGAATCCGATGAGCTATGCAGCTCTTTTCTACGGATGCCCAGTAGGGACGGGTTACAATGAGAAACAGTACAAAAAACACACGATCTGAGTGCAACGTATAGGGCAGGAAAGCAAATCTCACAACAAATTAAAGTAAACACAAATGCATTTTTTTTTAATAATCTTTTTTATTACCGGGAAAAGTCCGCTGAGCTATTAGCATATTTTTCAGAAGCGACCTGGCCACAAATGATAGCTCAACGAAGTTGCTTGTCACGTGGAAATCTATATCAACCGAATACTCAAAATGCGCGTTGTTTCTCAATATGGAGGGACAAACCGGAGGACCCGGAGAAAAATCCACGCGACCACGGGGAGAGAGAGAGAGAACCCGCAAACTCCAAATACACATCAGCAAACGCCAGGGTCGGTATCGCACCCACCACATCCTGTAGACCAGGCGAGGTAGTTAACATCTCCTAGCCACCGTGATGATGATGAACAGAGAGAGAACCCGCAAAATCCAAATACACAGCAGCAGACGCCAGGGTCGGTATCGCACCCACGACCTCCTGTATACCAGGCGAGGTAGTTAACATCTCGTCACCGTGGCGCCTCGCTGCTCCACTCCTGCTGTTTTGTACGCGCGGTATTTTATTTCGTTAACTTCTCTTCAAGACCAGCAAGCCCTGCGCAAATGCAATGCAATTACAAAGTAGACTCCCCCTGGTAATGAAAGAAATAAATTTAAGCGGCTCTAATGATTTTGCGCCCTTCTTAATGCTTTGGCGGTGGGAGAAAAATACGACGCGTGCACATACACAAACACAAAGATAAAGGCAACCCGTATAACCTCAACGGCATGTTGGGGCAAGTGCTATTCGCGAGCGCCTACGAAGGCCGGCATGGCACATTAGGCGGTGTTTAGCCAGCACTACTCCCGGACGCATTTGTCTCCCCAGTGGCGATGTTTACACACCGCACTCGGTACTCATTTGAGGCTGAGTCGACCTAGGGAAGGCCCAGGACCAGTTCAGATAATCGTCACCGGTGTTGGCTGTGAGCGGGAATCGAACTCGGGTGGCTTGGGTTCGTAGTGCAGTGCTCTAATCGTTGCACTGCCGCTACCCCCACATCAACAACAACCGCCACTCGCCACTAAGTGGCAGTTACGTCACCACGACGCTTGTGCCAGGCTATGTGCACGTTAAGGCCATGTGAAGTGTCGAACGCCTGCTGGCAGGAGGTCACGGGAAAGACCCAGGTGCCTTGGGTCGACTGACTGAGATGACTGGCCGATGCACCACCTGTGCCCCCTACTGTGCCAACTTGCTGTGTTTTAGCCACCCGGCGTTCAGCTTATTGTTGTGAGCGTCGCTCCTCTGCCCTCCGTTGTTGCTGGAGGGTGACTGCCTCCAATTGCCCAGCAGCGTCCTTCACGAGCCTCCTCCACAGAGGCCGATCTTGACACCGCTGGTACCAGTCATCGGCAGTCACGTAAGCTTCAAATCTAGAATTAAGTCCACTCAGCTCCACGAACTCCTGTACCACATCACTCCATCTCTTACCCAGCCCGTGCCGTGCCCGTTTATCGCCTTCCATCCGGCGAACAAAAGCTATTTAGGCGTGCGGTGGCTGGGCATGCAGGCTAAATAACACGCACACACGCACAATTGACATCTCCGCTGGGATTCCGGCTGAGTCAAACAACAAACCGCGAATAATGTTGCTTATCACAGCAATAGCCAGAATCATATCGGGTCGGATGGCACGTTTCACCGTGGTTTTGCCGCTCTAACACAAAGGCGCCGAAGATAAAAGTGGCACGCGAGCGAACTGCTTCTGATGTTAGCCCAAGGAACGTTTTGATATCACATAAAAAGAAGCTATCGACCGATTTTCCGTTTTCTTTTTAAACTCCGATTTGTTCAAGCCGCTAAAATGTTGCAGTCATTTCTGCTTAATGCGACATCAAGCACGATGGGCCAGCCACGTGGTTTGGATTGTTCATTAACCTTCGCGACGCTGACACCGTCTCATCAACGCAAATGCCTTACATGGTGCTTTCCTTTATGTTTGCATTTGAATACGAAGGCTTTGGTGACCGATTAGGATTCGTAATTTTGGTTTTCTTAATTTCGCTTGCTATGCAGCATGGCGGTTTTTCTGAAATAAAAAAAACATCAACTGGCATGTTTGCCCGGGTGACAACTTAATTTGATTGGCTCTGTAGGGTGATGGAGGGTTATAAACAAAAATATTAATGATTATTGTTTCATTTAAATCTCCCAGTTACATTCTATGCTCATCATAATCATATGGCTTTAGTTGTTTTTTTTTTGCCGGTGCATTGCAGTATCGCGCGCAAAGCGTTAAAGAAAAATAAAAAAATATTCGGAAAGCATTACTACTATAATGAGCCAAGAATGTCTGTTTGTGTGTAACGCGCGTGACGTCACTCCACATGCCGCACCCCCCGTCATGAATATTCATGAGCGGGTGGATTTTTACACTCACACAGAAACAGGTCGAGCGGAAATAATATTTTTTTCGCAAATTCGCTTTAAGTTTGACGTTTCCTTATTGAAAGTAAATCTAATAAATAATTCTACGCAGCAACAAAGTGGATGTGGTGTCCTTATTTATTTCTTCCGCACTTGAGACAAAAGGCAAGTCTAATTTATGCTTCTACATTATGGTAAAATCGACATTTATCGGTGATATTCTCCAGATATTGTATCGAATTCCAATTTATTTCAACTCCAGCGACCGAGAGCAGAAGAGAATAAAGTATCAGAGCAGTGAATTTTAACAAATTGAAGATCAGTTATATACAGTGCGAAAGTGACATAAAGTGAGGTGTTTAATGACGTAGTTTTGTGCAAGATTCACTACCATTAAATCTACACAAGATACAATCATACTCTGCTCAATTTTTTCGTATATATATTTCTATAACTGCCCCTTTATTATACAAGCCTATTGGCGGTGTGGTATGCCGACTGCCATAGGGTGAGGGTGCAATTGGAACAAGGAATGTTTCGTGTGTGCTGAGCCCAGGCATGGGCACGCATCTTGACAAACCGTGACATTTCCAGGGGGCTCAACCAGGACACATGGTGAGGCTGGGAAACACATCCCCTTACGTCAGCTACCACCCACGTTTTACATCACCACGTCCACTCTTACATTATACAGCAGTCGTGCTGTGACGGTTCCACCTGAAGACGGAAGCTTGTGTTGCCTCCGAAACGTCGTGATTTTTATTTCATTTTTTATTTTACTTTTATTAATTTAAATAAATTTTACCTACGTGACTTTACCGAAAAAACCTAAGAATATGAATCCTTACAGTCACGAAAGCTTCAAATCTAGAAGTATCTTAAAGGAGTTTATGTAGTGCCTTATCCAAGGCGCTTTAAACAGAATTAACAGTAGTAAATATGGATGTAATGGTGGAAAAGAGGGTAATTAAATAGATGAGAAGAGCAATGGGAAAATCTGTGATTATTCGTGAATTCGGTGAAAGCGCAATTGATGGCAGCACATGACGATGATGACGAATCGATTGAACGAATGGGGAATGAGTGAAAGCCATGTAATGAGAATACGAAGAGGGGGGGAGGAAGGGTGGTGGTCATGAGGTGGAGATTTACGGGGTTGTGGGATGAGCTCGGCAATAGGTGAGTTTTGAGTCTCAACCACCTAACACTTTCTTGGTTCTTTCGGTAAAGTCACGTAGAACGGAAATAATAAAATAATAAAAATAAAACATAATAAAATAATTCTCACGACGTTTCGGCCACAACGCAAGCAGCCGTCAGGTGAAGAACAGGTCTGTCCGAAAGACAGCGTCTGAATGAACACCACCAGGCTTGGCAGCGTATATTTAAGCTGAGTTGGAGGGGGATGAGCGCCTTGACAAAGGAATTTGCATATCAAGAGGAATTTAGCATATTTATGGAAAATGCAGATATGGGATTAGTCACTACTTGTGAAACGCGTAGGAGGTTGGCGGGGGGTTTCAAAGTCATATTATGCCCGTGCATTATGCAGGATTAGCAGCATCAAAGGGAGGGAGTAGGGTTAGCATTAATAAAGGGAAGTTAATAGTATGGAGCTGCAGCAACTAAACCACCACGTAAAAAAGATGCTGTCTTTCCGACAGCCCTGTTCTTTACCTGAGGACGGCTGCTTGCGTTGTGGCCGAAACGTCGTGAGAATTATTTTATTATGTTTTAATTTTATTATTTTATTATTTCCCTTCTACGTGACTTTACCGAAAGAACCAAGCAGATGAATCCCTGCAGTCACCTAACACCTGGTCACGTCTACTGCTGAAAGACCCCCTCCCCCTCCCCCACTTCTTGACCAACCCCGCCCACCCGCTCAGGTAGCCCCGGCGCGTTGCCCGCATTTGTGGGTTGAACGTAAAAGATCACAACATTCAACAAACTTTAAACACATTCAAAACACATTCAAAACCTACCCTTTCGTGTGCCACGCTGGCCTTCATAGGTGCTCGCTAACAGCACTTGCCCAAACAGTCTGTTCAGACTATGGGGCCGTCCATAAATGACGTCACGCACCTAGGGGACGGCCCCTATAAGCGGGCTCTGTGTGTTTGTTTGCTAGCTTAATGTTCCGTTTCATAATGTTTGCAGAGACCAGGGAGTAATGAACGAGTTGGCACACTGTGCAACAAACTGGTCAACCGACGTTCAATTCCCAGCCGCAGATAGCATCGGTAGCGAGCGATATGTTAACTCAATTGCACCAATGTACCTACACTGGCTGGCATGGGAAAGCATCGTAAAGAAATCCACATAACTGAATCCAGCGTGGGGCGGATTCAGTCATTGTGAAATTGATTAAATCCTTTTTTTCTCGTCTGGCTGATACATTGAGGTGGTTGAGCAGGATAATTGCGTCAGGAGAGCGGAGTGTATCGCTGTGATGATGCCCCTTGATGTAATACATTTATTTTGTATGGTAGTGATTTTTCCCCCTGTTTTTTGGGTAATGTAAAAAAATAAGTCTCTAAATTTCAGCCAAGGTACATACCTGTCAACCCATACCGTTTAGCCGTATTCTTGTACAGGGAAATTGAGTTTCCAGGTCCATAGAGGGTACAGCCGTTTCAACACCGGCAAAAAAAATGTGTCTATTTGTTTGTGTTTCTCCCTTGTGATGCGGCTTTGTAGGATGAACGTTGAAATTTACAAGGGCACGGGGTGACCAATAAGGTCTGAATTTACCTGTAATAAGGCAGGGCACTGATAAGGGGTACACAGGTATGAAGATATGACATTTCTGATGGTCCACATTTGGTTTTGTATCAGATGCATCCATAAAATTTGACGTCACAATACCGTGGAATCACTTCTGTGATTTTCCCATCAAAAGTTACCCGGTTATGTGGAGTACTTTCGACAATCCGTGTCAACTTTTTGCTGAAATTATTACAATGCGAAAATGTTTATATTCAAATGATTGTTTAATCCAGGGGTGGGGAACCTTTTTTCTCCCAAGGGCCATTTGGATATTTATAACATCATTCGCGGGCCATACAAAGTTATCAACTTAAAAATTATCCCGTTATATTTGGTCAAACATTTAATTCACTTACCCCTAATGTGACGGCTGGAACTGCTTCTCTTTGGTGAGGCGTGTGATGTTAGCTGGTATTGATGATGTTGCTACTCGCAACTGCTTTGCCAGGTTTGCTCCTAGATGTATTGAATTCGAGTCCCGCCTGCAGTTGCCTTGGCAGGGCCACACCAAATGATTTCGCGGGCCTTATACGGCCCGCGGGCCGGACGTTCCCCACCCCTGGTTTAATCGATGGAACTTTGTGCATTTAGTGCAAAAACAATGAAAAACATTACAATGTAACAGCTTAAAAAAAATCAATTCGGAAACAAATGTGACATTGGGCCTCCTAGTCCCAAAAAATCCAATACAGTCTACGAAAATTGGGAATCCAAATCCTATCCCCGGTGTACAGCCTTATGTGAGTCGTTTTTCGTAAACAGCCGTCTGAAAAGGCCTTCGATGGCCCTGCATTGTGACATTCATAATGCAATAATAACGTGGTAGCTTATGCAAGCCGACGTATTCGCAAAGTGACCTCCGCGAAACTCACAGCTGTTTGCCATGTCCACAATTACACCCCCACCCACCCACGCCCAATCGCCGATGGCCCAACTTGCACACAACACGAGTAACTGTGCAGTCATCATACCAATGTCACGAACGGGCATTAGCCCCCGTCCCTCCAACTACACACCCACCCCTCCTCCCCTACTTAACGTTGTTCCTGTTGCAACCGAAGAAAACTGCAGGCGAGAGTTGTTACTCATCGACCATCATCGTGCGGCCGAGAAAGCCGGTCGACGTTGTCGCCACGATCGCGACAGAACATCCAAAGCCTTGAACGGTGCATTTGGTACGTAGTGGCGCAAATAAAGAAAACGACGATAACAACAACCACAACAACAACAAAAACAACCACATTCCGAGCATATTACTTGTATATAGATCGTAGCTTTGGTTCGACTTGATATGATATTGATTTAGGTTCTTTTTTCCAAGCACCTGCAAGTTGTAAAAGTCTGGCACTTGCAGCGCAAGTGCTCATGAATTTTAATAGCGCCGCGCAAAAACCTCAACATCACAGCCCCCTTCAGTTGAATGCGACGCACGAGTCGGCCGTCCACTCTCTCCGCTGCTGGCTGAGATTGTATCTCGTCCTGTAGAGCACATTTCCATCATTCGTGCATCGCTACTCCCGCGGTCACTGCTTCGATAAACTTTTCTCATTGATTCCTCTCTCCCGCGATTGAGGACTTGGTCAACAAGACACTGACTGCTTTGTCCCATCATTCACACGGTGTTCCACCACCACGCACTACAGGTCACAACAAAACACACATTTAACCAGGCACCCACCCACTCATTCACCCACCCGCTCATTCACACACGCACTCTCCCGCTCATTCACCCTCAAACCCACTCATTCACTCGCTGACAAACACTGCAGGTCACATCAACACACTCTTAACCAGTCACCAACTCATTAATACATTCACCTACACACCTACTCAAAGACAACAGCAAAGATCCTCCGTATAGCCTTAACAGACTGTTGGGGTAAGTGCTGTTAGCGAGTACCTATGAAGTGGCCAGCACCACCCTCGGCCGTCTTTGTCTTCCCAGGTAGTCATTTGATGCATACACACGCACGCGCGCACGTGCACGCACGCGCACACACGCGCGTGCACGCACGCACGCGCACACACGCGCGTGCACGCATCGTAGTGGCAGCGGCATCTCTCTCATTCCCATAGGCGGCAGGTTTCTGTCCTTCACCAAAGTGCCACTTTGACCCCATCCATCCTCCCATTAGACATGCGGGACGGCACACGCAGGGCCATTCACATGCCTTGCAAATTGCACATCTGTTTGTGTGCATGCTTGCGTGCACGTCTTCGTGTGTGATTCTCCGCTCGTGGCCAATACCGGCGATGATTATCTGAACCGGTCCCGGGTTTTCCCGTAGGTCGACTGAGCCTTGAATGAGTGGCTGGTGTTGTGTGTAAACATCGGCACTGTAGGAGACAAATGCGGCCACACCACCTCGCCATGTGCCGTGCCGGCTTTCATAGGCACTCGCTCACATCACTTGTCCCAACAACCCTACGTAAGCTATATGGGGGATCTTAGTCTTTGTTTATAGGGGAGCACCTATTAAGGCTGACACAGCACACACGGGCGATGGCGTTGCTGGCACACTCAAGGCCACCCCTCCCCCTCCCTGGATGTACTATGATGGTCTTAATAGGTGCTCGCTCACATCACTTGTACCACCATGCTACAGTATATAGGCGATATGGGGGATCTTTAATCTATCTGCGTGTAATACAATGAAACAATGTTTCCATGTAGGTATCATCCATTATTGATGAACAATAATTTGGCAGCAGCTTGAAACTACGTGGTTTGAAATGTCGGCAATTTTTTTTTACATACCACATTTGAAAGTATTGATTTACCTTAACATGTAGAAGGCTTAGCAGCCTATATGCAATTCAGACCACGTAATTATCTCGCCAAATCTGTCATTAAGAAGCCCTCCACCACCCGACAAGGCGAAACTAAATGGAATTGTCACGTGGTGTACAGACTTTTTAACGACGCGCCGGATATTACTATTATAATTATTATTATTACTTCGAATCAATGGTTTATTCAAATCTGAACTAAAGGCTTATTAGTGTCAGGTATCCGCTGGGAAATAGGCATTTATATTTATGGTCCAACTGGGTCACCACCCCTCTTGTGAAGGTCCTCCTAAATCTGGCGAAATTTTGGGATTGGAGTCTGGGGCATGGAGACCGAATGGATTTGTTTAATTTATTTTCTCTGCGATTATTTTTTTTCTTATTACGTGCATGTGCTGTTACTCGTTATTCATGTATTCATCTATTAGTTTTTTTTATTTGCAAAGTGTGGGCTTTTTTTTGTACCATCTGTGTATGGGGACTGGCTAATTGATTTGCAGACTTGTGGGATGCAGTTGCACGAACGGCGCTATATATACAATTAAATTATAATTTTTATCTCATAGGCATTGCTAACTTTAGCAATTAGATGAATCACATTTCGTTTGAGAGTATGTGGAACAGCATCAGGACGAGACCCACCGAGTGAGAATACAAATCCAGGAAGTCGAAATGCCTTCCTAGAAAATTAAAAACTGGCAATTTTATTTAGTTTGGGCTGTTTTGAGTGGTGGCAGGTCTTTAAGACACATTTACCCATCACATTAGGCGCAACATGATCCCAAACTTGACGTTGCATCAATATTCTGTTATCATCAACAGCACGTTTTGACGCAATCAGAGTCAAAATCTGTATTCATTTTGGAGGAATCCGACGAGCTCTGAAGCTATCTTTCACAGATGTCCAAGTAGGAAAGACGAAGGGAGATGTGGGCGAACACGTGGGGACCGTCTCGAGTCTCAATGCGATGTGCGTCACCAGCGCCACGTGGCGCAAATCACGCGGATATTCAACAGAGATGAGAATTGAACGACACAGTCGTTATCACGACCACGTGTTTCTGTTTTTGTTTTACTTTTGATCAACCTTGCTCAAACCGATACCTAATAACAGCATAGCTGATAAAAAAATTTTTTTACCCTTCTATCTGGCAACAAAACTGACACCTTTTTTACAAGGAGTCATGTTTGCATAGACCACAATGCCTGCAGTCATAATGCAAACAAAAAACATAACTCTGATAATGTATGCACTGTCCTTGAAGTTGATCATATTTTTTTACTGGCAAATGAGGTTGCAATGGTGTAAATGCTTCCCCGAGCTCTCATACTCTGATGGTGCATTGTCTTTGAGTTGTGCGCCTTTTGGCGACATCTGGTCCAGCCCATGTGAGACTAGGCTCTAAGGAAAACTGTCTCGGGTGTGGACCAATCAACTTCAAGGACAGTGCATACACTATCAGAGTTATGTTTTTTGTTTGCATTATGACTGCAGGTATTGTGGTCTATGCAAACATGACTATTTTTTAAAAAGGTGTCAGTTTTGTTGCCAGATACAAGGGTAAAAAAACAATTATCTTATTTTTTACTGGCAAATGAGGTTGCAATGGAACAGCATAGCTATTTACCAACGGATGACGCCTTAACGGACAACCGCGTGTACATACAGTGTGTCTGTGTTTTACAACACGTTCCTTCGGAGTGGGCAGGTAGGAACTTGGTTGGACAGCGCATTCGTGCACGACAGACAAATATGCACGACAGACAAACAAATAATTCCTGGTGGGCAGTGTGGAACCTGTTGTTCCTACCTGTATAAGGCGGCCATCCATACGTGACGTCACGCACCTGGGTGGGGGGGGGTCTGGTTTTTTGTGACGCTGTGTAACGATGGGGGGGGGGCAAAAATCGTCCAAAATCGCGTGACGTCATTTATGGACGGCCCCTAAACACACACATGCACAGCTGCTGTATACGCGCGTCTGTGGGTTGTAGTGGTTAGCGCGGTGCACTACGAAACACGACTGCCCGAGTTCCAATCCCGCTCACGGTCAACACCAGCGATTATCATTTGAACCGATCCCGAGCCTCCCCTAGGTCGACTCAGCCTCAACTGAGTACCTGGTGCTGTGTGTAAACATCGCCACTGGGGAGACAAAGATGGCCGCGCATAGTGCTGGCCATCGTGCCGTGCCGTACCGACCTTCACATGTGCTCGGGAACAGCACTTGCCCCAACACGCTGGTATGTCTCTACGGGGGATCTTTGTCTTTGCCTCTATGTGTGTGTGTTTTATATGCAGTGCTCGGACTGCGTAATGGCTCATGCATTCGCTGATGATTTTTTGTTCTCTCCCTCCCTCTGTCTTACCCACGTGCATCACATTTACACACGCGCGGTGCATGCGCGCGGGTCCATAACTCGCCAGCCAGGTTATTTTTCACACCCCCCCCCCCACGCCTCCCCCCCCGTCGTAATGCAACGATTGCGAGACGTCGTGACATTGCAGTAAATCGGAATCTAGCGGTAGCTGGCAGCTAAAAGCCTCGTTTGCGTGTAATGCCGTTTCCTTTTAAGCGTGTTTATCGCCATCCTCACTCACGTCCACCAATCTATCTCTCACTCTCAATGTGCCGGTGGGCGTTTGAAATGTAAACAGAGCTGCGGGATAGGTCAAAGCAGGTAAGGGAACACAACTGCCTCGTAGACCCCTCCCCCCCTTCCATGCAACCGGTCTTCGATCGCGCCGATCTTAACTCCCGTCTCTGATCGTGTCTCCCTCCTCCCTTCTCGATGCGTAATGACACCGATGGCAAAGTAAGCTTGGACCCCTCCCCAGGGCGTGCACGCGGAGAGCGGTGGTGCAGCGGTTGGCGCTGCGATGCCGGTCACCCAGTTCGATTCCCGATCGCGGCAAACACCAGCGGCGATTATTTGAATCGGTCACGGGGCCTCGCCCAGGTCGACTCAACCTCAAATGAGTGGCTGGTGGGAGTGTGTAAAAATTATCGCCACTCGGGGAAACGCGGGCGGTCAGGCGTGGTGCTGGCCACCCAGGCCCCTCGTGTGCCCGTGCCTGCCTTCATAGGTGCCAGCTAACATCACTTGCCCCCAATGTATGTTAAGGCTATACGGGAGATCTTTGGCTTTGCATATGTATACTTACGATGGTGGCATAATCATCATTACCACCACCACCATTAAAATCGAGATTGAAAACTAATTTATTTAGATCTTCTTTTTCTGTTAAGTTTGTTGTCCTTCCCCCGCACCTCCGATTAGCGCGGTTTGTCTAGGCACGGTGCGAAAGAAGTTCAACGTGCGTACGTCGTCATCATCGTCCTCATCGTCATCATCGCCGTCAGGATCACTTACGATCGTCTCTGTGATCGCTGTCGTTCTTTTCATGGTCAGGCGCCGGCAACCAAAATAACACGACGAGCAACTATGTATTGCTCACGAAGCAGTTCCTTGAAGAGCCACCACATGCGGCGACGGAGCCGAAGGTTGCCGACCCCTGACCATTACGACTGCAAGTTTTGTAGTCTATGCAAACATGACTCCTTGTAAAAAAAAGGTGTCAGTTTTGTTGCCAGATAAAAGGGTAAAAAAACAA
>CM025673.2:3268062-3301848 GCA_014621495.2 Entosphenus tridentatus | reverse complement strand
ATTCATATAGCTCGGGGTGAGCGAGGAGATGGCTCATTCTGCTGCCTTCATTGTCTGCAACTCCCCCAGCGTCCCGTGCCGTAAACTCCCTGCCCCTTCAATCTCGATCTGAAGCTTTCGCGACTGCAGGAATCCATACTCTGTGGTTCTTTCGGTAAAAGTCACGTCGGTAGAAAAATAATAGATCACGGCGTTTCGATCGCAACGCAAGCAATCGTCATCGGGTTGAACAACCACAGCAAGAAAAACCTGCCGAAGTAGGTGTGAGATCTTCCCTGGCACGAGGTTATATGGGCCTCGGCAGTAGGGGAAGAGAGAAGGGGGAGGGCAGAAAGTGGACCCCGTGGCAGCACCAAGCTCCCTGCCCCTCGTTCAACATCAGGCTCAGGACCTCCCTCTTCCTCTGCCGCCTCCAGCCGAATCCATTCTCCCCCCTTCCCCGTTGACTTCGGCCCTGAGCTCCTCACCTCTTCCCATCGCCGACGCACCCTCCGCCAAAAGGAAACGGACACGGGTTGGTTGTTTCAATGCGCAGAAGTGTATGCGGTTGTTGTTGATCAAGTAAAACGTCAACACGATGAAGACGCTCACTATTTATGTACATTTAGTCGCGACATCAATCCATGTTTTGATCTGTTGTATTGACTCGCACGGGGACCCATAGACTCACGTAGATGCCCATTGACGCACACAGAGACCCCACACGCTCGCTCAATGAATCCACAGACTCACATAGGGACCAACAAATGCACACTCATTGAGACCCACACACTCACCCGGAGATCCATAGACTCACACAGGGACCCACAGACTCGCACAGAGACCCGTAAACTCACATGGAGATGCATAGACCTATGTATACCCGTAGAGTCATACACTTGCGCCGAGACTCCAGCTGACTTGTCTGTTTCCCTCTTGCAATACGAGTATGAACCACGGTTCCTGTACAGCAGGGGGTTCCCAACCCCCGGGCCGCGGACCGGTACCAGTCCAGGACCTGTTATGAACCGTGCCGCACAGCAGGAGGTGAGAGCGGTGATTCCGCGCGTGGCCCACCAATTATTTTAGTATTTACCACTTCCATCCGCGCCTCTTTCCCGCACTACGCACTTGTCTCAGTCACGGTGTTGGTAAGCCCACAAGCTCTAACCCCGAGTAGCCACAATGAGTCAAAAACAAACGTCGCTGGAGAGCTTCTTTGAAAAGGGGCAAAGACTCAACGATCAACCGCCCCCCTCCCCCACCGGTCCGTGAATTTTTTTTTTTTCCACGAAACCGGTCCCTGGTGCCAAAAAGGTTGGGACCACTGGTGTCCTGCGCTCGGACACACGCTGCGCGCAGAGACCCATCGACCTCGTGGTGGCACCACCCACCGCTGCCGTGACCTCTCGTGTCATCGCTCCCCTGTCGTCGCCTCCTCCGCCGCTCGCCTCCCTCTCATCGCGGAGACACCTCGCCCGTGACCTCTTCCCTTTGCCATCGCTCCGCCGTTTCACTCCTCGCTCTCTGAAGTGGCGCCCCCCGCGGATTTCTCCTCACTGGCGCGGCGCGGTGGTGGGGGAGCGGGTGGAGGAGAAGGTGGGGGGGGTGTCCAGTTAACGAGACTGAAGCTTCCCCGTAGCGTCAGGGGAGCTGGAGGCTGGGTTGGTGGGGGGCTAACCACCCCCCCCCGCCTCTTTCCCTCCCCACACTGCTGAAAAATCATAGTTCAGTGAAATAAAAGAAAAATATTTTTTGGCGATATTTTCAAAAAATTCTAAAATCGAATGATTTTCTCGCCGTACGGCTGAATGTGTAGATGCAGATCAACAATTAGTAACTTCATATTCAGGTGGTAAAGCCGGGTAACCGCGTCAGGAGCCAGCGGAGTTGTGCAATCGCTGTGATGATGTCTCTTTCGTATTTGTGGATCGGGGCATTGCATCATTGAACGTTCCACAGTCTGTTCAGGATGACCACAGTCACGGCAATCTGCTGGAAAAGTTTTTTTTCCAATTAATTTTTTATTTGCGTATCTCATTATTAGTTTTAACAGCCGCTGAGGAGCAAGCACTTGGCAAGCTGTGAGGGCTGCCAGGCGGTGAGACGTCGCTACCAAGCGCTGCTCTGCAGTCCTTTACGTATTAAGATGTTTTCAGCCAATGAGTGGGTGTCTGTTTCCACTGCGTGTGGCACAAGGAGAAGGCCGGCCACACAATAGCGCGATTGGCAAATGTACCCAATGTTTTTATATATATTTTTTTTTTATTAAAATCGTTTTCATGTTTTACACGTTAGGCTTTCGCGACCGATATTATGATAATTATTCGTTCATTTTCGGTTGGCTAGTGCAGATAAAAAACATATTGGAAAAAATGCTGTAACCCTCAAGCAAAATATGCCAATTTTGTAGAAAATTGTCATATTTGCTTGGGCTTTTGACCATTGCCTCCGGGTTTTGCCGATACACCAAATAAACTGGCACGTTTACCCACGTAACAACCTTACTGGCTCCGTCGGGTGGTGGAGTGTAATTGTTAATTAATTGAAAAATAAACGAATATATTTTTATTTGACCAGGTAAGGCCCACCGAGCCATGTATCTCTTTTTTAGAAGCGACCTGGCGAACACAAGTGAAAGCTCAACAAAAGTCGCTTGTCATCACGTGGAAATTTATGCCAGCCAAATATCTTAAGCGCAAGTTGGTTTCTAAATGTGGAGGAAAAAAACCGGAGGATCCACATACTCCAAATATACAGGCGTCAGGGTCGGGATCGGGATCGAACCCACGACCTCCTGTATGAAAGGTGAGGTAGTTAACATCTCGCCACCGCAGCGCCATACTATACATACGTCGATCTAACCCAAAATATACTTATTATGATTCATATTCATATCGTCATCATCAACATTATCATCATTATTGATATTATATAATTCCCATCAATTCATGGTCCACGACTCAACGTGCTTGCCTTACTCTGTACAAATCTGCATGAGCCACGTCGCCCGTGCAAACGCGAAAAGCCACTGCTACCCCCAGACCGAGTGGTCATTCAATTCCACTGACTCCTGGCCACGTGTCATCTGACAAGCCGTGCCTGAAAGTTCACCGTTGCCTGGAGCCCATACAGAGCCGTGCCTTGTAAGATATCCATCTCGCCAATCGTATCAGCCGCCCGCACCGCAGCCCTGGGCTGTTCTTCAATGGGTCTAATTTATGCTACGCTTTTCTGTAGTCGAGCCGATACGCACGCACGCACGCACACACACGCACACTGGATTTTCCTGTGCACGCGTTCTCTTCGTGCGGGGAACGGTGGCGCAGCGGTTGAGCGAGTCACGCTACGAATGCGGCGACCCGAGTTCGAGTCCCGCTCACGACCGATAACAGTGGTGAATATTTGAACCGGTCCTGGGCATCCCGTGGGTCGACTGAGCCTGATATAAATACCCGGGTGCAGTGTGTAAAAATCAGCACTGGGGATACAAAGGCGGCCCGGCGTGGCAATATCCACCCACTCCCTCGTGTGCCGTGACAGCACAACAGTCTGTTAAAGGCTACAGTGGGCGGCGGGGACCTTGGTCTTTTGTTCTTCGTGGCATCCCTTTCAGTGAGTGGTAAACCCCCATCATTAAATTTTCAACCCTCCCGAGAGCTCACGAATAAAGCTCCTTCCGTGCCCCGCGCCCATGCGCCGAGACGAATTCAATAAACACAAAACAGCGTAAGCGCAGAACAATTGAACGGACATCAATATTGAAGCGGCCTGACCTTTAAGTGAGCGGTGGCATTCGCCGGCAGAAGTGGCAGGATGCTCATCTGAACAAACCCTGCACACAAGTCCCCCCCCCCCACTCCGACCCGGCCCCCAGCCCCCTAACCGCTCCCTCCCCCCTCCTCCACGACACCCCCCCCCCCCCCCCGTACTCACACTCTACATCTTTTTTCCAGTCAAAACTATTAACTATATTTTTTATTTTATTTTACAAGGTAAGGCCTCTATAGCTCTATTTCACATTGAGAATGAACGTGCGTTATAGCAAATTATAGATTAACAAAGTGACTTACCATCATGCGGGAATTTACCGCAGCCAAACGCTCTAAACGCGTGACGTTGATTCTAAATGTCGAGGGGAAAACCGGAGGACCCGGAGAAAAATCCACGCGACCACGTGGAGAGAGAGAGGGACACTCAACTTCCAAATGTACAGGTAGGGCCGCACTGAGCTGCATAGTTCTCTCTCAGAAGCGACCTGGTCACAAATGAGAGCTCAACGGAGTGGTTTCTCACGTGGAAATGTATAGCAGCCAAATACTATTTGGTTCTTTCGGTAAAGTCACGTAGGTATAAAATAAAATAACCTAAGTGACTTTACCGAAAGAACCAAAAAGTATGGATCCCTGCAGTCACGAAAACTTCAAATCTAGCAGCCAAATACTCTATAATAGAGGTGTTTTGAGTTAGATCGCGTAAATATATAAATGTGTCGTTAAACCCGCCACCACCCGACACATCCAACCAGTAAGGGTTGTCACGTAAACAGAACTTGCCAATTCGTCACTAGTACAACAACACCGGTGTAATCGACACACGCGTTTCTAAACGTGGAGGTGAAAACCCCGGATAAAAATCCCACGCGCACCACTCAAAAATAAACCCCCCCCCTGTTCTCCAATGAACTACTGTATACAGGCGGGCGTCTAGACGTCGGGGATCGAACCCACGAGCCTCCTGCACACCAGGCCGAGGCAGTTCGACATGACGACCGCTGCCAACATGGGGACAATCGTGGCAGGGAGATAGCGAAGGCGCCCACCGCGTGCGTCAGGGACCTACGCTCGTAAGTTAACCCGTGCGGCGTGCTTGTTTACGCGGCGTGACAAAGCGGAAATACGTGGGAGGCGGGGAAGGGGTCTGCTCGTCACAAATGAACGTTGCCCATGCCCTGAAAGGCACGGGAGGTCGGGGGGCATGGCGATTCGCAGCCTCGCACGTGTTTATTTTTTGTTGGCAAAACGGTCACATAGTTGCGCCACCCCTTGCTAATAACATCATTAATATCATCATCAATATCATCATCGCCAACATCATCAATATCATCATCAATATAATAATCATCAACATCATCGACATCATCGTCATTATCATCAACATCATCACCAACATCATCAGCATCATCATCAACATCATCGACATCATCAGCATCATCAATATCATCATCCACATCATCATCATTAATATTATCATCAACATCATCAGCAGCATCATCAACATCATCGGCATCATCATCATTATCATCAACATCATCAACAACGTTATCAGCATAACCATCATCGCCCCCCCCCCACTGCCGCTGCCATCACCACCACCCCATGTGACCTCGAAACAAATGTCTATGCACGTACGTTACATTGAACTTCTTTCGCACCGTACGTAGCCAACCGTGCGAATCGGAGGTGCGGGGGATGGACAACAAACGAGAGCATCTGATGGAGCATCCAAGTTGCTGGATGGATTGTTGCGTCGCAAGATTGCTAGGGGTGGCTGCGTCTTCGGCGAGGACTTCATCCAACAGTGGATTGGCCACGGCTGATGAATTCAGTTTCAGTTTAATTTATTAGGTGTAGCCCTGTGAGCCATTCGGCTCTTGAATTGGGTGCAACCGCAACAAACAAAAAATAAAAACATGAACAAGAAACCATCTTAAAGACAGCAAAATATTTCAGAAAAGCACCGTACACCAACGCTGTGTGCAAAAATCCCAGTGGGATGCAAGTCAAAAAACAACAACCAGAAGACAACTTAGATTAAGGCCATCGGTCTAACTCCGTACGACAACAAACAAATATGACCAAACCAAAAAACTTTTAGAAATCACCAAAATAAAGCCATAAAAGCAATGAATGATGATGATGATGATGACGATTATTATCACGAATACTAATTCGTGTGCAATTCCCCACCCGTCACCATGCAGCCATCGGCCCTCTACCCCAGCGGTTCTGGATCCCTGGGGGCACGTGGCAAAGTTCCAGGAGATACCGTGAGGTTATTCATAAATTTGCGACACTACATCATGCATGAGAGCCATTGGTGAATAATCACACGCTGTGCGAATCTGCCAATACAAAATAACTACGATACAATTTAAATCCACATGGTAACCTAGAATGATGTGAAAGACCTTTCTAACCTCATTGATCGTAGACGATGCTGGTTTCCAGGGGTAACCAGCAAATTACGTCATGCGTGCATTTATTTTATTCGATTGCAGTTGCTAGCAGCTAGTTAGGCTAACGCCACAACACTGACAATTGGTTAAACTATTGATGCTCATCATTCACACATTCATTTCTCAGAACCATGTTTGGGTCAGGCAAGGAGGTTCCTCGGTTGGAACCAATTTCAACAAAGAGGGGCTACGGTAGCAGCCAGCAACAAGGTTGTGGACCACTGCTCTACCCCACCAATGCCCTCTCACAACAATAATAAACTCCGCGACTTAATCCACGCGATTGCCAGCATAGCGACAGCTTCCCAGGGTACGATGGGCACCCACGAAATGGACCGCAAGTCACCGCCCGTTACCTTGCCTGTCACCGTGAATTACGTTTCGTAATGACAGTCCTTGGCCCGTCGGGTTCCCGGCACCATCTGTTTGTCTGACTCCCGCGGAGGAGGCGGAGTGCGGCCTTCGGCGTTAACCCGTTAACGGCGAAGTTAACGACGTTAACCCGTTAACAGCGCCAGCCAGCAGCGTAACGAGCGTTGGGAGTGTGGGGTGGCACGGGGTGGCACGGGGTGGCACGGGGTGGCACGGGGTGCCTTGCCCCCCACCCATCGCCGCCCTCTCCACACGCCCCACCATGAGATTTGTTTTCAACGACAGTGTTAAAGAACAACAAAGCCAGTTTTAAACGCGGTCTAAATTAATGTTTCTGAACATCCTTTCCCATAGAACTCCGCTTCTGGGATATTTATTTCACGAGAAACTCGTGAATTATATTACATAGAGGTGACTACGGAACTGTATTGCCAGCTTTAGTTTTATTGCGACGACCGCGCGCCCCTACAGCGTTAAATGTTCGAGACCGTGAGCGTAACGACGATGTGATTAGGCAAGATATATAATAGCCCCTAGGTGCGACCGTGCGAAGACAGAATCAAAAATTGGGGGCCCCCACCTGAACGATTGCCGCACCCCCTGAGCTGACAATGCCGTTACAAAGCCACCGGGCGCCCATGCGTGTACCAGCGCGTGTGTCTGTGTGTGTCTGTGTGTGTCTGTGTGTGTGTGTGTGTCTGTGTGTGTGTGTCTGTCTGTGTGTATCTGTGTGTGTGTGTCTGTGTGTGTGTTTGTTTGTGTGTGTCTGTCTGTGTGTGTCTGTGTGTGTGTCGTGTGTGTGTGTCTGTGTGCGTCTGTGTGTGTGTCTGTGTGTGTGTCTGTGTGTCTGTGTGTGTCTGTGTGTGTGTGTCTGTGTGTGTCTGTGTGTGTGTCTCTGTTTGTGTGTGTCTGTGTGTGTCTGTGTGTGTGTCTCTGTGTGTGTGTGTCTGTGTGTATTTGCGTGTGTCGACTCAGCCTAAAATGAGTACCTGGTGCGGTGTGTAAACATCGCCACTGGGGAGACAAAGGCGGTCGGGCGTGGTGCTGGCCACCCACCCCCTCGTGTACCGTTCCGGCCTTCATAGGTGCTCGCTAACAGCACTTGCCCCTACAGTCTGTTAAGGCTATACGGGGGATTTTTGTCTTTGTCTGTGTGTGTGCTTGGTGAGTGGCAGTGTAGCGGTTAGCGCACCGTGCTGGGAACCTGACCACCCAAGTTGGATTCCCGATGACGACCAATGCCACTGACGATTATTGGAACCGGTCCTGGGCCTCCCCAAGGTCGACTCAGCCTTAAATTAGTACCTGGTGCGGTGTGTAAACATCGCCACTGGGGAGACAAAGGCAGTCGGGCGTGGTGCTGGCCACGCACCCCCTCGTGTACCGTTCCGGCCTTCTTAGGTGCTCGCTAACAGCACTTGCCCCAACAGTCTGTTCGCGCTAGACGGGGGATCTTTGTCTTTGTGTGCTTGGTGCTGGCCACCCACCGGCTCATGAGAGTCAGCCCTTGTTGCAGTGGTGGCGGCGTAAATGGTGGTACTGTAGTGTAAACAGCAAGTCATTTTTATTTTATTTATATACCAGGTAAGCCCCGCTGAGCAATGTAGCTCTTTTTCAGAAGCGACCTGACCACAAATGATAGCTCAACGAAGTGGCTCATCACGTGGACCATGAAAGCAGCCAATTGCTCTAAACGCGCGTCTGTAAACGCGGGGAGAAAAACCGGAGGACCCGGGGAAAAATCTACACGAGCACGGGGAGAGAGAGACACACAAACTCCAAATCTACAACAGGTGTCACGGTCGGGATGGAACCCGCGACCTCCCAGACGCGGTAGTTTCCATCTCGTCACCGTTGCGCCCTTTTTTTCTTTGTGACTCGCAGATGGCAGTGAGGCGGTGGCCCACAAGCCACTAAATCCCACCGTCGAATATGTTTAGCCCACTCTGCGGGTCACACTACACCTTTTGCCAGAAATAATAATTATATTGAAGCTTTCGTGACCGCAGGAATCCATACTCTTTGGTTCTTTCGGTAAAGTCACGTAGGTAGAATCATAAAATAGATTTCGGGTGCAACACAAGCATCCGTCATCAGGTAAGAAAGCATGGTCTGCTGCTGATACAGACTGTTCTAAAACACTGTACTGTAGTTTAAACAGCAAAATAATGTAAGTCATGGTCTGCTGCTGATGCAATCTGTTTTAAAACAGTCTGCATCAGCAGCAGACCATGATTTCCCACCTCATGACAGACGCTTGTGTTGCGCCCGAAACGTCGTGATCTATTTAATTAAATTTTATACCCACGTGACTTTACCGGAAGAACCAAAGAGTATGGATTCCCGCAGTCACGAAAGCTTCAAATCAAGAATGGAATTTAGTCAAAATTAGTGTTGTTATAACAATTATACCCTCAGTTCAGCTGTCGCGACCAATATTACCCATAATAGATGGGGGTGGGGGGTGTTAGATTGCGTAAATATAACGACACATTTTTATTTTCACGCGATCTAATCCCCCTCCCTCCATAAAAACTTCAATGTGTACTTTCAGCACATTGCCTTCCCTTGCACTGCCTCTGGTTGTGGGGTGTTGAAGCACAACGACAGGCGAAGAAAGCGCCGTGCGATGCTTCTGAATGATTACGATCATAACGGAGATGACGCACTCAGTGGTGAAGCCACGTGGTCGGCATGAACCCTGCTGCTCGGAGTGAAATGGGGGCCCCCTGAAAAATTCCCCCCCCCCCTATATGTATCCTAGCTCCCGGGCCTTCCCCCCCCCCACCACCTCCGATTAGCACGGTTGGCTACCTACGTGCGGTGCGAAAGAAGTTGAACGTACATACATAGCGGGCCCCCCTCCCCCCCCACCACCGGTGCAGTTGCACCGCCTGTACACTTTGATAGCCACGCCACTGCCTTGTTGTCGCAGCTCAGCAAATGCTTTGCCGCGCTGAGTGCTTGGAGGACGCGCACGTGTTCCGTGCTGCTGCTGCTGCTTCTCAGTGCGTGAGTAAAGCGACAGATTCGCTCTCCCACTGCCCCCCCCCCCCACCGCCCAACCGCCCCGCCCCTCCGAGTGACTCGATGAATCTGGCGCGATTTGAGGCTCGCGATCGGATTCAAGATTCAATTAGCGCATCGTTTTTAACACGAACGTTTAACTTTCACTTTTTTTTCCCGGAGAATTTCTACAAAGTCGCGCGCGGCCTCCGCACGGCGTGCACAGCCACGCGACTTGTTCGATGCTTTTGGCTGTCCGATCGAACAAAGACGGTCCGTGGCATCGCGCGCTTTCGGATGCGCTTCTGCGGCAGAGGTCGCAAACGGGGTTTGATTCCTTACCCGTACCCGTACCCGGCCGCACCAGGGTCGCAAATCGGTACCCGTACCCGGCTGGATACGGGTACCCGTTCCCTACCCGTACCCTATCCGAAATGAGTGACAAACGGTTACTCACCAGTGACTCACGGCCTACCCGTACCCGGCCGCACCAGGGTCGCAAACGGGTATCGGGTACCCGATTGCGACCTCTGTTCTGCGGCCGTCTGGACCGCTCTCCCTTCCGATATCAGGAAACCGCTGGTGGTAGCTGTGCACTTTTAAATCGTCTAGTTTGAAACACACATTTCTCTAGAACTGCTATTAGTTTGTCAGTCTGTTGTCTTTACCCTCCCAGCCGCCGCCGCCGCCCGCAGCTTCGATTGGCACGGTTTGGATGACAAAATAAGGAAGAATTACGCGACGGTGATGACTTGGTTCGCTGGTCGTGGCCCTCCTGTGCGGCGCAAGACTTTGCCAGCGACGGCAAAAAAACCCACGTGGTGGCGAGCGCCCTTGAGAGGTGAGCTCGGGAGGATTTTCTAGCCCAGAGCTTGCTCCTGCCCATAGAACACACAGGGTGATACAAAGGGACCGCGCGGTATTACACCGCACATTTGCATGGGCGCTTTCAATAGAATATATTAATCGCGATGTTAATTAAAATTTTACGCATTTTTCCCCCTGCGTTTTAAAGGTTTGTTTTTAATGAGCAAAGCGCAGGTAATTGTTCTCATGAAAAGGATTCGATGCGTGTGTGTGTGTGTCTATGCGTACGTGGGTGCATGTGTTGTGCATTCAACTGAGACGAATAGTTATATTCAAAACCTTCCTCATTTTGAATAAATACATAAATATGTAAATACATACGGGATGCAGTAGGGTTTCATTTCATTTTGCCAGGTAAGGCCGCACTGAGCTGTTTCGATCTCTTTCAGAAGCGACTTGGTCACTAATCATAGCTCAACGAAGTGGTCCATCAGGTTTCTAAATGTAGAGGGAAAAACCCGGAGCGAAATACACGGCGACCACTCAAAATAAACCTCCTGATCCCAAATTAAATATACAGCGCGCAGGCGTCAGGGTAGGGACCGAACCCTCGACCTCCTGTATACCAGGCGAGGTAGTTAACATCTCGCCATCGTGGCACGCAGATGTGGCCTGGTGGTTCAAGGGTCAGAGGGCTGAACCGACAGTGCTGAGATGCTGCGGTTCAAATGCAGATTTCCCTCGATCTGTGCGGGTTCGGTTCGTGCCACGTCGCGCCGTATATGCGGCTAACCTATATATACCCAAAAATTCGCTGCATGCGGTTTGAATTCAAGCGATTTATTTACCTTTCCTATACTCTACACTGCTATCGTGTTTTTTTAAATTATTTGTTCTTGTGGAGTTCTGACTCGCCCCCGACTAGACACCTGTTGAAAAAAGAGCTTTATAGCTCATCAGATTCATCCAGTATAAATACATGACAAAAATTGAAATTTATGAAGCGCCCTTAAACAATCGTTCTCAGGGCGCCATGATTCTAATTCTGTATCTTTTCCTTCTTTTGATGTTTGCAACTCAGAAAGTGGCAATCCTTAGACTCGGTCAGGCAAGAGGCGCCAGGACCTCTACCCCCCCCCCCTCAAATCCATCGTCCATCCTCGTCCCAGCAGGGACATCTCAAGGTCGCCGTAATCTCAAGCGGGTAGAGATTCGCTCGCTCACTTGTTTTCGAGCTCCTGCCCGGCCTGATATCCCGCTGCCATCCCAGGCGGAGATAGATGGGAAGTTGCCAGCCGCTACGAAAAAATATCGATTTTGTGTTGTTTTCTTGTACGTGTGTGTGTGTGGTTTTTTTTGTTCTTTCTTTCAATATATAATGTACCTTTATTCCTTTTCCCCCCAAGTAATTTCCCGCTGTGACGGGTGTGCTGGCAACTGGGGCAGTTGTGGGGGGAGGCGGTGAGGTGGGTAGGGGGGGCAATGGTCAGCACACTTCTTGGAAGTTTCGGGCGTCCTACTGGTGAATGCCTCCCGGCGGTTATCGTTCGGATTACGGTGCCGCGGAAAATCGGTCTTGGCGGGTTAGTTGGGGAGCCGTGGATAATTTGGGATTCCGCTTGCACGCGGATGCACACGCTCGCTGACCCGCCCATGCCGGGCAATCTGCGACAAAAGGGGGCTTCATGGCACGTCGGATTCCGCCAGTCTGAATTAAGATTCTGATGTAGAACAAACAAAAAAACTACGCAACCGCCGGCTCAGCATCGGATGCGCTTCTGCGGCCGTCTGGAACGCTCTTCCTTCCGTTTTGTGTTGGTCTGTTTGTCCTTCCCCCGCACCTCCGATTAGCGTGGTTGGCTACGTACGGTGTGAACAAAGTTCAACATACACACATACAGACTGACTCGGCACTATTCAGCAGCTGGCGCGGTTCGCCACTAGTGGCGTTGGGGCACCACCCCACGAAGCAGCTGGAGATGAGAAATTATTTTTCTAATAAAATACTTTTCTATAAACGGTTTTATTAAATTAAAAAATATCATGATTCTTTCAACGTGAATTGCCTAATGAAGGTAACATGTTAAGTTGTTCGTATTAGACACCGCTGCAATGCCACAGTCTGATTTGCGCCTAGGGGAGGTCTCGGGGCGGCTGTGAAGGCCTCCTCCGAGTGAGAGATTTCCCCTTCGTTCGCTTGCGATGAGCTCCTGTAGCATTGTAGCCACGCCGTGTGAGACCCATTCAGGGCGGGGAAAAAGCCGCCCGTGGCTGTAATGAGACGAGGTCACGACGCAAGGTTGCACTGTGCAAATTGTAGCAGGTCACGGCTTTTGGCAGTGTCAAAGGGGTTGTGTAGTGTGGACTTGAGGGTCATGGGGACAGCATTTGAGTGCTTCGTTGATTTGTTTCGTATTTATTTATGAATGACTACCGTTGGTAGACGAGACAGTAGTACCACTTTCACGGGAAGGCCGAAATATAACACGACGAGGTTTGTCCTAATTAGAACAACCACATTTCTCAGAGGTCACTCACAACAGCCCCCCAGCCACCTCGTGGAGATGTCACAAACCACCGCCGAGCAGATCGTTCCATCCGCGCCGCTGCCGCGTGCTCAAAGTTTGTGCCGGCAGGGCGAGCGACGTTAGCGGCGCTCTGTCGGACGGAGCGTGAAAAACGCGGACGTTAAAATGCCACGATTTTATGTTTTTTTCACGTCCAAAATGTTGCGGCTTGTCCCTGGAACTTTGTTTATACGCTAGCTTTACTACCCGGCTTCACCCGGGGCTTGGATTAACCAGGCCCGGCCGCCTTTGTCTCCCCAGTGGCGATGTTCACACACCACACCAGTTACTCGTTTGAGGCTGAGTCGACCTAGGGGAGGCCCAGGACCGGTTGAAATAATCGTCACCGGTGGTGGCCGTGAGCAGGAATCGAACTCGGGTCGCCGGGTTTGCAGCGCAGCATAGCGCTACCCGCTACACTACAATGCGTTACGCTTCCACATGCGCGGGTCACGTGACAGATTTGACGTCACAGCTCACTTGCCGTGCAAAAATCAATGCATTATTGAGCTCCCGCCCCCCCCCCCCAAAAAAAAAAAAGAAGTGTATTTTTATACTTTTGCATGGTGTACAGTCTGGAAAGTACCCGCATGGCAAATATCAAGTTTGTTGCATGTCGGGAAGTACGCTAAACATTTTGATGAGACACATATAATCACAACTTTGCCTTTTATATTAATGGAGACATCGTGGCCGTGACAATTGAGCCACATCGACAATAGTTGTGGGTCAGTGGTGAGCCGGGAACGCCCCGGGACTCCCCGAAACGCCGTGGTGGGAATTAAGATGTGACACACGACTTGCGTTCAGGAAGGAATCAAGGATTCATTATTGTTTTATTTAGACTCACAGATAGAACCCCTAGGCTAACAGAGAGACCCACAGACACGCACAGAAACCCCGCAGACGCGCCCAGAGACCCACAGCCACACACAGATACGCACAGACACCCACAAACGAGCAAGCCACAAACACGCACAGATGCTCAGAGACGAGCACATAGATACACAGACGGAACCAATCTTCTCCTGCTCCTCCTCAGATCTTGTGTACGGTCCAGATGCAGTGGAGGGATTGTGTGTGAGTCCCCCCCCCCACTTTCTTCCAATTTTCAGCCCCGGTTGTGGGCGTCTCTTCTTAGCCGTAGGTTTCATTTGTTTTTGGTGACCCTCCATTTGTGTGGGCGGGGTGGGAAACCTCCCACAACAACCTCCGATGAGCACGGTTTAGGCGACGTACGGCGCGAAAGAAATTCAACGTTCGTACAGGACACTACATACCACACCAACGCTTGGCTGTGCCAACCGCCCCCCCCCCCACCGGGTTATCATTGGGGAGGGGGGCGGGCAGGAAGCGAGGGGAGGGGGGCGCAGAGGCCGTCACGAGAATCCGGTGTCTGCCACGTGTCACACAGCGGGGCCGGTGGTGACCCCAAGGGAGGCTGGGATCCATAGATTCTCCACAGCGTCAAGACGTGGAGAGATGGAATCCATTACTTCTGGTGTTATTTCCCACCAACCCCCCCCCTCCCTCCCTCCCCGTAACTTTTGTCCTACGAGATCACGTTACCCTCTGAAAATGTTGAGTGTAAAATTGCACGGGGAGGCTGCAAATAGCCGCGGCTAGGCGCCGTGGGTCAATTCGACAGCGTGGGGAAGTGAAAGCCTCGCACGCGAAAGCTTGCCTCTAATAGAGGGCATTTGGCGAGTTTCATGAATGAATTGGTTGATAAGGGGGTTTATCAGTAATTCAGGTACGATAATGGAAAAAGTTTAGCTGAAATTGGTAACGAAAAAATACGTACACTTTCGCAGGCCTGAAATTATAATGGTGATGCCCATGATTATCACAAGGATAGATTATCCTTTGCAATGGTGATGATGATGATGATGACATGACTGGCGCTAATAGTTCTCATGGCAAAGCTGATGAGCCAATCTTTGTCGGAAAAAAATTACGAAATCAAACGATACCGCAATGAGTGGGCAGACACACGCAAATCGAACGATAAACTTCGCATCTGCGCTTATGTTTTTTTATCTCCTATCCACATTTACCTACGATGAAAATACCGAGGTGAATACTATTTGTGATCATGAATCGTGAAACGAACGCATGGGAAAGGGGGCCCCGCGAGGAGATGGAGCGATGAAATCCGTTTGTGTGCAGGGTGCGAGGTGGATTAAACGCACCGCAAGATTACGAGAGATACCAGCAGCTTAGGGAAAGACATTCATCCAGCAGTGGATTGAGCATGGCTGATGGATGGTGGTGACGATCAGCATCATCATGAATTGGATTGGCATTGTATTACTTGCCGACAACAAAGCCACCCTAAATTTGACCGAACTTACATCTCAGAAACTAAGCAGGCTTCAGCCTGGCTAATGATTGGATGTGCTACCACCGCCAGGGCTTGACAGGCGATGTCGGCGCGGCGCTGCAGTCAGGCTGTGGCTATGAGACAGAGGTCGCAACCGGGTACCCGATACCCGTACCCTACCCGATACCCGGCTACCCGTACCCGGCCGGGTACGGGTACCTGTTTGCGACCCTGGTGCGGCCGGGTACGGGTACGGGTAGGCCGTGAGTCACTGGTGAGTCACCGTTTGTCACTCATTTCCCAACGTCTTGTCTCTTCTCACAATTCAAGTTCCTAGAATCAACCCACCCGCGCCTGCAACATGGCTTCATCCCAGAGGTCGCAATCAGGTACCCGTTACCCGTACGCTACTTGTACCCGGCCGGGTACGGGTAGGGTACGGGTACGGCCGGGTACGGGTACGGGTACCCGTTTGCGACCCTGGTGCGGCCGGGTACGGGTAAGGAATCAAAACCCGTTTGCGACCTCTGCTATGAGATGGCAGGTGTTGAGCGTCGTCATCATCATCACGATCATTGGGCAGATATGCCCGTGTGTTTCCACTGCACATTCCGTCACTTGTTTACACTTTTCTTCTGCCTTGTGAGTGCCAAAAATGCTTAAGTAGTGGTCACGTCTCCCTGGCACCAATCTCTTATTTTCGCCGTCAAGCAATTCTCGGTGAGGTCTTCCTTTCTTTCCTCTTACTTCCATTTCCCTCCAACAACACGACTTGTGTTTTTTACATTTTCCTGTTGTCGTCCATTCTACGCACGCGTGTTGTCCGAATAGTGGCAGCTTCCTTCCCATCGCTGCCTGCTGCATCATCATCATCTTCTTCTTCAAGTGCAACCTTTTTTATTACTGCTACTGTTGGCTTGAGTGTGTCACCCCCTCCGCGCAACCTATGCAGCAGTGCGGCGGTGCTGGGTTTTTATTTTCTTTGCTCCGACCGCTGCGGTTTCCTGCCAACTCGCCAAAAACGTTACATGCGTTGGGGCAAGCGCCTCGATTCAAAAGACTGGTCCCAGCAACAACAGCTAAACAAATAAAGAGTTCCCAGACTCGGCGGTGACTTTACTGGATTGAAGGGGAGGGGGTGGGACGTTAAAGTGTTTTTTTTGGGGGGGTTAGATCGCGTAAATATATAAATGTGTCGTTAAACCCGCCACCACCCGACACAGCCAACTAGTAAGGGCTGTCACGTAAACAGAAGGTGGCCAATTCGTCACTAGTACAGCACACCGGTGTGTTGGAGAGACATTTACAATCTGAGTGCGACGTTTCGCCAGTAATTACAACTAGCTTCATCAGGCGACAGCCAGATTTGTGGAGAATCTGAGTGCGACGTTTCGCCAGTGATTACAACTAGCTTCATCAGGCGACAGCCAGATTTGTGGAGAAGTCCACCAATTTAGTGAGGTTTGTCACGTAAACAAAACGTCACATTTAGTTACTAGTGCAGCACTAACCAATGTGTTGGAGAGTAAACCCACAACATTTGCAATTCGAGTACTCTCCAACACACCGTTTAGTGCTGAACTAGCCACTGATTGACATGTTTTGTTTTACGTGACAAACCTTACTAATTGGCTGTGTCGGGTGGTGACGGGTTTAATCACGCATATATATTCGTTAATATTTTTATTGGGTGCAATTGTGAACAAGAGCTATTTCAGACATGAGTACATCTAATCGGCATACTCATTGGGTTCAATTTCGATTTAAAGCTTTCGTGACTGCAGGGATTCATCTGCTTGGTTCTTTCGGTAAAGTCACGTAGAAGGGAAATAATAAAATAATAAAAATAAAACATAATAAAATAATTATCAGTGAGATATATTTTATTAGGTTTTATTTTTATTATTTTTATTATTTTATTATGTTTTATTTTTATTATTTTAATAATAAAAATAAAACATAATAAAATAATTCTCAGTGAGAATTATTATTATTATTTTATTACTTCCCTTCTACGTGACTTTACCGAAAGAACCAAAAAGATCATTGGGTTCACTGCAGCTCAAAGATGTCACGTGTGTGTGTGTGTGTGCGCTCTGCATTGTGAAGGCCTGAAGACCAGAATCGGTGATCTCGCCGACAATGTCTTCATCGGGGAGGCAAAGTTCCATATCCAGACAGCAGCAGAGTGAAGGGAGCGTCTGTCCAGAGGGCAATGTCCTGGCAACTGGGTAATATTGGTCGCGAACGCCTACGACGACTACGTGTTCAACTGGGCGTTGTGATTTACCCATTTGTTTTCAAGTCGGGGCCAGAGAATTGAAACCCGCCCCCCCCCCGCCGCCCCGTAGCATCAGAAATGACAAATGAAGAGTCGGGCCCCATTCACATTGATCACATCGGAAATTATTCTCCCACACAACAAACGGGGGGGGGGGGGGGGGGGTGGTGGTGGGACCACGTGATGAAATTCTGCTTTGTAACGTGCCTCCTCCTCCACCACCGGGTTTTGCGAAGCGTGGAGCGGCCGCATTTATTTACGCATTTATTTTTAAAAGGCGTTCAGATTCATCCACAATTATTACACGGCCATCGACCGCCCATCGTCTCACTTCCTAACGCGGTTCCGCCGCTAGAATCGGGTGCCGTGTATTTGACGTCGCGCGGGGTGATCGATGCTGCCGCGAGGCGACGGTCATCGCGGCCGGCTTGGAATACCGAGGTCGCCGGTTCACTCCGCTATCCCGATGAGCGATGAGCGTTGTGGGTGGGGGGTGAAGGGGGGGGGGGCTCGGCCGGAGCCCCCCCCCCCCCGTCGCCTCTCGATTTTAAAGCCACCCGGCATCCCCCCCTCCCCACGACAATCGGGGGTCTAGAGATATCGCAGTAGTAGCAGCGGTGGAGGCGGTTTCCGCATTCCAGTTGCTCAACAGCTCGCTTGGACCCGTGGCTCACAGTCACCGAAAGGAGGTGGACACCCTTTGCAAAGGAGAACATTTGCGTTGATGCTTCTGAAATGAGTTTTGAAGATGTTTTCTTTTCTTTCCCTCCCCACGTCAAGAGGCGCAGGGTCCAGCCGGCACCCTCATGGAGTGTCGCGTTGCGTCATCCTGCGTGTTAGCGGGAGCGGCCCGCGGAAGGCGATGACACAGAACAACTTTAGAGACATCTTCTTGGTTCTTTCGGTAAAGTCACGTAGAATGGAAATAATAAAATAATAAAATAAAACATTATATGATTATTCTCACGACGTTTCGGCCACAATGCAAGCAGCCGTCCTCAGGTGAAGACCAGGTCTGTCGACAGGCATTGGGATCAAAGGTAAATTAATTAGAGAATCATCTTTTGATTTAAAGCTTTCGTGACTGCAGGGATTCATATTCTTGGTTCTTTCGGTAACGTGACGTAGAAGGGAACAAATAAAATAATATAAATATAAAACCGCCACTTTTTTCAAATTTTCTTGCTGTGGATTTCACACCTGATGATGATTGCTTGTGTTGCAATCGAAACGTCATGATATTTTTTTAAATATTTATATTGTTTAATTATTTCCATTCTACGTGACTTTACCGAAAGAACCAAGAAGATGAATCCCTGCAGTCACAAAAGCTTTAAATCGAAACTTCAGAGACCCCCTTCCGAGTGACCACTCACGGCTCTTAAACTCTTGAACGACCCGGCCACCTCTTGCTCTCACTTTGGTTCGAAACTGATTGGTTAGGCTGATTGTTTAGGCTGATTAGGGTTAGATTGATTAGGGTTAGATTGATTGGTTAGACTGATTAGGGATAGACTGAGTAGGGTCAGATTGATTAGGGTTAGACTGATTGTTTTTTGACTAATTGGTTAGACTAATTTGTGTTATAATGATTTGTTAGACTGATTAGGGTTATATTGATTGGTTAGACTGATTAGGGTTATATTGATTGGTTAGACTGATTAGGGTTATATTGATTGGTTAGACTGATTAGGGTTATATTGATTGGTTAGACTGATTAGGGTTATAATGATTGGTTAGACTGATTTGGGTTATAATGATTGGTTAGACTGATTAGGGTTATAATGATTTGTTAGACTGATTTGGGCTATATTGATTGGTTAGACTGATTTGGGTTATATCGATTGGTTAGACTGATTGATTAGACTGATTAGAGTTAGATTGGTTAGGGTTAGACTGATTGATTTTTGACTGATTTGGGTTAGACTGATTTGGGTTAGACTGATTTATTAGACTGATTATGGTTAGGCTGATTGGTTAGACTAATAAGTTAAGACTGATTGGTTAGACTAATTAGGGTTAGACCGAGTGGTTAGACTGATTGGTTCAACTAATTGCAAATCCTTGGATGGAATCCTCATAGTGAGCCACCACATGTTTCCTCGCCACTGGTGTTAATTTTGTACCAGCATTTGTTCTTATTTTACTATTATCATTTAGAAGTGAAATGAAATGCCGAATCGACAGCCGTCCAACTGGCCCAGGGGATCGGCACAACAAGCCCCGTCAACGTTTAAAGAGCCGCAATGCGACGTGGTGAATTACGAGATCGGTGGTGATACTTAATGAATGGATGACGCCACGGAGAGGTTCGCGCAGATACGGAGCAGCTGAGCTGGTTGGTGACGGAACTTGCAGCTGCGCGTGCGTGCGCGTGCGTGCGCGTGCACGTGCGTGCGCGTCCACACCCTCCCCCCCCATCTCATTGTGCGGAAAGGGATATCAGGAGCGGAAATTGGGTTGCAAATTGTTAAGGTCCGCGGCGGTGGCGGCGGCGTCTTTGCGTTTTGCGTGCAGCGGAATGACCTTGGCGCAGCATTCTCTGTGTAGTGGCCGGGAAGTGTTACCCCGCGATCGGCTGCCACGACGTCTCGCGAAAAAGAGCGGATCGCACGTCTGTCTCAGAGCGTCGGGGAAGAGGCGGGAGGAGTGGGGGCTGCAGAGAGATGAGATGCCCCCTCTCCCCTCCTATCAGCGGAAGGCTGTTAGGAGGAGAGCTCACACCCCCCCCCCTCCCACCCTTCTAAATGATAATAGTAAAATAAGAAAAACAAATATGCTGGTACAAAATTAACACCAGTGGTGAGAAAGTGATGGGTGTCGCAGGCTTTGCTCGTGCACACGGTGGGTGAGAGCTAAGAGGGGAAATGCACGAGCGACACACGCGGATCGCATTGGCACTCATTCTCTTTGGCGTTTCATCATCATTATCATCATCGGCATTATCAGTAGCCGCGACTAGACATAGGTCTCCACAAGCCATCACCATCCTGCACACACACACACACACAGGGGTGTGACAGCTCAGAGCAAAAAGCACGACAGAAAACAAGCAGATCGTGTCTTTCTTGTTGTTGGTTTTTTTTCACATTGAAGACTCGTTCGATATTTTTTTTACATGTTCCCGTTGCGCCGTTCCCACCCCGACCAGCTCCCCAGAGATGCTGCCTGCACCCCCCAGCCCCCCCGCCACCCGCCCCTTCTTCAAACAAATCAACCCTACAACAGGGCTGTCCCATAAGACTACAGGCACCAGATGCCATCAGCTGTGGATCAATGTGGCCTAAACCCAGAGCTTTAGGGGTTCCGCACATCCGCGAAACAACGACATTTAGATTGCAATAGTAATAGGTTTTAGCCCCTCTGGCAATAAAAACAGGAGTTGTGTTAAGATGTTCAAACATCAAATAGATACCTTTTGGAAGGCATTAAATCTGCATTAATCACACATATTTGTGGCAAAACATGCAGACAAACACGCTCTGATAATGTACTTGCATTGCCTTTGAAACTGATTGGCCTGCACCAGAGACAGCCTTGTTTGTGGTCTTGTCTCACCAGTGTCAGATCAGAGAACGCCAAAAGGCGAACATCCGTTGGCATCAAAAAGTCCCGGACGGACATTTAATATTGGAGTTGGTTCCGAGAGCGATGTCGACTAATCTGAACGCTCAATCGCTTGGGGGGGGGAGGGGGGGTGGTGGGACGAACGAACGAACGCACATACACAGACCCTCAGCTGCTACTGACAGAGTTGTCGCACGCACACAGAGCCGTAGCTCACGCGTGCCTTCATACGGGTTTCATAATCACGCTTGGGAAGTGAAATTATTTGTCTCATCGGATAGGCTCACCTACCCCCCCCCCCCACTACTACCCCGGCCAAAGGAATGTGGAATGTGCATAACAATCTCAGGGGGTGCAAACGGGAAGTGAACACGCTCTCAATGCTCATGAACATCACTCCGATGTTAGAATAATATCATCATCATATAGCCCCGCAAAATTTGCAGGACCACATCAATGTTTTTGATCTCCTCCTTCCGCTACGAACTCGGAGGTCAAGGCTCTGCTCCTGGGGTGATGGCGCTTCTGCTATTGTGCAACGTGGCCTTTGTTAATAAGTCATCAAGAGTCATTACGCATATATTGAAGTCTGTCTTCAAAACTCACCCCTCTAAACTTTCTTGACCCCTTGCCAAATTATGGCCGCTTAACCTGCAGGTCCTGTTCATTTTCTGCTTTCTATGCACGGCGGCGCATTGGGATCAAAGGTAAATTAATTTGAGAATCATCTTTTGATTTAAAGCTTTCGTGACTGCAGGGATTCATATTCTTGGTTCTTTCGGTAACGTCACGTAGAAGGGAACAAATAAAATAATATAAATATAAAACCGCCACTTTTTTCAAATTTTCTTGCTGTGGATTTTACACCTGATGATGATTGCTTGTGTTGCAGTCGAAACATCATGATATTTTCTTTTATATTTATATTATTTAATTTTTTCCCTTCTACGTGACTTTACCAAAAGAACTAAGAATATGAGAATCATCGTCATCATCAGCATTGCCGCCCTCGTTGTTGTCATGCGAATTTGTCTATCCACTGCTGTATGAAGGTCTCCCGGAAGCAGCTGCAATTCCTCGTCTTCCTTGTGATGGACGATGAGAGATTGACACAGCCGATGGCGAGCATCGCGAATGGAGGCCGCTTGTCCAAGCGATCTCCAGGCCCAAAACCTGCTTAGCATTGCCGATTTTGATGAGATGGGGCTCACCCCGAGTGATTTGGTTGCATATATACAAAGATCCCCCGTATAGCCTTAACAAACCGTAGGGGAAAATATTGTTAGCAAGCACCTTTGAGGGTCGGCACGGCACACGAGGGGGTGGGTGGCCATCACCACGCCCGGCCGCCTTTGTTTCTCCGAGTGCCGATGTTTACACACCGCACCAGGTACTCATTTGAGGCTTAGTCGACCTAGGGGAGGCCCAGAACCGGTTCAGATAAAGGTCCCTGGTGAGGGCCGCGAGCGTGAATCGAACTCACGCCTCCGGGTTCATAGCGCAGTGAGCTAAACTCAACACAACCGCTCCCCACGTCGATATACTGTGTAGGCATCCCTCCATTAACGAGAGGGATGCGTTCTTCTAACAACGCGTGTAAAACGAATTGTCGTAAATGGCGTGAACGCGAGATCCCTTGCGCGCAGTCGAGTCCATTCACTCTGCCTGTAGTTCAATCACCGCGCCTGCTCATCAGCCACCATTCATCCGCCTAGCGATGTATTCTTACCCTGGCCAGCCGACTTTTCTCAGAAGCAAATGCGACTTCATCATCAGCGTCATCATCATCATCACCAGGCACGGTCCAGATAGCCCGCAGGTCTCCACTGCACGTTTCGTCATTCGAAACCGCCTTCCTCTCTGTCTTGTGGTGCCAACATGATCAATGATTGTGCAACATCAATGCGTGCTTAGCCGTACGATACAATTAAATGCGAAATCTAAATTTACCGTTGACTGCATCAATAACTCTCTCCTTGAAATGACAATGTACTCACTTCTTCAGCTCTACTCCGGAACATGAGATCGCGCATCTCAGACCCGTCATCTGCTTAAACGGAGGCGTTGATTCGTTTATTTCTATCAACAATGGATAAATCGCAGCCCTTTGTCAACTCAGTAAGGGATGAATGCCTCATAATGCTGCGTCAGCCGTGGGAAGGTTATGTAACCTTACTTCACCATGATGGTCAATGCGGGCTGATGAAAGGTGGTGCCTGAGACCGAGACCGCCACCAATGTTAATCGTGGCCCAGGAATCAAACTCAGGTTTTCAGCTTCGTCACACAGCGTGATAACCACTGCAGCACCACTCCAGATCAATGTAATACGTCCCTCTTAATTGACGGATGAAACTTGATAGTTTTAGAATACGGACTGTAACGATTCCTATTAAGCGAATGCTTTCACACGTGACTGCCATGCAGTTAGCGCGACAGATTTGCAAGAACGATAACTAAATATGGTTGTCAATTCTAGATTTGAAGCTTTCGGTAAAGTCACGTAGGTAAAATATAAAATAAATGAAAACAACTCAATTCAATCACTGATTGAATTGAAAAAAAGTGATTTAATTTAGTTATTTTCATTTATTTTATTTTATTTTATTTTTTACCCACGTGACTTTGCCGAAAAAACCAAAGAGTATGTTTGTCAATGTTATACTTGAGTGGACGTGAGCCTACGTAACAACGAACAGCGCTAACCACTGCGCCACCGCTCCACACAGTCTGCATAGGAAATAACGAATCTGTCTGTATGGGTGTTGGGAGAAGAGCGTCTTGACCACCACACCAACGCTAAAGAGCGCTGTCACCAAAACGCATATCACGTGCAGTGCATGAGAATAAGGTAAAAGTTGTAGTTTTTTTTAATGTGTAACATTTGGCGTATTAATTCAACTTATGAGCCCACACACTGCATTGCACCCGCATCACTTGCAAGTCACCCAAAGATGCGAAGCTGCCTCATTTAAAACATTTAATAACACAGATATAGATGTGTGGCCGTTTAACACTGGTGAATATAAACGTGATCAATAATAATAATAAAATAAAAGACATTCTGGATGTTTGAATGACGTGATGGATGTGGGGGGGCCCCCGCCCAGAATACGCTTGGCGTCGTTTCTCCGACTGCCGCTACATTTGGTTGTGAAAAGCCTCCTCAAAATGTTCCAGCGAGTGAGAGCTGAAGCGACGCGAATTGGCGCGCGCTTAAAGCGCCCGCAAGAAAACGCGACCGCTGCATTTCGTTTTCCTCGCCACCACATCGGGTGGTGGGAGGGTCTTACAACACAAATTTGATCAGATCAACACGTGATCTGTGCCAAAATTAAACGATCACAATATCGCCTGTTCATCTAATAGAGTTAGTGTTTTTTTTTACGAAGCGCTCTTCACGCAGAGCGCCCCAGGGCGCTTTTTATAATCAGCTGCATATCCCACGATCTTCAAATGCCGCTAAATGTTACTTTCGAGCCTGTGCGTCTAGGCGATCTCAATTACCGCCTCCGCGAAACGCGACGACATCGGCACAATATCCCCGGATAAAAATTCCCGCAACACATCCCTTCCATTCAGCCGTGGTCGCGTTTCCTCACAACCCACCCATTCATACATTGGCCAAGAACCCGTCCGAAATATCGAACTCGTAATCGCGCGACTTATTGGAATAATCTCGGACACTCCACCACCTCCCCCCCCCCACCGCGTGCCCACCCGAGGACAGACCGACCGCAGCTAATTAGCGAGCGTATTTAGCAGTCTGGATCCCAGCGGCATTGCGGGCAAACTCCACGGCCGGCAGCCCGCGCGGGTGAACTCTGCGGCAAAAATGTGCGGCTTCGATTTGTGCAGCACGACGTCGCATCTCGGTCCCGCATGCCCGGGGGATCGAGATGCGGGCGTGCAGGGGTCGGATATGCGAACGTCCGATTGAAAGTCACGGTTAGACCACCACGCTCAATCAGGCTAAAACTAAAAAAAATACTTTTTTATTTTATTTTACACAAGCTAAAGCCCACTGAGCCACGTAGTTTTTTTTCTTCCAGAAGCGACCTGGCCACCAAAGAAAGTGGCTTATCATCATGTCGAAATGTATAGCGGCCAAATACTCTCAACGCGTGACGTTGATGCTCAATGTGGAGGGAAAAGCCCGGAGGACCCGGAGAAAAATCACACAACCACCGGGAGAATCCACGACCTCCTGCAAACCAGGCGAGGTAGTGAACATCTTCCCACGGTGGCACCCCACACCACCCTGCTACAGATAAATAGCTCGTCGCACGGCAGTCTGACCAACAATCCAAGTCTTCAGAACGAACTCCAAATGAGACAAAAGAACTCGGCAATCAGTTCGCCACACTCGAGGACCAATTTGAATCACGATTGTCCGATGCCTCGATGATTTGATGCCAGCCTCTCAGTGGGCCAGGCTCAGCGGTCAGCTGTGCTTCATTGCATACAATGTGTCAAACTCCACGGCTCAAGGCCAACGCAAGCAGATGAACGGACTCCGAGATCGAGCATCGAGCACTCGGGGACCGTGTCGTGCAGGGATCATGCGAATAGGGAAAGGAAACCAGCAATCAATGGGCATTGCATCTGGACACTGCGGTACGATGTTCACTCAGACGAGCGTCACCCCATACCCACCCCTCTCCCCCGATCACTGTCCTTGGTGCTGAAAGTCCCCTGTGAAACTGCTCTCTTTCCTTTTCCATCCTCATACAGGGGGGGGGGGGGGTGATTGCTAATGATATACAGAACGGCCACGTGTTCAATCCACCATTTACCGAGCGGGCACTTCCAGCTGTGTGTGTGTTTGAGCACTGGCGGGCCATCCCAGACGCGAACGTGACATATCAAGCCTCGGCAAAGGCCCCCGCAAAAATAACGTCCGCAACACCAGAAGCAACTTAAAGTGTGTTTGTTTGGTTTGGTTTATGCACGACGGCAATGTCGTGCTACTTGTTGTTGTTAGAAAGCTCTTGCGATGCTACTCCCGTGAGAGTCGCTGACTAGGGATGTTCGGCGTCATCGGCTCAGCCTTCTTCATCTTCTTGTCATACGGCTGCTAATGTAGACGCAGAGAAACAATTTCACATTCAGGTGGTCAAGCTCAGATAACGGGGTCAGGAGCAGCGGAGTCGAATCGCTGTGATGGTGTCTTCCTCGATCTGTTACCACAGTCACACACCTACTGGAGAGTTTTTTTCTTCTTCATATGTTTCCAATTGTGCATCAGGTATCCGCATCTACTACGATAGTTTGTGCAGTGGCTGCGGTTTAGGGAGGACCACGAGCTTCGTGGATGGTCAAACCCAGAGAATCTTCTGCGTTGGGTCTTTCACAACGTGGTGTTTGCCCGTGAGATCCACCACTCTGCGCAAAACCCTCATCCCGAAGCCCTCTTTCGTGGTGGCTGCACGGATTGACATCGACATCGGCAACGATTGTTCGCAAGACGAGACGAAAACCGAAACGGAGAGCTCTGTTATCCTAGTGCAGCAATTGACAGAAGCTTCCAGGTCATCCTCCCCGGTGTCTTCGCGGAGCCCGAACCACCGCTATTGACATCTCCTAGATGAGTTGTGTCGGGTTTGTACCGCGTGCTGTACGCGGCACGGCGCCCGGCGTTTCGCTGAGCGTGCTGAGAATCGTCTTGAGGTGGTGATGGGCGATCGTCTTCAGTCGTACGGCGTGTTGCAGAAATACGCGGCTGGCTTTCGGGAATGGCGGCGGGTTTTATAAATGGATGCCTGGGTTATTGGCCGCTTCGAGTGGCGATGCCGGTAACGGAGCTGATGATGAGAAATCTTTCCTACACCTCTCCCCCCCCCCCCATTCGTCTCTTTCTAAGCCAACAAGCGCCTCCTCCCTCGGACATCGCGAGCCTATGCACACGAGGTCACGTGGGAAATAGACACGCGTGACCTATATGCCCTTGGTGTTGGCCCTACTTGCTTCACCACGAGCCTTGATGACTTGGTCACCTCGAGGAAACATTCTTCCCTACCGTCAGAGATGATCGACAATGCTGCTGCTACTGCTGCTGCTGCTGCTTTGGCAGTTGTGCACAAGCACAGTTGACAACAAAACACCGTGTGGCCTTCGAATTAAATATTAAATGTAACGGGTGACGTTTCGGACAACGTCTCCTCTTCATAGCGCATCGAGATGCCAAAAAGATAGGGGAGCTAATAAGAGTTCACTTTACACCATGGGTCCTGATGAGAATTACTTTTTTTAAATAATGTCGAATGATCGTTTCACTAATAGCAGCAATTGAGTAGCGGACACACCCTTCAATAATCAAAAGGTATTATTAGTAAATATAATAATGTATCGTGTTGGCTTAAAGCCTCGCTGGCTTGCAGCTTGGTCTGTGGTTCCTCAGCGACTGTGAGACGCAATTTGCTTGAACGAGGCGTTATATGAAATCACACATTATTATCAGAATATGTATTTATACTGGAGGAATCCGATGGGCTGCAAAGCTCTTTTTCACAGACGTCCTCTATAGTTCATGAATCTGCGGCTCCCTTCCGCTGTCAGAGCCCCGAAGCTTTTTGTTTCGTGGTTTGCTCAAGCCTGGCGCCGCCACGTGCAACACCTGAATTGTTTAACCTAAATCCCCTCCCCCCTTGCACAACAGCTCCACGATCAGGGCGCATAACCTTAACGCGAGTTAATCGCAGCCTTTAAACCATCGTCGCCATTTGACGCAACACGCACGCGTCAACCAGCGGAACACAGAAGGCGGATTCGCGTTTGCCTGACGGAGTGCGCCCCCACCCCCCTCATTCCGAGGAGCCCTTCTCTTTTGTGTGGCCTTCCTTGACATTGAATGTTATCTTGATTACGAAAGACATTTCAATTCGAAGTTTTTTTTTTTCTTGACAAAGAGAGAGAGAGAGAGAGAAATTGTGCCATTACCGGGGATAAAATATCGCAATCTTGTAGCGGGCACCAATTGCGGTCTCAACGTAGAGCACTGCCCGCGTAATATTCCTTGACACATTTTGTATTAAGCCGCCCTGTTGCGCCCTTGTCTACCAGACAGACGCGGCGGCGGCACTTAAAATCGAGTTTAAATGCCTCTTTCACAAAACCCATCGCGCCAGACGCACCAACTTGTTTCGAGGCCGCGGGGTTAGGTTTACAAAAATCCCATTTGTTTCCAGCTCAAGCCAGTCGGCGATTGAGGCAGACTGGCTCCGCGCAAACACAAAAAAAGCATTGCCAGACGCGAGTAATATAATGGAAACCTGTCCAATTGTTACGTTTAAAGAAAAAAACTGATCGGTTCTTTCACTTGCGATAAGTAATGCTGATAATGATGCAGCGCCCATTACTGAGCACCTTATCATATGCGCTTGGCATCACATGTGCGTACACATGTGTACCGTGTGGAACGTTGAGATGTCCTGAATATCGCACCTCCTGGCTTTGGCGTTCCTCCTCCTCCGCAACAACACCGCTGGAACCATCAACTCATCCACTCAGCAAGTCACTCGCTCACCACTGGTGTCAGCACCAACCGCGTCAGAACATCAACAGCAGGCCCACGCACACCTTCACGAATGAACAATTAAATACACAAGTCACAGTAGAGCGATTGTGGCCATGCAACCGAACCCATTGACCCATATACTGTCGTAAACTACTGTGGTCTGCACTCGTTAAATGGAGAAGGAATAGCAACACTACACGAACGCTCTCTCTCTCTCTCCTGGAGCCTTCTCGTCGTGGCTGGCAGACCTCAAACATTGGCATTTAACTGCTGAACAGATTGCCATACATACGAGGAGTCTTGCATGTGGAATTTGTGATTGTTTTTCCAAATTACGCACATTATATTCCTTGGCCAAACATCCCAACCGATGCTCAAAAATGTCCCTGCACACACAGACACCATCAGCAGCCCCCCCCCCCGGCTCCTACTACGAAATGTTGGCAGGACCCACTTGCAAGAGAGTCTTAAGACTAATTGAGGCTGCCCTTGGAAAAAAATTGTAACAACCATTCAAATAACAAAAAATATGCCGCCGTTGGAAAGCTGCCATGGTGGTAATGAGAACAATGCACTTGCAAAACCGTTTTTTTTGCAGGCATTACTTCGTTTTGTCTATTGGATGTTTTGACATTCCAATTGAATCCTAGAACAATTCTAAACATGGTCTGGCGTGCCTCGATGTAATTTTCCCTTTCATCGTTTCAGTAAATTAACGGTGATTATTCTTCTTATTATTATCCGTGGCAGACGTGGTATTCACGTTGCTCGTGTCTCAACGTGAACCCACTCGCGATGTTGGCTTCTCTGCTGGGCAAGTTTCGCGATAATTGCATCTCGCACCGCTCGCAACGCAACGTGTGTTTCTGCGTTGCCACCGTTATGTAAACAGCCGGATCGTCATCTTTAATTTGCTACTGGAACAGCTCCACACTATTAGACGGCAACCTCAAAGTTGAATTTAAAAAAACAACATCATTATCATCATCCCATTGATACTTGCGAGCTAATGTTTTTTATTTTATTTTAATTTTGGCTCATTTGCGGAATAAGCCAACGTCTCGACACGCTTGTGGAATCCACAAGCATCACTGGCATCGCCGGCGTGGAAGGGCATGTCCCTTAGTCTGAGTACATCTAACAAATTTCGATTTAAAGCTTTCGTGACTGCATGGATTCATATTCTTGGTTCTTTCGGTAAAGTCACGTAGAAGGGAAATAATAAAATAATAAAAATCAAACATAATAAGATACAATTATCACGACGTTTCGGCCACAACGCAAACAGCCGTTCCCTTCTACGTGACTTTACCGAAATAAGCAAGAATATACATTTAACAACACCGCGCGCGGAATTTAATGAGCAATTCCCCCGACTATCCAGAGAGGTGGACTAATCATGATTTGTATCGATCTGAATTCCAGTCCGAATTGGTTGACACACTATGCTTGTATTAAAACAAATTTCAAATGTATAATCATGCTAAATGGGATGTCCACCTTTTACATGGCGTGATGCAATGCTACAGTTCGAAAATGTCGAACTGTCCAATTGCGTGATGTGGGAATTTCTGAATTGCATTTTCTTTTCCAAACTACTTGTGTGATAGTGATTTTTTTTTTTGCACGTCACGACCAAGACTCGTCGCTTCCATTTAATATGAATAATATATAGTTTTATAGCATCTAAAACTATATAACACAATTCATACACCATATATAAATGCTATATATGCTTAGACGATATGGGGATTGAGAGCAAAGACACGTATCACGCTATGAAACCTGTTTTTGTGAACATCAAAATGACTGGAGATCTGTGACAAAAGAGCTTTATAGCTCATCGGATTCCTCCAGTACAAATAAATATTCTGATTCTGACATTCTGATGATGAAATGAGAATGGGCCTTACCCTTACCGGACAGGCTAAAGCCTATTAGTGTTGATTTGAAGTTTTCGTGACTGCATGAATCCATACTCTTTGGTTCTTTCGGTAAAGTCACGTAGGTATAAAATGAAATAAATCCCGACGTTTCGGGCGCAACACAAGCGTCCGTCATCAGGTGGGAAAGCATGGTCTGCTGCTGAGGCAGATTGTTTTAAAACGTCGTGATTTATTGTATTTTATACCTACTTGACTTTACCGAGAGAACCAAAGAGTACCTATTATTGTTATATTTATCACTCTGTTGATGTTGCCGTGACGACAATGGTTATCACATTTGCGGGTCGTGAGTGGTGGGTGCTCCCAGCTTTTCCAAGATGCTTGGCCAGAATGATGTAAGAGTAGACAAACAAAAACTACGGAGAGCTCACCCCGATTAGAGGCCCCCTTCTGCCAGCAGTCTATTGAGCCAAGCAATTGCAGGGGCTGCGCCTTTAGCCCTTCATGACACCCGGACCTAATGCATCTGTCTGTCTTCCTGCGAGAGAAACGGACGAGGGCCATAGCCTATCCGCCCGATGCTTGCATTTAATCCCACCGTTCACAACAACTATATTCTCGGGGGGGGGAAGTCTGGGCCCAACAGGAATATCTTCTGCACCGTGAGCGAGATGGGTGCCGGATTAACCCGTGCGTGTGCCAACGCCCGTCTCGCTCCCTACGCAGAGCAGGCGAACAGCGGCGCCGCGTGCGCGGAGGGCCCGCCCGGTGAGCTCAGCCCGGCTGTGACACTCGGTGGGGGTGTGTGTGTGGGTGGGGGGGGTCAAGAGGTCAACGGAGCAGAGCCGACAACAGAGGAAAAACAATCGCAGACCTGCCCCTCCCCTCCCCCGTGCCACTCGCCCTCCCTCGCCCCCACCCCCTCGCCCCCCAACCCCCACGCCTGAGCGCCATCGCGTCTCAATTTCAGGCGCTCATTCACACGCGAGAAAGCGACCGAGACGAAGTCACACTCTGCCGAACGGATGGATGGATGGACCGGCGGATGGACAGCGACGCATTTGGAGTGGAGTGGAGTGGGTGGAGAGGCAGTGAGGGAGGGAGGGAGGGAGGGGGAGGAGGGAGCGAAGGGTTTGAAGGACTCGGGGTCACGCGGAGAGAGAGAGAGAGAGAGTGGCACGCGCACCCCTCGGAGAGGGCTCCGTGAGTTGAGAGGCAATTCTTGGTGGCTCGGACAGATGGCTCGCGACAAGATTTGTCCGTTCCAGTTCGCTTTAATTGGTTCCAGAACGGGGCCACGGGAAGTCAGAAGGCGCCTTGTCGTCGCGGTGTCGAGGATTGTTATCTCACTCGCCTGGTATGCAGGCGGTTCGTGGGTTCGATCCCGGACCGTGGCGATGCCTGTCGTTGTATGTTTGGAGTGCGCGTGTTTTCTTTCTCTCTCTCCGCGCCGTGGTCGCGTGGATTGCTCTCCGGGTTTCCTTTGGTGTTGCCCTTCATCCTCCGCATCCAGAATCAGCTTTCGCGTTCAGATGATTTGGCTGTTGCTATCGAAGTCCCACGCGTGATGACGATGATGATGATGATGATGATATCAGCCACTTCGATGATGGGCCATCATCACGCGTGGCCAGGTCGCCTCTGACAAAAGAGCTAATAGTTCACTGGGCTGGAGCTGGTTAAATAGAGTAATGAAACAGTCTGCCTCAGCAGCAGACTAAGCTTTCCCACCTGATGACGGACGCTTGTGTTGCGCCCGAAACGTTGTGATTTAATTTATTTTATACCTACGTGACTTTACCGAAAGAACCAAAGAGTAATGCAATGTAGTGGCATTGGAGCAACAGGAAACGCTGCAATGCAGTGCCACGATTGCCGGCTTTCATGTGTGTTCAATAGTGTCCATTTATATTCAGAAATACTCACTTATATATATGTACACACCCACAAAAAACCCCACTGTGGTCCTATGTAAATGTTGGGGAAAGTGTTGTTAGCGAGCACCTATTAAAGCCAGCACTGCACACGAGGGTGGGTGGCCTGCGCTATGCCCGGTCGCCTTTGTCTCCCATTGCTGACGTTTACACCAAACCAATTCTTCATTTAATGCTGAGTCGACCAAGAGGAGAACCAGGACCGGTGCCAATAATCGTCACTGGTGTTGTTCCGTGAGAGGGGATCGAACTCGGTTCCCCACGTTGACAGCGCTGACCACTGCACCACCGCACCCACACCACGTACATTCTAATACATGCACACACGATGTATACATACACACATAGACGTCTACATATATGGAGGGGAAGGAGGTCAAAAGGTGACGATGGGAGGGCTAAATGTATACACTTTACATGACGGCCATCATTCAGTTATGCAATCCGCTGAGTAAAGAAACCTTTACAAATACCATTCGCCTAACATCATCAATTGGCCGCTATCGTGTTTTTCCAAGTATGAATGTATTTATTTAAAATCACCGGTCTGTTGGACTTCATTTAGACGGAGTCCTCTGACTAATAATGCCCCGGCAAACCGGCAGTCTTTGTTTAGCGAGACTGCTGCTGATAAAACCGAGAATATTGAAACCGGTTCAGAATGCTACTCGATTAAAAATACAAATGCTTGCTGGTTCAGTTAATTCTGTAAAATAAGGCGATAGACTAAAACATACTTTTTACGTGGTAATTAATTTTCCCAGAAATCTACACGACAGCTCATAGCATGAGTTTCTGTTAGCCTAACATGAGGTCACGTTGATATTTGTGGGGTCGCAATAACCTCTTATCTGAACATATTTTCACTGCCATTTAAATTCACGTGTACAATTGTGTCTGTGTACAATTGTATCTGTGTGCGGCCCTTAGCGTGGCTAACTATTTGCTGTTATAAAACTACTGTGCATCCCACATCGTTCAGGAACTATAAGATAGTCCAAACAGAATTTGCGCACGAAGATAAGACAAAGGTCTGCCGGCTAGCCTTAGCACACTTTAGGGTCAAGTGCTGTTAATGATTAGCATCTATGAAGGAGGTTGGCAGGGCACACGAGGGGGTGGGTGGCCAGCACCACGAGTGGCCATCTTTGTCTCTCCAGTGCTGGAAATGTTTACAACACCCCACCAGCTACTCACTCAAGGCTGAGTCGACCTAGGGGAGGCCCAAGACCGGTTGAAATATTCGCCACTGTAATTAGTCGTGAGGGAGATAGGGGCCGTCCATACATGACGTCACGCACCTAGGGGGGG
>CM025673.2:3187435-3222962 GCA_014621495.2 Entosphenus tridentatus | reverse complement strand
CTCGTTTGTACTGCTGCATCTGTACTGCCTCGTTTGTCCTGTTGGATCTGTACTGCCTCGTTTGTACTGTTGCATCTGTACTGCCTCGTTTGTACTGTTGGATCTGGACTGCCTCGTTTGCACTGTTGCATCTGTACTGCCTCGTTTGTACTGTTGCATCTGTACTGCGTCGTTTGTACTGTTGGATCTGGACTGCCTCGTTTGTACTGCTGCATCTGCACTGCCTGGTTTGTACTGTTGCATCTGTACTGCCTCGTGTGTACTGTTGCATCTGTACTGCCTCGTTTGTACTGCTGCATCTGTACTGCCTCGTTTGCACTGTTGCATCTGTACTGCCTCGTTTGTACTGCTGCATCTGTACTGTCTCGTTTGCACTGTTGGATTTGTACTTCCTCGTTGGTAATGCTGCATCTGTACTGCCTCGGTTGCACTGTTGGATCTGTACTTCCTCGTTTGTACTGTTGCATCTGTACTACTCTTCAACTATGCTAAGAGGTTCGTGCTGATGCCCACGGTGAGCGCCTTCGTTGACGCTCCGGCTTCTTGGCCACTTTGATCTTCGTGGACCCCGCAGCTGACCCGCACCGGCACCTGTCTGACTACGCATCACGGGTCATCGTCCTTGGGGCCGTCCATAAATGACGTCACGCACCTTGGGGGGGGGGGGGGTCACACATTTGTGACGATGTGTGACGAGGGGGGGTTTGATAAATGTGCAACTTTAAATCCTACAACATCAGAGTGCAGCGCCACATTAAATACGCACTACAATGACAATAGTTTAAAGCGATGTTGAAGCATGTGTTCTTTTTTTTGGGGGGGGGGGGGGCAGAGCTTTGTGACGTCATTTTTGAGGGGGGGTCTGACTTTTTGTGACGCCGTGTGACGAGGGGGGGGGGAGTAAAAAATCGTCCAAAATCGCGTGACGTCATTTATGGACGGCCCCTTTGTACTCAGTTATCCCGCCTCGTTTGTACCGTATCGCCTGTGCTGCCTGTCTGATAACAATTTGGCTTAATTACAAAATTCGATTTTTAAGCTTGAATCGAAATAATTTGGTTTTAATTGTCAACACGACGATTCGATCCCAATGTTCACAGCGTTGTCAGCGTGAGAGTCGATTTACACTGGTTTTAAGTTATCGAATCATTACTTTAGGAATCGATTCACCGCGTCTCGCCCCCCGGAGGCTTTACACCGCCCATTTCTCGGCCACGTGCGTTTACCACTCGTGACGTCACGATATATTAGAAAGCGTAGCACGGATCGGCGCCGCAATCCGTTGCGTTCTAAAAGCATAACGTCGATAAGCGCGCAGGCTCGGCGGCACCGCCTCCACAGCTGGGCGTGTCCCTCTGGCCGATAGGCCCCTCCCTTATCAGAAAGCGCCCGCTCGCTATTGGTTAACCCCAGAGCCCGCGGTGGGGGGGGGGGCAGTGCCCCACCCCCCACGCTTAAGGACCCCCCCCACCCTACCAAGCGCACCACGCGGTGGGTTCGCGAGCTCGTGCCCCCCCCCCCCTTTTTCCCCACACCCCGCGATGTGGCGCTCGACCAATGGGCGCGCGCCGTCTGGGTCAACGCTTTACCCGCTCTGCAATCTCCGCCCACTTCCGCTAAACCGCCCCCTCCCCGCCCGTCGCCCCGCCCCCCGCCCCCCTAGCCCCGCCTCTTCCGCCGGTCACGTGACCGCGGTCGTCGAGGGCAGGGGCAGCCGCCGTGCGGGCATTGTGGTGGGCAGTAGTCGGTGTCGTTCACGCTCTCTCTCTCTCACTCTTTCATTCTTTCATTCTCCTCGTAGAGAGAGAGAGAGAGAGATAATTACAACGACAAACAAACTATCGTTGTTCCTCGTCAGTTCGTCAACGATAGACGGATTTTAAATTTTTTTTTTATTTTCAACGGGTCGGTGGCCCCCCCGCTTCATGCGATATCGCGGCCCTCACAAGGGCAGCGCAGTGCAGCGGCAGCCGCGGCTGAGGCTGCTCAGGCGGCGGCTACGGCAGCAGCAGCAGCAGCGGCAGCAGCAGCAGGAGCAGCGGGAGCAGCGGTGGTGGCGGCGAAGGTGCCCGCAGCAGTTGGGGCGTGATGGGCGGGCGCCCCTGACGGATCTCGTACTCCCTATCATCATCATCCTCCTCTCCGCCGCTGCTACCGCTGGTGTTGCTCCTCTCGCAGCAGCTGCAGCAGCAACAGCAGCAGCTGCTCCTGCTAGGGCTGCTGCGGCAGTAGTGGCAGCAGCAGCAACAGCAGCAGCAACAAGATGACGTACGGCAGCAGGCCGACCCTGCGGTTGTCCGAGAAGTTCGTGCTGCTGCTCATCGTGAGCGCCTTCATCACGCTCTGCTTCGGCGCGATATTCTTCTTGCCCGACTCCAGGCAGCAGCAACAGTTGAAGCAACAACAGCAGAGGCAACAGCAGCAGCAGGGCACGTTCGTGCCAGGCGGGGAGGCTGCTGATGGTGGCGGCGGTGGGGTTGATGGAGCAGGAGGAGATGGGAGAGCGCAGGACGCGTCGGCGGCCGCCTCGTCCCCTGTCCGAGCCGTGCGCCTCCAACACGAGCGAGCACTCGAGGAGGCCCGCAGCGTCCTTCGCCGGAGCTGGGAGGGCATCCTGAGCGACATCCAGACGCAGAAGAACAACATCCTGCGGGAGAACAAGGCCAAGACGAAGGCTGCTGCTGCTGCTGCGGCGGCGGCTGCGGCCGGAGCTGCCGCTGGAGTGAAAGTGCCCGACGTGAGGATGCCTCGCCTGGTGGGAGCCACGGGTGGAGAGCCGAAGGACCCCGCGACGAGGGAGAAGAGGGAAGCCATCAAGCAGGTGGGGGGGGTGGTCTGGGACGGAACAGACGCGAATTGTGATTCACCCCGAAGCTGCTGCTCGTTTGAGGGGTGTCATTAAGACAAGAAGGCGGGCCATGAGAGAGAGAGATTGTGTGTGTGTATGTGTGGGAGGGCAGTACGACAAGACAGGGCAGATGCTGGACAGAGGAGATATGGAAGCGCATTGGGATATCCAAACAAGGAGGCGAGGTGCAGGACACGAAGCCACGACGTGAGAGATGGGGGGGGGACCCTTGGATTATTGAGAGAGAGGGACGAGAGACAGGATAGGGTAGATACATTGGGGGATGAAGGGGGTGAGAGCGTTCAGAAGCACAGGCAGAATACAGGAGACAAGACGGGAAGACACGGGACATTAGAGAGATACAGGAAGACACGGGATGCCATTCCATCAGCGCTGGGTGGTGTTGTGGCTTGCTGATTGGCTGGCGAATGGATAGCCGATTAGTTACGGGCGAGACGGTGAAAATAAATACGGCACTGTAGGGAACGAGACGCTACCGACGGCGATGGGGAGGGAGGAGAAGGCACGGAAACTGACATGCAGAGAGTGTGGTATGAGAGAGAGAGGTTGTGAGTGGGAGAACGGGAGATATGCGAGATATGTCGAGGAGAGATGGGACTGGGTAGACCTGTTAGACTGGATGCTAGCCGGGGTATGTGGAACAGGAGACAGACGTCAGACACAGAGAGAGAGAGATGCATCCCATGATGCTTGAGATGTCCATACGGAGACGCAGGAGGCAAGGGAGGGAGAGTTCTAGCAATAGATAAGAAACCTGGAGAGGACAGAGAAAGAGACGCTTAAGAAACTGGCGGGGTAAGAGCCCCAGCGGACAGCAGGCAAGAGTAGGGAAGGGAATTCGTGACATGAAGACACATGCCATGAGTGAAATATGGGTGACTTGTGATGTCCATGGGAGGTGTCAAACCCTTCAACAGGGCAGGGAGATGAGAGATAGACCTGCAGATACCGGGCGGAAAGACGGGAGAGATGAGACGAGGAGAGGCGATATAGAATGGACACGAGAGACACGTGAAGTCCAGTTAGCGAGACAGGGCAGATAAGACAATGAGACGTGAAATTGAGGGACTCGAGATAAGAGACGGGGGGGGGGGGGGCAAGGCAGAGAGGAGAGATAATACGTGGAGAGAAAGGTCTGCGACAGAGATTTAAAAGAAAAAAACTAGCCCATAACGAGATACACGAAGAGAGCTCGGAGATTTAGACAACGGTGGGAGAAGAAATTGTACGAGGTTAATGGAGAGACATTGCAGTGCGTGAAGCCGAGAAAGAGAGAGAGAGGCAGGACAGACCGGCTCCAGTCATCGAGGGGAGGGAGAGAGAGAGAGACGAAATATGAGACACACGTGTGACAAGCGACACGTATGTGAAAAATGAGAGAGAGAGAGAGGCACGGGGAGACAGGATGATGAGAGATGAACCCATGAATTGAGGTGGCCGAATGTTCAGCACCTTCTCGTCACTCAGTCAGTCTCATCCAGGTGGACAATTTCACAGCAGAGTCATTTTATAATGGGATTTACCTTTGCACCATGACCCCCCCCCCCCATTTCTCGTAAAGGGGACGTTAAAGACTGTGTGATGTCATTCACAATCAGAGGTCGGCCAATGGGTGGCAGTCTCATCGCTGAAATACAACTACGCATGAGTTGTATTGTAGTGCGATAATTGCTGTTATATTGCATTTTAGGTAACAGATGTGCCTCCCTTTGTAGCTACAGTACTTATATTCTGGTCTTCATTTGTACAGAGACGTATGGTCTGGTTGGACTCTCACATGGTTATGAAGGTAATCTATATGTGGAATAAACAAAAACTGAATCCACCTGACATCATTGGGTGTCAGAAACTATGTAGGGTTAAAGGTGAAAATGATTGGATTGCTGAGCGCATAACAACGTAATGAGGGTCGTTACGGAGGATATAATATCTGTCCCTTCACGTGAGAAAAAAAAATATTGTTTATTAGCTTTTCCCATCTAACACAATGCCAATTCAAGAATTGGGCTTGCGGGGCTATGCATTGAACAGTAGAGGGCAGTGCGGTAAGATACATTGTTGTACTCTACTCCAATGCCCTCTTCTATGGCTCCCTCGCGTTTGAGCAATTCGCACTGACCAGCGTGGTGAAGTATAGTCATGTAACTCATATTACCCCTGCGCAGGTGTGGGGAGGCCCTCATCCCGCAGTGGATTGACAAAAGGGCTTGTACGTATGTTGAACTTTTTTCGCACCGTACCTAGCCAACCGTGCAAATGTGAGGTGGAGGAGAAAATCGCACGCTTGTGAAATACGTCCGATTTGCATCTTTGCAAACGAAAGATATTGAATTATGCGAGTCTAGTAACGAGTGACATAGTCGTGCATGCCAAAGGCAACATTGCAAAGGGTGGAAGCGCCAACTTGTTTCCTTCCAGCCTACCAAGGGTGGCTTTGCTGCTCGCTCGCCAGTTTCTCTCCTTGCCCATTGTGTGGGACGTCCGCAGAGTTGTGGGAAGGGGATGGAGAAACACGCGGTACACAACGCGCACGGGCACACGGGGGGGGGGGGTGGTGGGTCGCACGTGTGTTAAATGCCCCCCGGCATCGTGGCCGCACAAAGCCGGGCAGCAATGCCGTACAGGTTCGGCGGCTTGCCGGTCCACGTGCCCCCCATTATTGGGTTGTGTGGTTGAATTTCTCTCGCACCGCGGACGGAGCCGGCCACGCCCGCTAATTGGAATGGTGCGGTTACAGGGCCCAGCCAATTGTTGAATTGGTGTCAGAGCACAACCTGTAAACCGGGTTGTGTGTGTCAGCGTGGTGGTCACGAATTACCTGCGCGGGGAGAGGTCGCGTTGCGGTGACGCTCACGGCCAACACCAGTGAGGATTATCTGAACCGGTCCTGGGGCCTCCGCTAGGTCGACTCAGCCTCAAATGAGTACCTTGTAGCGGTGTGTAAACATCGCCACTAGGGAGACAAAGGCGGACCGGCGTGGTGTTGTGCCACCCACCCCGTCGTGCGGCCTGCCGTCCTTCGCTAGCAGCACTCGCCCCAATAGCCTGTTGAAGGCTACACGGGGGATCTTTGTCTTTGGTGTGGCGGGGTCTTGGCTTTGTGTTACTGATGTACAGCCCCAGATTGCAATAGCAGCTCGAATGGCAGCAGTTGGTGGGGGGGGGGATGGCCTCAAGACCAGGCGACGTGGGAAGGGTTGATTACTGATATAAGCACTTGCGTGGGTGGTCAAAGCTACGAATTGCCCCCCTCCCCCCCTTGACAACCACCGTGAGATGTTTTAAACAACAGTGTAGAATGACAATACTTAAATTGTTGTTGTCATGAAAATGTTTTCATTTGGGGTCGACGTTTTATTTTTATGTAACTAGAGCGGTAACGTTTGGGCTTTCCGCAAAAAAACTGCGCATCGCGTGTTGTGTTTTTGTGTTGTCTTCATCAGCATCATCGTCAGTGTCACCAGGTAGACGGGCAGCACCTTTCTTGCGTGGTGGGGTGATTAGTGGCGTGAGCGTAAACGACGACGATGTGATTAGGCAAAGAGGAGTCGCGATATATTATAGCCTGGGTGTGCGACCGTTCCGAGACAAATTCAATATTGCCCCCCCTCCCCCAAACCTGACCGATTGCTTCCCCCCCCCACCCCCCTGAGCTGATAATGTTGTGACTACACCACTGCTGACAACAATCTAGGTGGTGGTGTTGCTGCTGCTGCATGCGGCTGTTGTTGCATGTGACAAGCCCGGCGGCAGTTGGCGATGCGTCGTCCGCTTTGCGCAACCAGCGAGGGGGCATGGATGGATGGATGGTTCCATTGTTCCCAGAATTGGGGGCGAAATTGGCCACGGACGCGGCAGATTTTCCACGACAGTGGTGTACGTGGCGGCGTTCGAGGGTGTGAATGATGTTGGGGGGAGGGGGGGCACATTTCCACTGTGGTGGCAGCCACCACCACCATTTCGGAATAAATATTTATACCTGAGAAAATCGGATGAGCTATGAAGCTATTTTCACAGATGTTCAGTCGGGGCGGTTAAGAGCTTTACAATAACAAACCATGCAAAATACGATTTGAGTGCAAAGTACAAGAAAGGTAAACAAATCACCCAAACACACACAAATCTAACGAAAATATCCGCATCCTACCAAGCAAAGCCCACTGAGGTGTTAAATTGTTTTTAAACAGCGACCTGGCCACAAACGATAGCTCAACAGAGTGGCTTATCAGTTGGACATTTATAGCAGCAATATAATCTAAACAGTCTAAACGCATGTTTTTAAATGTGGAGGGGAAAACCAGAGGCCCCGTAGAAAAAACTGCACAAAACCACGGAGAGAGAGAGAGAGACACGCAATCTCCAAATATACCAAATATACAGCAGCAGGCGTCAGGGTCGGGATCGAACCCACGACCTCCTTGCATACCAGCCGAGGAAGATAACATCTCACCCACTAGTGGCACTCCTTAACTAAATTCAGTTGGGCTTCAACGTTTCCGTGGTCTTTGTTTCCTTCCTGTGTCGACACTTGTCGTCGTCAACACGGCTGCAGTAGCAGCAGTGGCAGCAGGCCGCGCATTACATAGTCCGAGGGAATGAGTGCGTCGCCGAAACCGTGACACGCTTTTGTGGCGCCGCGCTGCGTGTTGAAACCGCAATTCTTTTCGCCGGTATAATTAGTCGTGTTTTCAGAGGCGTGGGTAATTTCCGCGGGTAATGCTTGCCTCGGTCGAGTCCACGGTGACCATCTGTTGCCAGCCGCTTCAGATGACTTGCGTCAAACAAAAAAAAAGCACGTGGTTTTAAAAATCTTTTTACACCGTCGCCAAAATTGGCAATGGCAAGCGCATTGTGGTTAGTTATTGAGTCGCGTAAGACGTAGCCCGGCCAATGCACTGCGTTCAACTTTGGCGAACGAGCAGCGACGTTGCGCACGGGTTGAAGTTCATGCAACGGAGACATTTTGGTGCTATAAATGAGCAAATGATGGGCCACTTCGTTGAGCTATCATTTGTGGCCAGATCGCTTCTAAAAAATAGGTGAATACCGAATTGCATTTGTATGTGTTTGCGTGATTTGTTTACCTTTCTTTTACTTTGCACTGCCATCGTATTTTTGTATTGTTTGTTGTCACGTGCTCTTACCCTCCCCAACTGGACATCATCGGGTTCCTCCAGTATGAATACATATTTTGATTCGTCGTTGCACGGTCCGTTTTTTGCCTCATGTGGCGTGGAGACGAGCGGCGAGGCAGAAAATGAAGGGTTAAAATTCTTGACAGATTGTCTCGTGAGCCGTCCCAACCACCTTTGGAACCCCCACCACAGGGCACGCGTGTTTTGCCTGATTGTGGGGGGGCTTTGATGATTCTGTCACCGTTGTGTCATGCTTCTGAACGCTGCGCGTGTTGACCTGTGCAACGTGTGCACCAGCAGAGTCTGTATCCTATGGACACATCCGAGGGATGTTAAAATAGTGAATGTGGATAAAGCCACACACTTTGGCACTAAGCATTAAGTAAACTGCTTAACGTGATAGCTTCGTTTGTTTTAGTCCGATGGAGGGCATTAAAACTCAAACAATCTTTACTCTTGTTAAATCCCACATATCCCTGGGAACATTTTGTCAACCCTTTATGCCAAAAAGCGTTTAAGCGTATTGCTATATTTGGACATCTGTTTGAGGGGTGGTGTGAGTTAATGTCCTGTATTTAGAGGGCCTGCTTGGCAATCCCCTTGCTGTTGCTCTTGATAACTTAATTATGTATCTGCGTTTGTCAGGCCAGAAGATCAGGTTCCTGTCTCGACCGGTCGGTATCCAGTTTGTGGAATCCGTGCCCTGTAGCACAAATGGATTCATGAGCACGTGCTGAGTTTTACGGTTCTTTAAGCTACTGCGGTAGAGTAGTTGAGTAATCTAAGAGCAATTGAAGTCTCTTTGCGCTGGTAAGTTTATAGTCATGTCATTTATGCAGGAAAGTCTCACTGGTTCAAGAAGATCTCGCTTAAGGATGTTTGGCTAATTCCTTTCTGAGGATTGTTTCGGCGTTCCCTCGTTATTCACAAACTTGCTATCCGCGATTTTGGCGATTCGCGCATCGCAACTGGAACTTTACACAACTGCATCGAGACAGAGAGAAAGTGATGACGAAGTGACGAGAGAATGGGATGCGAGAAAGTGATGAGATTACAGTGATGAGATTACAGTGATCAGATTAGTGATGAGATAGTGATGATGATGCTACTACGCATTATCATCATCATAATTTAAGGTATGTTATTTTATAAATGATTATTGAATGCTTTAATATACATTTTTATTTACTTTATGTTTTTCTAACAAATGTTTTTGTGGTATGATAATTTTCACATTTAATAGTTTATTTACGTATTTATTAAAGGTTATTAATTTATCGTATGCCATTATCATCCGCGACAATTTGCCATTCTCGAGCATCTTCCGGAACTTATCCCTTGCGAATAACGAGGGAGTCCCATATTAGCACCCCACAGCCAAGCATGGTTGGATTGTCGCTGTGGCGAGATGTTAAATACCTCGCCTGGTATGCATGAGGCCGTGGGTTTGATCCCTACAATGACGCCTGTATATTTGGAGTTGGCGTGTCTTTCCCTGTGGTCGTGTGGAGTTTTCTCCGGGTCCTCCGGTTTCCCCCCCCACATTGGGAAACACGCGTTTAGGCTATTTGGCTGCAATGCAGTTTCACATGATGGCCACTTTGTTGAGCTATTATTTAAAGGCAAGTCTATTTTTAAAAAAAGAGCTGTGTAGCTCAGTGGGCCTTTCCTGGTAAAATAAAAACAAATATTCGTTTAGTTTGGGAGTTTTCTGCAAAATTTCACGATCCACCAACCCTTGCACACATCACCCCTGAGTGTTTCGAGTGTTTGTTGAGCTTGGGGTGACGGCACTGGTGTGGCTGGATGGTGCCGGGGTGTGAGGCTTTTCTCTGCCTTCGAGGGGAGGGGGGGGGGAGACGTCGTGATTTCTCAGCTCGCTGAGGCAGGAGGAGGAGGAGGAAGAGAGAGGGTGGTGGTGGACGTGGCAATGGAATAATTAAAAATGGCACCTCACAGCGGAGTGAGATCTGAGTGGCGTTGTCTTGATTGGAAAAAAAACACGTTCAGCTTACAAAACTGTGGGCTTGTCCACAGCTGTCACCGTGGTATGAAATACCAAAAATGCAAATTGACTGTTTGCTTTTAGTAAATGAATTATTTCTTGGGAATATATGCACCTGGGGGTGCATCAATGCTGTCTATGCAGTGCATGCCAGATTGCTCGTGCATTTGAGGTTCCATAATCGTTGATGGATTTAATAAAGGTTCCATTTGACATCTTGCGCAGATCATAAATGGCAGTATATTTTTTGTTATCCAGATAGATAGCGGAAAACAAATGGATTTGTAGTCTGTCAATGCTTTGCCTGTTTGATTAACAGATTCTCGTGGCCAGATAGTGCGTCTCTGGATGAAAAGCACGTTAATATTACGGAATACACCAAATTAGTTTTGCGCGTTGTGGTAATATTTAATTATGGTCCCTGACGCAATAATTTAGATATGATTATAAGAATGGAATTCCCCTTTCCAGCTACTGTTACTGCGCATTAGACCTGTCTGCAGTCCTTAGTCGCAGAACACGAGGTGATATGGTGGTGGGAGGTCATCCATTTCTCATGGGTTGCCACAAATGCACATTTGGGCCATATTCCTAACCTGTGCATGCTATCGGCATAATAATGTTTCGTATTTGTCATGCTTACAGTTTTAGTTCTCTCTCAGAGAGACCGATTGATTCATACTTCAGCATTTTTTCTTGCTGTGGTTGTTCCACCTGATGAAGATTGCTTGTGTTGCGATCGAAACGTTGTGATTTGTTTTATTTGATTTTATTTCTACCTACGTGACTTTACCGAAAGAACCGAAGAGTATAGGTGTAAGGAAACTACAGACCAGCGGGAAGTCAGCCGGAACCGGCGCCAACAGTTGCACAAGTTCTGTGGTGCTATATATTGGGATGTTTGGCCAGCTCAATGCACGAGTCTGTGTACATGTGGAAGGAAAACGGAGAGTACTGTGCCTAGAGAAAACCCACGTGTACTTGGGCGGTAACACTTGATCTCCATACAGATGGAGAATAGATGTCAAATAAGTCCACTTGCTGTACTGCCATACACTGGCAAGCTAGGGATGGCACTCAATGCCCAAGGGTAGCAAGGGAGTTTTCCAAATTGGTGTGGTCAACCAACCCTCACCTCCACAGTGCTACCTTCCAAACATCCATCATAACCACCTGCACCAGCAATGCCTTTGTGTTTGCTTTTTATTTTTACTTTGTGGAGTCATTCATTAACTATATCAATTTACAGCCCTTTGTCAATCATCAGCTGGATGAAGGCCTCTCTCTCCCATGCTGTGTCAGCTGTAGGGGTTGTTTGAACATTCTTTACTAAGCTGGTCAGTGTGGTGTTGGAAAAGATTGGAGCCCAGGACCAGTTTAGCCAAATCTCACTGCTGATGTTCGCCGTGTCTGGCAGTCGGACTCGGTTCGTGGGGTTCATGGCACAGTGCTCTGTCCATAGAAGCGCATCTCCACTCCCGTAAATAATAGCTTAACAACAAATACATTTGGAAGTAATTTTTTCACCGTGAGAATGATTAAATTAGTTTAAAGCAAATTCAAGAGGCTATGCATTTCCTGTGTTCGAATATGTCAGTAAACTGAAACAAAAAAGGGACAGTTGATTGTGCTTAAGTGTTCAATATTAATGCATTGTAGTGGCGGCTTTAGTACGAAGGCTTAATAAGCACAACCACTTTGTTGACGGCGGGCAAAATTGATCTGGCTTTTATGGCAAAATATTCATGCTGTGGTCCTGTGGTCTTTTCTGCAAGTATACAAATGTCACCGAGCCCCTACCAGTGTCAGGTGCACTGCTATTTGCTGTCACTTGTATACAGTATTGTGTCTATAGAGAAAGGAAGGTTTATCTTTGTTTGTGTGTACAATACAGCCTCATGATAATATTTGCGGTCTAAAGGTGAAGCCATTTGACCTTTGGGGATAGACACTCGGGGTCTTAGTTGTTTGTCTTTTTAATTGGAAAAATAATTTTCTGCCGATGCCATTTTTACATTTTATACAAAGGGGCAGTTTGTTTGAGGGTTTCCTTCTCGACAAAAAAACAACCTCGCGAACACAGCAGTAAAATGGGTACATTATAGTGAGTTTGTTGGCAGATGCACGCCCACTGGTGAAATGTAGGGTGAGCACTAACAATCCTTTCATACATGTCGGTATGTGCTGAAGGGTTTGCCATTTTTCTCTTGAGAGAAGACCTCGACCTGCAACAATATAAACTACGTTTGCAAGTGAGACCTTACTCGTGCTACTTTTAAAGCCAAATAAATGCCCATCTGTACTCTTTGTTTTTTTCGGTAAAGTCGCGTAAAAAAAACCAAAGAGTATGGACTCTTGCAGTCACGAAAACTTCAAATATAGAATAAATGCCCATGTGATTAAGTAGGGGTAAACGTGTGTTTTATTTACGAGCTAGCTGCTTGTGATATTTCTGAGGGAAATGACACGCCACTCTGCTATATTTTCCAGCACTGGGCCACAACTTTTTCATTTTAAGTGCCACTGTCGGCGTAAATCACACATGTGGCTTTCATTTTGGACCTGGGCACATGTAAAATAAGGCGGTGGCCATTTTTGCACATGCTTTGTAAAATTACCGACCCTTCTTTTTGGAATCCTCCCCAAAAAAAACAATTTGGTTGACATTTAGCGGTGCCGTTTTCGCCGCATATTGTGTGGAGATGTTCTGAGCAGCTCGCGTTTGTGGCAGGCTTTGGGATGCCGGCGATCGATTGTGAATGCTAAAGTTCAATTCCCAAGCAAATAATATTGCTAAACTTGCAGATTGTTCCAATTCGTAGCGTGTAGGCATTAAAGTCGACCATTGCTTGTTTGCACATGCCACAATGGTCGCGTTTGAGTTTCCCTTTAATCACGTTGAAGCTGACAGCGGTTCAAGACTTGGGTTAAGTTCTTCCCGATCTTTTACATTTTTCTCTGCCAGAGAAAAAAATCTCTTGGCAAGCCACAGGTGCCGACTCTGGAGTTCTAATTTTGTAGACGCATCGCCTCGTGAATGCGTTGCTTCTCGTCGTCGGCATGCCGCCACCTGGGTGCCTATTCCCCTCCCGTGGGCACACACTGACTGGACCAAGTTGCGCTCCTAACTGGAGGCCTCCGGTGGCAATTGGAAAGTTTTGAAAGCGTTTTGTATTGCATGCTTTCTGTATAAGAAAGTCCCATGATAGTCAAAATGCATACACAACGCAGACAGATGTAATTGACTAAACATTTTCCCGGTAGGTTATTCTATCCCTCTGTAATCCAGATATAAATGTGCAGGGAAAGTGATGCCTGTAGAAGCCGGTATAATTAGAAACTTTCTTCCCAATACAAGTATTGCTCCATTGTAAAGTTTCGAGATTTTGGTATGCCTTCGAGGTTAATGATATGCCCGTCACATGTGTGGCCTACCCACGTTTGGGGCCACTGAAGGTGTAAAGTAGGGCTCGCCAGCTACAGACAAGCCCAACCGAAGTCGAGGAAGCTAATACACTGGGCAAGTCTCTCTGTCCTTCGATGCAGACATTCGTTTTGGCACACTGCTTGGGGGGGGGAGTAAAGTATTGGTAGAGCAGCGGATGAAACTAATGGCATAATTGATGCAAGTCGCATGCGGTGGCTATTTGTCATATTGGTTAAACGCAGTTGTATTGACTCCGCATGATGCAAGCACTCTATCAAAACCTCGCAGGCCCATTGGTTGAGACCGGATGTTTCGAGTCCATGTGCACTAATGAGTTGCACATGGTGCATGTGCTTACGTCATTGCATACTGTACAGCAGTGAAAACAGGCCGCATGTAAACTTGGTGGAAGAGGATATCTGCAGGCGCGCGTTTGTCGCGCGGATAATTGCACGCGGGATGCAAGTGCCGATAGTTCTTAGTGTACATACGCACGTACGGGAACCGCTTATTTTAATCCAGCTCTCCGTCGTGTTGTCGCGTTGTGCCCGCGTGTTGTTTGCCAAGACGTGCGGAGTGAAACGTCGACCCGAAAAACATGCGGCGCGACTCGACAAAAAGATACAAAGCACGTCGGAGGTCTACGCAGCGCAAACCGCGAAAACCCACGCGGTTATGTTTAGTCCAAAAAAAGGGTTTTCACTCCTAATGAGCACTTGTTTCATGGCCTCATGCACCACGAAGGCAGTTGGCAGTGCCACGCCTGGCTGCTTCTTCTCCCTCAAACGTCGCGGCAAACACCTGGTACTCATTTCAGGCTGTCAGCCACAAGGAGGGAGGAGGCCCCCCTCTGGGTGCATGGGATGATGATGATGGCAACGTTTAGGAATTCGGTCCTTGGGAGGAGGCTGGAATAGAACCTCATTTCAGCAGTATTAGGGGGTATGTACGTTGAACTTCTTTCGCACCGTGCGTAACCAACCACGCCCATCGGAGGTGCGGGAGAAGGACGACATACCAAACACGACAAGTCGTTTTGATTCGAAGCTTTCGTGACTGCAGGAATCCATGCTCTCTGGTTCTTTTATTTTATACCTACGTGACTTTACCGAAAGAATCAAAGAGTACGACAAATAGTTCTAAAGAAATTCGTTATAATTCGAGCTCCAGCGGCTTCCTAATATCGGAAGGGCACAGTATCATAGTAATCTCTTGTAGTCCACAGTACTAACCGATCCCATTGGACTTGCCCTATGTAACTGCTGGAAGTATCTGTTTAGTTATTTTGTTTTCATTACATTCTGCTTCACTTGAACCTATAGCGGCTACCCTAAAAAAATAACTGAAGTCTCGGAATCAAATTGGGGTAACCTCTGTGAGAGAAGGGGCATAAATAGCAATTGTTTTGTAAAGGTGAGGTCGTTACGGGTTTATTTATCACTCGTGTTGCTGCTCTATGCTCCCTGTGTACCGATCTCGTTCTGCTTGTAATGTGCACCGATGCCTACTTTATTGAGGTGATATTGGCACGTACAATAAAGATTGACTGATTTATTGAAGGCCGCATTGCTCAAGCCATCAAGCTAAGATCAGCTCTTAAAAAGTAGTTGAAGAAGCTTCGTATTTTTTGTAGAGTAAACCGATTGAGCTCATTGGCATTCTCTATCAATTGGGAAAAGGTGAGCGTTGGAATGCAAAATGTATTTTGGCTTTGATAGCTGACTCATATATAAAGCAGCGTTAATCATATATGCATTTCCCAGTCCCTTAGGTGTCATATAGGGTGCATGTTATAGCGCCCCTAAGGTTCATTATTATTCTTTTTTTGGCAGAGACTGCTCTTCTGAAATTTAAATAAGTCTAAAAAAATCCACAAAGAACCAGCATAGTTATTTAATCCCTGAAAAAGTGATTTTCAGATTTAAATGTTAAAGCACCCACATGGTTCATACTGCGACTCACTTCTTACAGGGATGGCATAAAACCGATCGCATTTTTGGAAGATGTACAGTGAGGGAAAAAAGTATTTGATCCCCTGCTGATTTTGTACATTTGCTCACTGGCGAAGAAATGATCAGTCTATAATTTTAATGGTAGGTATATTTGAACAGCGAGAGACAGAATAACAACAACAAAAATCCAGAAAAACGCATGTCAAAAATTTTATAAATGGATTTGCATTTTATTGAGGGAAATAAGTATTTGACCCCTCTGCAAAACATGACTTAGTACTTGGTGGCAAAACCCTTGTTGGCAATCACAGAGGTCAGACGTTTCTTGTAGTTGGCCACCAGGTTTGCACACATCTCAGGAGGGATTTTGTCCCACTCCTCTTTGTAGATCTTCTCCAAGTCATTAAGGTTTCGAGGCTGACGTTTGGCAACTCGAACCTTCAGCTCCCTCCACAGATTTTTTATGGGATTAAGGTCTAGAGACTGGCTAGGCCACTCCAGGACCTTAATGTGCTTCTTCTTGAGCCACTCCTTTGTTGCCTTGGCCGAGTGTTTTGTGTCATTGTCAAGCTGGAATACCCATCCATGACCCATTTTCAATGCCCTGGCTGAGGGAAGGAGGTTCTCACCCAAGATTTGACGGTACATGGCCTCGTCCATTGTCCCTTTGATGCGGTGAAGTTGTCCTGTCCCCTTAGCAGAAAAACACCCCCAAAGCATAATGTTTCCACCTCCATATTTGACAGTGGGGATGGTGTTCTTGGGGTCATAGGCAGCATTCCTCCTCCTCCAAACACGGCGAGTTGAGTTGATGCCAAAGAGCCCCATTTTGGTCTCATCTGACCACAACACTTTCACCCAGTTGTCCTCTGAATCATTCAGATGTTCATTGGCAATCTTCAGACGGGCATGTATATGTGCTTTCTTGAGCAGGGGGACCTTGCGGGTGCTGCAGGATTTCAGACCTTCATGGCATAGTGTGTTACCAACTGTTTTCTTGGTGACTATGGTCCCAGCTGCCTTGAGATCATTGATAAGATCCTCCCGTGTAGTTCTGGGCTGATTCCTCACCGTTCTCATGATCATTGCAACACCACGAGGTGAGATCTTGCATGGAGCCCCAGGCCGAGGGAGATTGACAGTTATTTTGTGTTTCTGACATTTGCGAATAATCGCACCAGCTGTTGTCACCTTCTCACCAAGCTGCTTGGCGATGGTCTTGTAGCCCATTCCAGCCTTGTGTAGGTCTACAATCTTGTCCCTGACATCCTTGGAGAGCTCTTTGGTCTTGGCCATGGTGGAGAGTTTGGAATCTGTTTGATTAATTGTTTCTGTGAACAGGTGTCTTTTATACAGGTAACAAGCTGAGATTAGGAGCACTCCCTTTAAGAGTGTGCTCCTAATCTCAGCTCGTTACCTGTATAAAATACACCTGGGAGCCAGAAATCTTTCTGATTGAGAGGGGGTCAAATACTTATTTCCCTCATTAAAATGCAAATCAATTTATAACATTTTTGACATGCATTTTTCTGGATTTTGTTCTTGTTATTCTGTCTCTCTGTTCAAATAAACCTACCATTAAAATTATAGACTGATCATTTCTTTGTCAGTGGGACAACGTACATAATCAGCAGGGGATCAAATACTTTTTTCCCTCACTAGGCCAAATAAGGAATAATTATTCATGTGTGTACAATGTGTGTTTTTCATCTGGTGAGCCGTGTTTAAATTGGTCTTTGCGCTCATTTTTTATTCTCTTATTTCACCGCCGTACACGTTTGATGATGGAGAATGTTTCTCAAGGTTTTTTTTCTTCTTCTCTCCCTCCGCTGTACAGATGATGAAGCATGCGTGGAACAACTACAAGCAGTACGCCTGGGGTGCCAATGAGCTGAAGCCCATTGCCAAGAAGAGCCACACCACCAACATATTCGGTGAGCCTTGCAAATATGTTAATGGCCAACAACAACAAAAACCGCCGTGCGGCAGTTTTGCAGCAATCTCTTTAATCAGTTGGAGCAAACAGACAAGGACGACGACTCCTCGCTGCTTTAAACATTAACGCGCATGTCTGGTGAACAGCCACCCGTTGACTACGGTCACTCTGGCCCTTGCCCAATGACTTCGCTTGAAACGGACGAAGCAAAGTCCTGTGGGTGGTAACGTGCCCTGCTGGATTTTGTGTTTGTCCAATGATTGAGATGATTGAGCGCCGGGGAAATTCAGCGCAAGGTCACTAATGAGACCTGTTAAGCGGAGCCAGTTGACCATTCCATTTAGCCTGAACGTATTTTTAGATAAAGTACCAAAAGCAATGCATCTATGTATATTTTTTTGCCGAGGGTGTGCATTGCATACCAAAGCAGCGTGAAGCATTGTTTCACACTCGTACCATACTTTATTCATTTATTTGATTACTTTTGTTCATTACTTTTTCAGGAGGGCTCTGCCAAGTATTTTTGACGGTAGGCAGCAATGATTGCTCTGTATATTCCAATTTAGTAATTTCTGAGTATATTTTTTATTTCAAATTTGGCCCATGACTCCGGTGCGAATGACATCACGGGATCTTTAACGTAAACTGGGAAAGAGGCAGCGTGCGCTGATATTACGGCGAATGCACCCTTGGTGTTAACCAGAGTGGCCTCTTGACTCAAACCTCGTGGACCCCTGCAGCAAATGTCGAACATGCTATACCGCTAGGCAATATCACCGCGTCGAATCTTTCAGCCGAAAATCTGCTGCCAGCTTCACTCCTCTTATTCTGATTTATTGAATTGCTGGCAGGTGACCTGCGCGCCACATCACTGTATGGCATTGTGTTACGTTGGCCCCGTAGGGTATGACTGCTCTTAGCAAAATGATCATTCTCTGCTCGGTGAAATTTACAACCTCTGGATATATCTAGCCGTAGGAAGCTGGATGATTACCTCACGGGGAATGTGGATCGTCGGTTACCATGGTTGACTTTTGCTTTAATGTTTGACTTCTCCTGCGTGCCTATGTTACTTGGAAACTGTTGCTCTGTCAGTGTGTTCGTGGGTCAGTGCACTGTCACAGGCTTGGTTCTCCTGTGGCTTATTCATTTGGTCACGAAATACAATTTATCGTCCTTCTAAAATACTCGTGAAGTTTTTGCTGCTTCACTCGGTCATTGTGCTTCTCCCGAGACTCCACCGCGTCAGTGATGAGCAATTTCCCATTTCCTTTGGTCTCGTGTCATTATTTCCATTTCTGCTTGCAGCTGCAGCTACTTGGATAAATTAAGCCAATATTTCTACTCGTGTATTTGCTGAATAATGAGGCGGCGTGCATCTTGATGCTTCTGCTGGCCTGGGTAGGTACAGGCATCTATAAGAGAGACTCACAATGGAAGTTAATAATAGGGCACCACCGTGGCGAGATGTTAACTACCTCGCCTGGTATACAGAGGTAGTGGGTTCCATCCCGACTGACGCCTGCATAGTTAGAGTTTGCATGTCTCTCTCTCCGTTATTGCGTGGATTTTTATCTGGGTTCTCTGGTTTTCCCCTCCACATTCATAAACATATATTTGGGGTATTTAACACGTAGGCTTTCGCGACCAATGTCATCAACAATGTAGATTTTTTGGGTTAGATCGCGTAAATATAAATGTGTTGTTTAACCCACCACCGTCGACACTGCCAATTAGAAAGGTTTGTCACGTAAACAGAGCATGCTAATTCGTTACTCGGACAGCACACCGGTGTTTTGGAGAGCAAATCCACAATATTTATAATCTGAGTACGACGTTTCGCCAGTCATTATACAACTAGCTTCATCAGGCGACAGCCAGATTTGCTATCCAACACACCGGTGTGCTGTCCTAGTAACGAATTGGTATGTTCTGTTTACTTGACAAACCTCACTAATTGGCTATGTCGGGTGGTGGCGGGTTTAACAACACATTTATATTTACACGATCTTACCCAAAAAACCCAACATTATTTTAGAGTTTTTTTGCTGCTATAAATTTCCACACGGATAAGCCACTTCATTGAGCTATTATTTGTGGCCAGGTCGCTTCTGAAAAAGAGCTATACAGCTCAGTGGGCCTTACCTGGTAAAATAATAGTTGCGTTTGCCATTTCTGGCTGTCACCTGATGAGGCTGGTTGTAATTACTGACAAAACGTCGTACTGTCATTGTAAATTGTGGGTTTACTCTCCAACACACCGGTGTGCTGAACTAGTAACGAATTGGCACTTTTGTTTACGTGACATACATTACCAATTGGCTGTGTTGGGTGGTGGCGGGTTTAATGACACACGTTTACGCGATCTAGCCCAAAAAAAACCTCTATTAGTCGTGAAAGCCTACTACGTATTAAACTGGTTTAGTTGCTTAAGTTCACGGTCTCGTGCGAGCTCGTTAGCGCGAGGGCTCTGAGGCGAAATGGGCCCGGTGCCCGTCGTCCGTGTTGTGTGAAACATCTCGGACGTCCGGGTGGAAACGTGCTAAATGCTGGTTGTTTTTTTTTTGAAAGCCCGGCAACTATGTCTCCCGACATCTCGATCTTACGACAGCTGACACCGCCAGCGCCTGGTGGATTCGCACAGACAGTTTGAGCAGATGCTGACATTTTGACACGGCAACAGTCGACAGAGTGGGTCTGGGATATTTCGGAAATGCCCTTTTTACCGCTTGTTATTTTTCACCGCCCGTTCATACATTTTTTGTGTGGTCATGCATGGCTTGGATATAATTTACCGAAGGCTGCGCGTTTTTTGCCTTTCGCACAAGAGTACCGTGGAAGCTGACGAAACCTTTCGGGGATGCAAGGCAGGGAAAGATTTCGAAATTACCATCTTCTCGTGGCATTTGTATCAGTTGGCCACCTTGCGTAGGCTCCCGCCCCCCTCCCTTCCTCCCCCTCCCCACGCAAGCCAATTGTGGTTGTTTTTACAACGCTGCTCTTTCAAGTTTATTTATATAACCAAGTTGGGAACTCTATAGAGAGACCGGGGAATAAGTCTCATTTGCAACAGCGACCTGGGTCACAATGTGCCCCGTGCGAAAAACTACCTGTGCAAATTATTCTCCCAAACACCGTCTTTGTGCCCTGTAGCGTGGAAAGAGCATGGGCAAATTCACAATTTGGTCTCAGCGGCCATCCACAAAGTGTAGCTCTGCCCGTCACTGTGCCGGTGCAGAAAGGTGGCCTCGTTGAATGGACCGTGTCTTGCACAGGGACTCCTCTATTTACTGATATTCGACTTGCGAACTTTCAGAGATACGAACGAACCTGTCCGTATGTCCAGTTGCCTGTTCGGACCGTGAGTTGTAAGTTCAACTGCCGTGCAAAAGATGGCGATGGTGGCATCTACATGTTCATAACATGAAGAACCAGTGGCATTTTTCGATTTAAAGCTTTCGTGACTGCAGGGATTCATCTTCTTGGTTCTTTCGGTAAAGTCATGTAGAAGGGAAATAATAGTGATTATACAACTTTTAAAGCCATTCCCCATGTTTAGTGTACATGCCTTACAACATGTTTAGAATCGACAGGAGTAAAGTTTGGACTTGTGAACAAATCGACTTATGAATAGACCTCTGGAACCTAACTCGCTCGTATGTAGAGGATTCTCTGCATTTGTAAAGGAAGCCTTTTTGATGCTTGAGCGTGCGTTGAGAGTGCTCGATCTCCGTGCGTTTCATCTCTCCTCGGCCAAAAGCTGCACAAACAAAGGGAAAAAAATGATAAATAAACCGAGCCCCTGCAACGCAATTACAAAGGCACATGTTGGATCTCTTCGTTAAAACACGGATATTTATTACAAAAGAAGATATAGGAATTGCCTGCTTTGTTGGTGTCACAAGGTAGGACATTTTATTTATTGGGAATAACAGAAATATAGAGCAGTATTTTCCCGGCTTTTGTTTGTTTTACTATTACATAAACAGTGCACAGAGATGTCACTGAAGGAAGCTTGTGGTTAGGCCTCAGCCAAATCTTTTGCCATTTTAAGCATTTCACATGTGCTTTCACCTTCCGTCCTGCGCATTGTAAACTTTCTAAAAATGGTAAATTAAAATACATTGGCAAGCATAACAAATGCACCTCATGTTCATATCATTAAGTTTTAACGGGATTGTGTTCCCCGCGTGGTTATGTAATACAGGACAATGATTGTGCAGGGTGAGGGTTTGTGTTTGTTTCCCGTTGAAGGGCTCGAACACTGACCATTTTTCAATCGGGCGTAAAAGAATTCGTGTATTTTTTTCCATATATGCTTTGAAATGAAGGCCATCTGGAATATTAAATGGTTGAAAAATGTTCGGTGTCCCTGCTATGAAAGGGGGAGGTCCTTTCAGTGTACATTCTCCAAGCAACTCGCAGCATGCGTGCATCTGAAAATGTAAGCGTATCACCAGTGTGTTGTTGTAAACGTTCTCGCCAGAAATGTACGGTTATTAAACGCGTGGCCTCTCGAGCATTGAGAAGGTTGTGGGGCTGAAAGCAATACAACATCTGTTGACATGGGGGGAGGGGGGGGGATTGAGAAAGTCCAGTGATTTTGCTGTGGTGTGTTCCACCTGAAGACGGAGGCTTGTGTTGCCTCCGAAACATCGTGATTTAATTTATTTCATTAAATTTTTTACCTATGTGACTTTACCGAAAAAAACAAAGAGTATGAATCCTTGCAGTCACGAAAGCTTCAAATCTAGAATTAAAGTCCATGGTGTTTTGGAACTCGGAGGGGGGGGGGGACGTGGAGGGTTGGATGGATATCATAGCTGACTGGCACAATAAAAACATTTAACTAGCAGATTTTTACACTAATTACGCCATGCTGTAATCGGTAAGGTTGGATAGCTCGAAATCCTCCATGCCAGGCCAAAGATAAGATGCACCATGCCCAGAATAACCAGCACAATGATTTATTGTGTACATCACAGCTTGCCCGAGATCGCGGCCCGCAAAAGCTCGTTCCATTTATCACTCGCAACACTGCAGCCTGAACGGCAATCGCGTGGCCATACAAACGGAAGCCCAAGGAGGCTTCATGAAACCCTTGCAAGTGCCCTCTTATGTGTGACCGTAATGAACGAGTTTTCAAATGCGCAGCAACTTTGCTCTCGTGGTGAAGTCACGGCCGGTGTGGGGGGGGGGGGTGGGCTTGCGGTAATGTGTGGTATTGAGGTTTGAGGCCGGTGGTAAATGATCGCAAATGACCTGTGAGCCTGGCATTGTCGTGTCGCACTGTACGCCGGAAGGATCGTTCATCTTGAGCGGGTCACCGGCCCGAGTTGGGTGCCCGCCGGAAAGATGCATTAGGACGTTTTCTTATCTTGCGGGAACAGTTGGAACAGGATGAAGTGTTTCGGATCGTCTCTAGCTACTTTGTATTTTAGGTCACCGCGCCTTAGACCTTCAGAGACACCCTCAAGCGTTAATCGTGATTAATATTTCCCGTCCGCCATGCTTTCGTTAAGTCATGGCTGTGTATGACAAGCCCTTTCAACAATGCGTCACCTGGTAATTCTTGATTATACCTGGCAATAATTTTTACGAGAATTTATTTTGAACCCTTGCGTGGCTTAGAGAATACAAGTTGGTTTGAGGGCATGATTCAAACTGCCAAGAAAAGTAGGGCAGGAGACGTCGCGAGATGGAAATGACGGCAGATGGTCTGGAATAATAATGACAGAATGGCAGTCAAGAAACACAGCTCTTACGGGAACAGCAACTTGTGTGCAGGTGCTAGGTGGATCATCATATGCAAGGTGGATCATTATTATGATTGTATGATCCACCTAGCACGAGGAGGAGGCTCTTGAAGGACGCTACTGGTCAGTTGGAGGCAGCCGCCCTCCAGCAACAACGGATGGCAGAGGAGCGACGCTCACGACAATGAGCGGAATGCCGGGCGGCTAGAATGCTGTGAGTTTGCGCGGTAGTGGGCATAGCTGGTGCATCTGCCGGTCATCCAAGTCAGTCAATCCATGGGCACCTGGGTCTGTCCCGTGACCTGTCAGCCAGCCTACAACACTTCATGTGGCCTCAAAGTTCACCTAGCCTGAAACAGGCACCGTGGTGACACTTAGTGGTGAATGGCAGGTATTGGTATTATATCACTGTTGTGAAAGATGGCACCGTATAAATAATATATATGGGAGGTCTTCATTTCAGCAGTGGATTTAGCATGCCTGGGGATATTGTATTTATTGAATCTGTGCATCTGGAGAGAAGGAAGACCTTTAGAAATACACAATCCAGTCCTGTGCTTTGTAAGACCAAACAACTGATGAAGTAGAAGCACTGGTACATGTTGTTTGTAGAATGTGCTTGCGGAACAAAGAGGATTTGATTTCCAACAGCTGAAGTGGCACTCTGTTAGTCACCCGATGGTGCATATCTTAATTTGGACAATTTTTCTTAGACATTAAATTAAGAAAAAAGCATAATATGCCTTACATTACAATTAATCATTAATTAATGGCATTCTCCTGGTTATCAAGGTCACGATGATAATTACTATCACGAATTCATTTTTGTAAACAAGTGCCATTTTAAAGGTAGTACATTTATGAGATATCACGCGCAAGTAAATACATTGTTTACATTTGATGAACAAAAATGCAAGTTAATAATATATGTGCAGCGTAGTGTGTTTCTTGTTTAGGGATACATTTTCTACGTTCTTAAAAAAAATAGAAAGCGTTTTAAAGTCTAACTTTATTGTACTTCCATAACTGATAAGTGCGGATTGAAAGGGCCTTTTCGTTAATTCAGCCTTGTGCCGCTCACTTTCTGAGTGCAGATTTCTTGCTTCGGCTGCATTTTAAGTCTGCGATTTATACCATGGACTTGCATTCCACTGCTCGTGTTTTGGATGGAGTGAGCGAGCGTGCGCGCCGTCTTACTTTGGTATTGTGACCACGTCGCACGCACGTCCAATGCCGTTAATTGAATGATTGATAATTTCCCGGGCGGCACGGGTCGATGGCGGTGGACGCCGCCGACGTGGCCGTTTAGAAAATTTGAGCGCTCGCATTTTTGCTGCTCCGTCGTCATTGTCGTCGTCTCCGACGCAGTCGTGCAAAGTATTTCGTTTGGGCAGATTGTACTCGACTGTCTATCCCCCCCGCCGCTGCCCATTGTTGAAAAAAATGAAATCCCTCCGCCCCTGTCCACCCATCAGAATATGCCACAGTTAGTCTATTGGCATGGTCACGTGTGGTTTTGGGGTAAAGTGTGGGCATTTCCACCTCTTCCAAGAGGCCTGGCCAGCAGCATGGCAGAGTAGACCAGAATATACGCCCTCTAGACCAGTGGTTCTTAATCGGGATACCTGGATCCCTCGGGGTACGTGGCAATGTCTCAGGGGGTATGTGAGGTGATTTATAAGTGTGAAATTATATCATACATGTGAGTCATTGCTAAATAATCACGTATGGATCTGCCAATATAAAATAACTACGGTAATATTTAAATCGATATGGTAGCCGAGAACGAAATAAAATACCATTCTAAACTCATTTATCGTAAACAACGCGGGTTTCCAAGAGTAACCAGTGAGCGCGAACAAATTCCGTCAGGCACGCACGGCGTCCGGTGACCATTCACCAGCAGTATCCAGTTCGTTAGGATGCCTCACGAAATGGCCAGTTGGTTAAAATATCGGCTTTAATTTTCCATACATTTATTTCTCAGAACCACGTTTAGTCAGGCAAGTGGGGTGGGGGGTGGGGAATGGGGGGCGGGGTTGCTTTACTCAGTTGAAACACAATTCAACAAGGGATGTTACACAGGAGCCGCGAACGAGGTTGAGAACCAATTGGTCGAGAGGGCCTCCGTAGCGTTCTCTCCGCACGAGGGCCTTCTGCCAGTCATGGCGCGAGTAAGCGGCTGGAGGGGACTGCGCCTTTACCTTCCCAACTTTTATCCCTCTGCTGAAGATGAAAGCCGCCCGCCTCGAGCAGAGGTGTTGAAAAACGTAACATTTTTATTAGCCAGTGACCGTTTGTAAAACGTCAGGTACCTCTTTCACGGTAAAATGACGACCCGTTCGTTTGGGCAGCGTCACGAGAGATTTCAAAGGTCCCCTGGCACGTCAGCAGATAGCACGCTTTTATACATTTTTACTGTATCCTTAATCAGCAACATGGGCAACACACAGGCACCTGAACTTGAGTTTGAACTCTAATGTTACCTCTGGTTTAGCGCCATGTGCATTTCCCACGCGGGGGGCTTTCGGCGGTATATGTCACACCCCGGCTTTGCTACCAAGGCTGATAAAAGATAATATTTCCGTGCGTACATATATATTTTTACGTATGCCGTATTGGATCAAGCCCGTTCATCACTGGAATGCTCCTGTGCCGCCGGTGCCTTTTTTTTAGGCCTCTTTCGAGTGGCAGTGCGTGTGGCAGTGGTGTTGGTGTACGGTGCTTTTTCTGCAATATTTTGCTGTCTTTTCTTGGATTTTCTGTTTGCACATAGTCACTTTAAGATGTTTTCTTGTTCATGTTTTAGTTTTTTTGTTTGTTGCGGTCGCACCCGATTCAAGAGCCGAATGGCTCACAGGGCCATACCTAATAAATTAAACTTGAAACTTGAGACATTGCCGGGGAAGTGCCTTTAAACACGCTGAACTCGCCGGCGTGTTTGACGACGAGCCCGCCACGCACCGTCTTCATGAAGTCTCGCCTCTCGAGCACAGATGCCTTGATGCTCTGCCTGCTTGTGCTTTTGTCAAGAATGTAAACCGCTTGTTCATGTGGTTGCTTTACGGTACCCGACGCACCGCGTGCGAGCGATCGCCTTTGAAAGCGCTCTCCGCTGCTCTTAAATGTTGCGCAGATAAGTCGTCGTAGCCCTTGTGAAGCAGCTCCCGGGATTTGGTTAGGGTGTTTCTGTGTTTTGTTTACAAATCTCATCTCGTGTCATCTTGGTTGAGAACTGTTGGTGTGCTGATAACGGTGCCCCACCCCCCCCAAAAAAAGTCTGCAAACCACAAGCCACGTGTGTTTGCAACAAGGTGTTCACCTCTGCCAGAAGACGCTACCCCTTATGACATTGGCAAATAGCATCGCCCTCTCTCCTTGGCCGCACACAGTAAGAATATTAAGGGAAAGAAAATGGACCGAACAGCGCCGTTTAATATGGTGGGGTTAGTATCATTAGGCAGGGATTTCGTTTTCTAGATTTGAAGTTTTCGTGACTGCAAGGATCCATACTCTTTCGTTTTTTTTGGTAAAGTCACGTAAGTAAAAAATATATAAAATAAATAAAAAATGAAAACAAATAAATAAAATCACGGCGTTTCGGGCCCCTCCCTCCATGCCCCGCGACTATATAATCCCTCGTCACAGCCATCTCTGAGACACACTGAAGCGTTTGTGCTTTCGCTACGTTGTCCCCACCTGATGAAGGATGCTTGTGTTGCGCCTGAAACGTCGTGATTTAATTTATTTGTTTTTATTTTTAATTTATTTTATATATTTTTACCTACGTGACTTTACCGAAAAAAACAAAGAGTAGGGATTTAGTTGCGAACTCATTGGCTTGATGTGCCCGGTAAACGAGTGGCGCATTGTCCTTACAAACAATCGTGGTTGGTCACTTTTAGGGTAAGATTAGCTCATGTTGGTATAAGAAAAACGTTATTAGCCTTTAGACCGAAGTTTGCAGAATACCGAGTCTTTTTTGGTAATATAAATGTGCCAAATACCAAAATCTGCTGCATTAATTTTGCACGCTTGCGCGACAGCAACCACTGAATTGCACTCGAACACCGTTGATTCGTATCGTTGAGATTGCGAACCCATTTGAGGATCGGACCGAGATAATCGCAGAGATTCGTGTGGCTTTGCGCCAACCCAAACCGACAGTTAAACTTTTGATCTATTTCATTCTCCACTGTAGGCTCACAATGCACGATTTTATACACATTAATGCTGCATGACGTGACGATTTTTTTCTTTCTTCACAAGCGCCGTCGTCCGTGTAATGCCTGCGCGATACAGCTTCCTACCTTTTCTGTTTCTTCCCCCCCCACCCCCTTTAATAGCATCGCCGTTGTTATCCCCTCCCCACTTTGACTCTTGGTGGCGATTCCGATGGCAAATGGGGACAGACACCGCTACCAGTCGCCAGGCCATCCCCAGCGTCCTCGCCCGGCGGTAACGGTCAGGCCAAGCAGGGCGGCATCTTGCTTTCTTTAATTTTGTTTTCAGCAGCTTTTGGGATTTTGTACCTCCACTCCACAATGTATGCTGCCAGAGTCCCAGATTATTTTCCTTTTTTTGTTGTCAAATCTCTCAGGGTAGTTTTGTTTTGGGTTTTTTTTCCCGCCTGGGCCTCACTGTTTTAACAACACTTGATGCTTTATGCCAGCAGACTGCAATTATTCCCACCGCCTCCAACGCATACCCATTAGTACTGTAGACATCCGCACTGCGTACTGCATATGTGGCATCTACATGCGCGGTGTGCTGTTAACGGCTTGCTGCTGCACGCCAACAATTCCGTGACGCATTTGAATTGTGAACGTTAGCGGATGAATCGGCGTTGTTTGAGATTTAATCGTTTTTTTTTGGCGTAGTCTGTTGCTCACGACAGATACACCTTCTCCGTGCAAAAAAAATACATCACAATTGCTGTTAACGCATTGACTTTGGATTTTAAATGATCCACGTGCAAGTAACCGCCACCACACATCGTGGCCCTCTTCCTTACTTGGTGCGTCCGAATAAAATCGCCAAATTCGGCGTCTCATGTTTTGCCGCGCCGCATAAAAAAAAACACGTCGATATTTCTTAACATTTGGCGGCTTAGTTCTCGGCAATGCATTATGTACGGTTTTAATCGGCGGGCTGCGTTCCCTGAGCCTCATTACCCTCGCGCACTGCTATCAGATTCCATCCTATCAACTTTCAACCGATCAACCGGGCGATGCACACTTGGGCTCACTGTACGTGAGGTATTCTGATCTCTGCGCTCTGTTAACACCCTAGCCGCAGTGTGCGTGGGTACAGTCGCGCCGGCCCGCCCGCCTGCCCTCGAGGGCCTTAATAAACATTCTGATGTGGCAAGTGGGCCTCAAAGCGTGCAGTCGGAAAAGGCCCCCCCCCCTCACCCCGCCCCTTGTCGCCCATGATTATCTCTCGTCAATAGGGAACGACGTTCTCGTGGTCACGGGTGTGGGGGAAAAGGGAGGGGGGGGAAACAGAAGAGGTGAATTTTAAAGGTCTTTGAGTCCATTGGTCTCGTGTACGGCCCCGTGAACCTAATTCATCGCCTCTGTTTTTTCCTGTTGATTTACACGTAGATGCGCGGCGTGACCGAGTTGATTTCGTTTGTACCGCAGCGCTCGCCGTGAAAAATGTGAAATGTATGCAGCGTGTGTCCCCCGGTGTAGTAATTTGAGTCGGATCTCTTGCGTTGTTCATAAATTTAATGTTTTGAATTGGCGGGGAGGTTGTGCAGTCAACAAAACATTTCTCAGGCTGGGGGTTTCCCCCTGTGCCTCCGGCTTTCATTGATCTGGCAGTGTGTTCACAGGTTTGGAAATGATAAGCGCTCCCCATAAACACATCTGCAAGTAATTTGGGCTGATGAGATGCGTGCTATGCATTGGCAGTGCCGCGAAAGATGCAATTAACATGCGCAGCCTTGCGCACCAAACGACTGCAATGGCTTAAAAGCCTTGCATCTGATTTCGCATTTATTCTTCTGCTCTGCTTTAGATGTGAAGCTTTTTGGCCAGCTACTTAGTCGCTGAAAATGTTTCTTGACCTTCGGCGTGTGTGTGTATGAATCAATAGGGAAGAGGAAGCGTCGTGGTTAGCACACTGTACTCAGAACCTGGCGACCTGAGTTCAATTCCCGCTCGTAGCCAGCACCAGTGGCGATTATCGGAACCGGTCCTGGGCCTCCCCTAGGTCGACTTGGCCTCAAATGAGTAGCTGGTGTGGTATTTAAACACCACCACTGGGGAGATAAAGGTAGCCCGGCGTGGTGCTGGCCACCCCACCCCCTCGTGTGCCGTGCCGGCCTTCATAGGTGCTCGCTAAGTGCACTTGCCTCAACAGTCTGTTAAGGATTTTTTCTGTTTAGTTTGTTGTCCTTCCCCGCACCTCCGATTAGCACGGTTGGCTACATACAGTGCGAGAGAAACTCAACACACACACAAGGCTACACGGGGCGGAGGGTGGTGGGGGGATCTTTGTATTTGTGTGAATTTGTAAAGTGTATACCTTTTATGTTACCTCCCGTTTCATACACACAGATTCTTCTGCCTCGTGTGACCACAGCCCATGGTGACAGTCTATTACCCCTGCCGCCTTCACGTAGCCAGTCACCCCTCCGTATTGAGATTATAGCTATGCGGTGGTCGGCGGAAGAGCAGGATTATCTCTCTGAATATGCCTCGGCACCTATTGCTGTAAATTGCTTAACCCACGCGCCGGCGATCGCCTGCGCTCAGGTATCGAAAGTCAACCGTGCACAAGGCAGCGTCCGCGCGGATTTGTCTTTGTAGCTGCCCACCCAAGGCTATTTGTCGCTGGGCTTTCGTAGGCCCCCAGACGCGTTAGGTTGCATTCGTGAAGCTCGTGCCTGACCGTGGCCTCTAAATCTAATGTCGAGATTTGTGGGGAGCACGGGGGGAGGGGATGCACTGTTGTCCTTCATTGGGACAAACGGAGAGAGCGAAATGATGAACAGGTTAAAAACGGCTTACTGGGCCATGTGGCCGTAAGAATTACACATCCTATTGGGCCCCCTTGCAGAGCGGTTGCTAAGCCTACATGAAATGAAATGAGCAGCCGACATGCTTGACTTATAAGGAGCCAAGGTGAAATGCAATGCATTTCTTTTTTCAAGTGATAACATACATTCATATAGGGCTTATATTTAAGTTAATTTCATAACGTTATATGTAAATTATTATCCTTATATATGTCTGTCTGCACGGCTTAACATTATATATATACGAATAAACATCCATTCTCAATTCACCAGTGGACGAAAGCCTGCCCATGGCATGGTGGTCATGATGTTTTTTTTACCATACTTCACCCCTGCTGGTCCAGTGCTGGTTGGTGAAAGCGAGTGAGTGGGCGAGGGAAGCCATGGCCAGTTCTGATATCACTCGCTAAGAATGTTGTCCATGGTCTGTGATCGAACTCGGGGTCGCCGGGTTCACAGCAAAGTGCGTGAGCCACCGCAACCACCGCTCAACCCGACCTTAAACAACAGTGCTTCACGACCCAAAAAATATACGCGTGACAAAGTATAATTCAAATTGCAACTTGTAAGAATGCTCAACGTTACTGCTTGCAATTCACATTTTTGCTTTATTTGCCGCCGGTGTCTGTTGATCTTGAAGTACTTTTGATCAACTTTTTTGACCGAGCGTATTGGTAAGTCGAGTTGTTGGAGTGGTTTCCGGTCCCCTACGCATGAAGCCATCGCTCGACCTTGACATTGGCTGTCATCGGTGCCGAGTGTCTGTCTGGCCAAGCATTCACCGTTTTGACTCGAGAGCGCCAGCCCTTCACACGAGGGGCCACCTCACAGTCAAGGAGTCCCTTAAAGGTGCTATATATAAACCATAAACATTAATTTAGTTTGCCTTCACTTAAAAACAATCTTAATTGAATTCTACTCTAAAGGCAATTAGTGGTGCTTAGCCTGAAGATGGGTTTCATTTCACTGGTTTGGACAAACTTGCACGAGTGCATTTACTTATCTCATTAGTAACGATGGCGATTGTGTGTGCGTGGGGTGGGGGGTTAAATAAATATATAATTGAATATATCTCTCTCTTGCCCTGCTACTCCACGTACATTCACTCAGCCAAGATTTTAGTATCTCTCATCCAGGTGAAATTGCTGCTTTAAAAGCATGCGCGCACCACGGCAAACCACTGAGAAGACAATAATGGCTTGCTTATATCTGGGGCAGCCGAGCGAGCAGAGTGGATATTTTATCGATCCGGCCTCAGCTCTCGGACGTCTGAGCCGCAGATTTACGTCTGGCCTGCCGCGTACTGGACCTGCCCTGCCGGCCGCTTCCCCCACACTCTGCCTGCAGATTTATCGCATGCCGAGCGACTCTGCCGGATTAGCCCCCCCCTACCCCCCATGCTACCCCCCCCCACCCCCCTTTTGCTCTCTTGGTGTGTGCACGGAGAGCTCCTTTCAAGAGATGCGCAACGCGTGTGCCGCTGTTCGGACCGAATGGGGCAACACGGTGGTGATATGTTAACTCCCTCGCCTGGTCTACAGGATGTCATGGGTTTGATCCCGACCCTGGCGCCTGCTTCTGTATATTTGAAGTTTGCATGTCTCCCTCTCCCCGTGGTCGCGTGGCTTTTTCTCCAGGTCCTCTGGTTTTTCCCTCCATTTATAAACAAGCATTGAGAGAGCATTTGGCTGCGTTACATTTCCGCATGATAAGCCACTGTTGAACTGTCATGTTTGACCAGGTCGCTTCTGAAAAGAGCTATTCAGCTTAGTGGGCCTTGCCTCGTAAAATAAAAAAAAAACGATTTATTAATAGTTGAAAGGAAGGCCCTGCCATTGTTTACCGTCGTCCGTTAGCACACACCTGTCAACCCATACGGCTTGCCCGTATTCTTGTACAGCCTTATTGCTCATTTAGCACCTTTCGCTCAAAGTCACGGTCAAGTTTAGATTATTTAGATTTTTTTTTTTCCCTTTGTGTAACTTTCATGTCCATACGGCCATACAGCCGTTTGAATACGGGCAGCATTTTTTTAAATGTATTTGTTTGAGTTTCTCCCTTGTGATGGGACTTTGCAGGATGAACGTTGAGCTTTACAAGGAGCACGGGGTGACCAATACGGTCTGAATTGGTCTGTAATAAGGTAGGGCACTGATAAGGGGTTGACAGGCATGTTTAGCACGTGTTTTTTTCACTTGCGCCGTCGTATTTAACAGCTTGTGAAAAATACAAATGAGTTGACATCGGCAAACAAACAACAGGCGCCTTCTGTATTGCAGAGCCCGTGATTTGGTCCTAAATTCAATAACGAGCTGTTTATGTTTATGCAAGGCCGCATGTGCTTTTTTTTGTTATTTTTTTTTATCAGCCCGGCGGAAGTGGCCTTTTCTCGAGCTAGCAATGGGTAAAAATGCCTCGTGCTTGTCTCGCATTTCATAATGCTAGGCTTGTGCTTTCAAATGATTTTCTTTCTCCTTCGCTATTGATGCAGCGCCGCTGATGTCACCATTTCAGGTCACCCACCCACCCTTAGGAGGCACGGGTGCATGTCTCGGGCCGCACACACACACACATGTCCTAGGCTTTTAAATTGTTTGTTCTAGCAAAGAAGGAAAAAGTGGCTTGGACAGCGAGCGATGGAACCGCGTCCCGTGTTTAGCTCAAAGTGTCGCCAAGTGCATTTCACGCTGCTCTTGTAAAGTGCACACATTTGCAAAGTGTGCCTCTGCATAAGAAGTCGCACTTGGGGAATGGCACTAAATTTGAAGTGCTTTCTCACAGTGCGGTTTATTGAAAGCTCTATTGGTTTTTTTGTGCAATCTCGTTTATTTTTTGTTGCTTTGTTCAAGCTCGTGTGGAATTATGCTGTTGAGTTAAACTAAGAAACAGCACCTGTAAAAGGACATGACCGTTGTTTGTTGCTGCCACTTCAGAGAGGAGAAATGCACTTAATTTTCAAAGGTTGTTTTTTTCCACATCGCATCTGCGTTACCTTTGCACAGTGTTTGCTTTTTATACATTAAGTTTTAAATATTACAATAATTTAAATGGTTTTATACATGTTGCTAAAATGTTACCCTAATTCTGCGATTGGCATCCTATCAGTGGGTTGTGTAACACGGTAGTTTGGCCGAAAAGTCTAAAAGTTTCCTTAAGACTCCTTGATTGTTCTGAATGGCCAACCACTCAAAAGAAGGATGTTCAATGAGGGCTTTTCTGAAAGGCTTAAGAAGCGTGTGGAAGATGTGAAGGAGCTTAAGAAGCCTCATTGCTCATTTAGCACCTTTCGCTCAAAGTCACGGTCAAGTTTCGATTATTTAGATTCTTGCCTGCGTATAACTTTCCACGCGATAAGCCGCTTTGTTCAGCTATCATTTGTGGCCATGTTGCTTCTGAAAAAAGCTAATAGCTCAATGGGCTTTACCTGGGAAGATAAACATAGTTTAGTTTTATTTGTATATTTTTTATTTGTTTGACCTTTTTCCATACTTTGCACTGCTATCGTGTTTTTTTGCTGTTTGTTGCTGTAATGTTCTGACCCGCTCCTCCTGGACATCTGTGAAGAAGAGCTTTATAGCTCATCGGATTCCTCCGGTGTAAATACATATTCAGATTTCGAAGTCGCTGGCATAACCAGCATTCCACAACTTACGGAGTGTTTTTTCGCGAGCCTGGTCTCACGCTTGACGGCCAAGACCCACGCTCGCTGGCCTTCCAGACAGACTTCTGCAGTTGTTGACTTTCGACGATAAGCAGCCGCAGCGGCAGCTGTCGTTGTTGCCCTTCGACTCTATGCACCAACGTCCTTGTTTTGGCGGAGGTGGCGGTGGGTGGGGGAGGGGAGCGTGCCTCATTCCCTAACAGCCCAGGTGGAGACCAACCGTCCACTACAGGTGGGCGCTTGGGCATCATGGGTCAGGGCTTACAGGCTCACGTTTCAACACGGCGCCTTAGAGCCAAGCTCGCGGAGTCAACAAGGCTGCCTCGAGGACGCGACCCATCGCCTCGATCCAGCGGGGGAGTTTGCTTTGGACCCAGGACGCACGTGACCGGCGAAAATCGCCTGCGTTCTCGGGGAAGACGCCTTTTTACTCGGGGTGGCTGCGTTTATCTCCCAAGCACAGTGGAGTATTCAGAGCAGTGCGAATCTTCGGCTCTTTCATAAAAAAGGACCTCTTGAACGTGGAGTCACCGCAGAGCCATTCGGCCAACGATGCAACCTGGAAACTGGGTCACGTCGGCGGGACCTTCAAGACGTATTATCCGGCTGTTCTGGTTTATATTATTAGGTTTTTTCGGTAAAGTCACGTAGGTAAAAAATAAAAATTTCCCAAGCACAATTAAAATTAATGAAAGTATTAATTTTAACTTTTTTACCTATGTCACTTTACCGAAAAAACCTAATAATATGAATCCTTGCAGTCACGAAAGCTTCAAATCTAGAATTATTCTGGTTTATCCGCAGCATTGACGCTCCCTCGGATATATATCAGGAAGCGTCAGGGGAGGGGACTCTTTCCTATTCTCGGCCCCGCGAGTGTTCACTAAGGTCCCTGCCGTGCTGAGAGTGGCCAGCACATATATTCCCTCCTCGATGATCGATGACCATGCACTGAATTGGGCATCGTCCAGGGCAAAGTGGTCAAGGCCACGTGTTAAATTCTTTTCATTTTCTAGAAGGGCATTGCTGAGTGGTCAATTAACAAACGTTCTGTCCCCCCCCCCCGCAACAATTACATCCCATTTAGCGCTGTCAATCGCACGGATCTCAGTCTCGCGTTCCTCGTAGAGTAAACGTCGGCAATGCTCCGTGGCATCGCTCGGGCTCTTTCCTAACACGAGAGCTGATTTTGCCGGTCCACCTCGGCGGTGGAAGTTTTGTCGTGTGCGCTTTCATCCTCCCTTGGCCGGCCACTCCGTCGTCGGCCAGTTGACGTGGTTGCAGTTGACTGCCGTGAAGAGAACCGTCGTTCACTTCCATCCGAGCTTTTTGGTTGTGGAGGGGTGTTTGTTGAGCAGGATGCGTCCCGCGGCCGTTGACACTCGCCCGCCAGTTTCTCGTCCTGCTCCTGCGAAGGGAAATGCGTCGTTTTGTGGATGTCGTCGTCCTCGTCGTTACTGAGCGATGGGAGCAGGAAGGTCACATGACAGGGCTGCCCTATACCGGCCGGCCTTTTGTTTACCGCGTTTCCTCCGTGCAGTCGGCTGCTACCGCCGTGGGACGGGGCTAACCGCCTGGATTGTCAATGGCTTGTGTAGGCCCTGACACCGACTCTCGGAAAAACAAAACTAGCTTGAGAGTCTTCTTGGTTCTTTCGGTAAAGTCACGTAGAAGGGAAATAATAAAATAATAAAAATAAAACATAATAAAAACATTCTCACGACGTTTCGGCCACAACGCAAGCAGCCGTCCTCAGGTG
>CM025673.2:3164712-3187035 GCA_014621495.2 Entosphenus tridentatus | reverse complement strand
GCTTCCGCTGAGAAGCCTCTGGTCACGCGTTTCAATTTCAGGGCAAATTTTGAGCAAACCGGCTGCCGCGTCGTATCGAAGGTCCGCACGCGACGACCGCTGCTCCCGTGTCGAGCGGCGTCAGAAGCCCGAGTGTTCATGTATCGGCGCGTCACGCAAATTGCTCTTGACAATGAGGGCTGACACCGCTGTTAAAGGTGTCCCGTGGTGGTGTCTGATGGCGGCTGGCACTGAAAGAAAGGTTGCGTAACAGGAGCGACCAGTGGCTCACGGTTCAAAAATTATAATGGTGTTCGCCCTGCATGTCATTAGGAACCTCTCAAGTATTAATGTGCGCATCGGTATGCACAAAAGAAATCTTTTTATGAAAGAGATACATTTTTTGCCTCCCCCCCCCACTTCCCACACTTCCCCAAACACTCCTTCCTCATGGTTAGTAAGTAAGTGCTGGAGACTCATTAAAGGGATATGAGCAGAGTTTGGTGGCTGATGTGACGCTCTCTTAGCAGCGTGCCAACGTGTGATTGTATTGGGAATGGTAGTGTAGCGGTTTGCACGCTGCGCTACAAACCTGGCAATTCCCGCTCACGGCAAACAACACCAGTGATGATTATCTGAACCAGTCCAGGGCCTCCCTGAGGGTGACTCTGCATCAAATGAGTACCTGGTGCTGTGTGCAAACATCACCACTGTGGAGCCAAAGGCGGCCGGGGCATGGTGCTGGCCACCCCACACCCTTGCTCGCTATGCAGCGCCGGCCTTCGTAGGTGTTCGCTAACAGCACTTGCCCCAACAGTCTGCTTATGAAGGGGATGTTTGTCTTGTTTGCGCATTAATTTGCAGGCAACACGCAAATGGGAGCCACGATCGTCGATGCCCTGGACACGTTGTACATCATGGAGCTGCACGACGAGTTCCAGGAGGCCAAGGAATGGGTGGAGAAGAACCTCAACTTTAATGTGGTATGACCATCCCCACCACCACCCCCCCCCCCCCCCCCCGCCCAACATTTTGTGTCACGATGGTTGATGCCTTTTAGTCACACGAGTACATTGTTCCACGTGCCGTGGTGATTCCCGCCACAGGCTTGTGTCCATATGTGCGTTTGTCTTGTGCGGCTTGCGTGTGCGATGTCATGGAATGGATATAATGGTGGGTCGGACCTTAAATGACATATTGCCCTAGTCAGTTAAGTCGACATACAGAGAGTTGGTGTTTGTGTTTTTAGAGTATTATTTGAAGGTTAAAAGACCAAAGGTGTATAAAAAAGTAAAAGTGCTAACTCTGAAATTGCTTGCTCACGACACTGCTGGTAGAAGGGCCTCCATTGGCGGATGCTCCGGAGGGTATTTGGCCTACTCTTCAATGCTGCCCAGATGTTTTGGAAGCGGTGGGGGGGGGGAGTACCCATTCATTCTGCTGGGCGGACAGAATCAGGGGCGGGGGTGGATTGAAGAAATCACGTCCATCGTTTCATATGGCAACATCTGGATTGCAAGTCCTGTGTGCAGACCATTGCACCGTGGCAGTATCACAACGACGAAGGTGTTCTAGGATTTAGACAGGCAACACCTCCTGTCTCTCTGCTTGCACCTGAACTGAGGATTTGTAGCCATTATCCGGTGCCAGCATGGGGGCAATTTGCGATGTTTATCGTAATGCGGTGTTCATTTAATACTCGTGGCACGTCTAACCCCACTGAACCTGTTGTTGGAAGTGTGTGTTCGGGGATTGGGCTATGCCACCATGTGTTTTGGAACGGTCACACGCATGGGTGATTTAGTTTTTTTTACGCTGCAAATGAAATGCAATAAAGCCTTGTCTGCGGTGGTTGTTTGGAGGATTGAGTACAGGTGAAAGGGTCGCGCGTTCTTGGGTATACCGTTTAACCCTATTTGTAAGTGTCGCGCTAAAACTCATTAAAACCAAGTCGCTGCTGATTAATTAATGTGTTGTGCTGCAACACAACTTGATGAATGGGTTTTAAGCGGGGGATAAAAAAATATAATTGACGAAGAAATACGGTGTAAACTCATTGCTCAGATCACCGTAAATCATATTAACAAAGTAAACATTCTCTGTCCATAATATGAACAGATAAACAAAACATGTACACACGTTATTTTCGCGAATGCATCAATGCACAAGTATAAAAGAAAAATCTGGATTTGGTTTGTGTTAGCCAAAGTACACACAGGGTACATTTAGAAGCGTAATATTATTCGGTCTGGTTTATCGTTGTTCACAAGGGAGAGAGAAATCTATAACATTTGTAAGAGATGAAAGAAAGTGTTTTAATATTTGTTTTATGGCAGCATGCGTGCGAGTGTGTGTGTGTGTGCGCTTGTTGTTAGCCAACGAGTCTTGTAAATAATGCATAATTCATATAAAGCAGTGCGTGACACTTTGCAGCATTTATTCCTGCAAACAAACGTGGGACAAGCCATCAAGTGAAAACTGCAGCATTGCGTATCTTTGAATAGCTTGTAAAAGCATACCATGTATATCACTTGTTATAAGATTGATTTTATTTTCTTTGGTTCTTTTGGTAAAGTCACGTAGAAAGAGAATAATAAAATATAAATAATACAAAATAATACAAATACAAAATTCACGTCTTTTTTTTCCCTGACTAATGACGATCGCTTGTGATCGAAACGTCGTGAGTTTTTCATTTATTTAATTGTATTATTTTCTATCTACGTGACTTTACCGAAAGATCCAAAGAAAATATGAATTCCTGCAGTCACGAAAGTTTAAAGTCAAATAGCTTTCATTATTTGTTGTTGTTTTTTTTCTCTCTCGCCCCTTCTCTCTCTTTCTCCAAAACCTCAGAATGCAGAGGTGTCCGTGTTTGAAGTGAACATCAGGTTTGTGGGAGGACTGCTTGCTGCATATTACCTGTCCGGGGAAGAGGTGGGTGCCGTACGAGTGTGACAATTGCATGCCTGTCAACCGCTGTCTAGCGCTCTGCAATAATTGTGTGGGATGGACCGAATTGGACAAGTGGATTTATGTCTACACACCCCTCCACCCCCCCCCCCCAGTGCTTCATATTTTACTAAAATCACATGGGGAAACCTGTTCATGAAAACCGTCTCCGTGCCCTTTTCTCGAAGACTTTACCAATGAAAGGTTTAAAGAAGTTAACGGGCATAATCATACGTCTGTCCATCTGTTCTCGCCATCCATCTGCAACGTGGGCTCACGATAACCTTGTCAGGATGGTGCATTGCAACTCAAATGTATAATTTACTGCTGTGTTGCTTATTGGGGACTTGCCCGAGAGAAAACTCGCCATGTTGATCAGATGGTTGCCCAAAACTATTGAAGGCGCTAACCAGCTACCCATCAGCTTTCGTACCAATAATAATAATAATAAAACATACACTCCGGGTCAAACATGCGTAATTTTTGCTGGAGCAGTCAACAGCTGATGACGGTTGCTTGTGTTGCTTCCGAAACGTCGTGATTAAATTTTATTTGTTTAAATTTTTATATTTTTTACCTACGTGACTTAACCGAAAAAACCAAACAGTATTACAGATCCTTGGATATGCACACTTCTTATCCTTTTCTTATGCACACCGAACAATGTAACGACGGAGCTTAATGATGAGTAAACACATCTTTTAATTTCATTAATTGTCTGTCCACATTAACCATTTGTGGGCGCCCTTAAAATACAAACACAACATCCGACGTTACAGGTCGCACGCGTCCTAACTACACAGCCCACCGTGGGATTTCAGACGATCGGCCGTTCTTTTAATAAACCCGCGGGGTGGTTTGTGTGGGTGTGGGGGTACGAGTGGCTAACAAAGGGGAAAGTAGAGAGCTCTGCCCGTTGGTGGAGGGGGGTGGGGGGGGGATTTCATCCCGTTAACGAGGCGCGTGTCCCCGTCGTCGGAGCCAATGTTTGTTGTACGTCGCCGAGTTGTAAACCTCCGTGGGCCTCCGTCGAGTTGCGCAACTGCAACGCGTGCGTGTTGCACGTTTCTCGCAAACCGCGTGCGGGTTGTATATTTTTTGCACCGGTGCACCCCCTGTTTTTATACACGCCGGTTTCTCGTAGTTGCGTTGAAAGCGAGCGTCGGGAACGCAAAGGTGTACGGCGTTTTGCATCTCCTCGCCTGCAGGTTTAATGTCGGCTAACAGCATCCCCTCCCCCGCGGCGCTTCAACGCGCAAACCCAAGGGTTTGCCCATTTACGTCGCTTTTAGGATCAGACGTATAGCACGTTGTCGTGGAGGGGGGTGGAGCCGCGTTTAAAAATGCCTGGTGTCGCGAACAAGTGCGTGGAGGTTTTTTTTCCCCCTCCTTCGAACGAGTCATTGTTTTTCACAACGGCTGCTCGTACATTCTCAATGCTGCCGGATCGCAATAATTGCGTGTTTTTGCAAAAGGTGCCCAAAGGAGACAATTTTGAGTCGGGCAGACATAAACCGTCACATTGTTAGAGCAATCAAATACTGAGATAGCAATTATCACAATTACACTTGGTATCAGCCCTGTTCTTGAATTCCTTTGCGTTGTCGTCCGTACTATTTGCTCCCACGAGCGTCGAAATTAACAGGCCGTGTCCTCATGCTCTCCTTGTCGATACCCACAAAACGTTAGGAAGCGGACACTTCCAGGGACAATGAGGAGAGAGCGTGGCGGTAACTCTTCCCCCACATCGTTCGTCGGCAGTTGTGTCGTCGATCCATCCTCAGTGGCGTTAGCCTCACCTCGGGGAGGCCCAGACTGGTTCAGATAATTGTCACCGGTATTGGCCACGAACGGGAATCGAACTCGGGTGGCTGGGTTCGCTGCGTGGCGCGCTAACCGCTACGTTACCGCTCCCCCTTTCCAACAAAAAGCCAAGCAAACGTAGCATCAGTTTGCTCTTTACTTATATTTTAATGAGCACCAACGAACGTGCAGGTTTTTAGCAGTCGCGTTTTTAATAATGCCCCGCGCCGATTATTTCTGCGCATCTCATTGCGACGACGAGTGGAAGCGTGGGCGATATCAATATTGTCCCTCTTTGTTATTTTTGTGGAGACCTCGCACGCGTCTCGTTTTTCTTTTCCTATGCACCATTTTATTTGATGGTGCCGGCTTGGGATTTTTATTTTTTTTCCCCCCCATGGGCCGTCCATTAATCATTTACGGAACCGGCTGCACATTTTGTGTACACGTGCGCTCTTAATGAGATGCCCGCCCGTGCAAGGCGAGAGCCGGTGTGCGTCCCCCCCGCCCTCCTCTTTGCCTGCCTGTCATCTCGCGTGAACAGCGTGGGTGTAAGTGTCCATTCAAATCCCTCCGGCTCTTCTCCAGCCCGTCTCGATTCCTTTTCTAAATTTGCGCCCGTGATTTACCTTCAGTGGGCGTCCGCTGTGGGTTATACGGCGGCGGCGGGCGGCTGAGTCTCTTGTTTGCACACGCGCACGTATTTGCGAATGGGGTTTGTTTTGTTAAACACCTCTCTCTTTTTAAAAAACGGCTGTGTCCCCGTCACCTGCCGATGCGTATATATATATCAGTTGACCGCCGTTTTTTTCTGTAGATGTGGACGAAGAGATTTTCCTGAAATGTGTTTTGTTGACGGAGTTTTTCATTCATTTAGTTCATCAGCAGCTTTGGTCCGTCCACGGCTGGATGACGAAGGCTTCCCGAAGCCATCCTCCTGGACGCGTTCCACTCCATGGCTGCCACTTTTGTAATTTTTCTTGACCATCGGCAGTTAGGGTGCTCGCCCGAATTCCCACTACGTGACCACATTTCTCTGCTTCTCTTACCATTAAACTGGCTTCCAGTCTTGAAGCGAGTAGAGGAGTTTAATAACCTACGAGTTTTTAAAGCCTTGCATGGGCTGGCACCACCATAAATGCACGAGTTAAGTCATCCGTACACCCCCTCAAGGTCGGTAAGATCTGCAAACGCCGTCCTTCTGTGCGTACCTCGATCTCGGCTGCGTTCCTGGGGCAAGCAGCCACTTGCTGTGTCTGCGCCACCGGTTGTAGAATTCTCTACCATTGGAAATTCGTTTATTCGATAATTTGAATGCTTTTAAGTCTCGTCTTGAAATGACATCTTCTTACGTCCGTTAATTCTATTGAGCTTCTGTCTCTCTTGGCCTTTCCTTATTCTTACAAGGCGCCTTGAGACATTAGTGGAAGGCGCCTTACAAATAAATGTAAATTTTTATTTTTATTGACGTATACTGCCCAAACTTAGTTGTTTTTCTTAACAGTTTGGATGGTGTATATATATAGAATATTTAATACGTGTTCCTCTTTCTGCCCCTTAATGTAATTCCACAAGCGTGCTCTTCTCCACGCTCGGTGATTGTAATTTAAGTACGGGACTGCTTGTGATAATTTAATCGTGACGGCAATCGCGCTATTTGGCACTGCGCTTTAGGATACGTGGCATGTCGGTCGCGTAGCTTGATAGAAAAATACTGACGTGTCAAATCGTTTTTCCACCCAATTTTACCGCGTTACATTTTAGAATCAATACGTTATTACGTTCCAGTGTTCACACTCGTGACACGACAGAAACTTCTCATCGTGCCACATTTGTGCATGTGCGGCAATTAAAATTTCTCCGGCACCTGCTGATGTGGCCATATGCTGTGATGTACATACGTCGAATATAATTCGTAAGCTTAACTTATGGCCAGATGGCCAATGACAGGTCACCTATAGAAAATCTATTGTTGTGGTTAACGTGCTTACATGTGGCTCAGTTTTTTTTATTTTAAACTTGTACCTGTGCTTTGGAAGCCGTGGATTGACTGATTCATCTGCTATTGCAAGAATTGCAAGAGCAATTGGGCCGGTCTAATGGAAATATTCGGCCTCCCCTTCAGGGAATTGACAGCTCGATAGAATTTGAATAAACATTCCGAGCCCGACGTCTTAAAAAGCACATCTCCCCTTCTTCGCTTTCCCTGCAATTTGAATCATAACTGGGCGGTGGATGTTTATTGTTTAATAACAGAACAGCCGGAGAAATCAGACAGGCGGCTCATTTATATGTGTTCCTCGTCCGGCAGGGTTTCGCAAAGTGCTTTTAAGTCGCCACGGATTAGAGTTCACGTCATTATTTTGTCTTTTCATTATGTTGCAAGAAACTTTTACCAGGCAGCCTTTACCTCCACCCCCTCCTTTAATTGCATTATTTTGTTGTCTGCATAATAGTTCCATTAAGTTAGCACGTGGCTGTTCTGAGAGGTGGCTTTGTCTTCGCATGTTCTCGCCTGCTTAGAACCATGCAGACAACGCTGCCGTGCGCTTTCACGTGCCCTAGACCCGCCGCGTTCTGACGAATCGCCCTAAACAATTCCAACTTGACAAGGTCACTGCGCATTGCTTTCTTTAACATACTTACGGGGCTCTTCCGCGAAGAGGCGCAGGTGTTAGGAATCCACTGTTTGTTTCTTCGTCTCCTAAATGGGAGCTGGAGCAACGGGATGAGTGCATGCGTGGGCGTGAGATGGATGGTAGGAGCAATGTAAAGTGAGGGATGGTGGGCTGATGATCATGTAAAATTATATATACCATCTACTTGCACTTGACACGTGGCTTGCACCAGTTCCTTACTGCCAAATCACATTCTGACGGTATCGTCAGTTTTTTTTCGTGGCCGTCTGTTTTTGCAAGCGGACGCTTGGGGCATTTGTGAATGGCCGTGGTAATGAATGGCGTGTGAGCGAGAGGGTGATGTTCTCGGTGTGCGGCTCGTGAATCTTGTCCGAGAGCCGGACGCGTTAATTCGGAGGGCACTTTCCCTCGAGTCATTTTGTATCATTTGAAACCACTTTTACATTTTTTTCCCCCGATATACAAAAATTGTCTCCTATATCAGCATTAAATATCCCTCCGCTGATCTGCAATGCTGCTGTCAGTAACCCCACCCGTCCCCCGCACCCCTACCTGCTGTTCTGTGTTTGTCATTAGGTACCATGCGGTCCCTTCATTGGTGTGTGCAGGGGGAAGCCGAGCATAGCCAACACGAAAACGAAATCGCCATGCTCCGGCGCTATAATTTATAAATAATTTGGAACGTAAGCATCCTAAACGAGCGGCGGCGTGTCTGGAGCAGGGGTGGCCAACCTGTAACGGATGCACGAACCACAAAGTACCCATGAGTTCTGATGTGTGTATACAGTAAACCCTTGTTAATTCGACACATATGGGGCTCTGGATTTGCCGAATTATCCAATATTCCAAAATATGTACAATGGTACTCCTCATTGCTTCCTGCCCCAATAATAATAATACAAAAACATGAACATTTTATTTCCAAAAATTATTTTCCAAACACGTAACACTTACCATCAGTAACCAGCACTGCCGGCGAAGGAGGAGGATGTGGTAGGTTCCATGCTTTGGACAAGGTAAAGTGCAAAGTAACAGGGTCTGCACTAAAGCTGAACAATGCGTGCCGCCGCTAGACCGAGCCATTGTTTTGGCCGTGGCGCGCGGCGTCCTTCCACGTGTATGCCGAAATTGGGCCATTCGGTTCGTCAGTTCGGCTTGTGGCAAATTACTCATCTACAGCCGTGCCGAATTATCCCCAATTAGGAATACCGAAATAATGAAGTTTTACTGCGTATAATATAATATCGTGCAACTTATTGTCCAACTTTAATTCATTATTCTTTGCAACTGTGATATGTTATGGCCCCTTCGATAGACCCGCAGCCCGGGAGACGCCATTTGGCCACTGCTTGCCTGACTAAGGCAGGAAACAGCCTTGTTATTGTTTCTTTCTCTTGAGTCACGGGAAACAGCCCGGCCATCACCTACCTTCGGCACAGACTTTTTGTTGTTGTTGTGGCTAGGAGCATAAGCCATCACCCATACTCCGGTTATCCTCGCAGCGGCGGCTTTTGGCTCACCGTCGAACAAAGACGGTCACTGCATTGCGCCCTTTCAGATGCGCTTCTGCTGGCCATAGCCAACCGTGCTCATGGGAGTTGCGGGGGAACGACAACAAACTAAACACAAAAAGCAGTTCTAAAGAAATGCATTTTCAGTTTGGATTTAAAAGTGCATAGCTCTGTTGGCTTTCTAATATCGGAAGGAAGAGCGTTCCAGACGGCCACAGAAGCGCATCTGAAAGCGCCGCGCGATGCGGCGACCGTCTTAGTTCGACGGTGAGCCTAAAGCCGCCGCTGCGAGGGTGACCGGAGTTTGGGTAATGGTTTATGCTCCTTGTATGCGTGTGATGCGTTTACCGGCCCCGTGTCTGGGAAGGCGTGATGGATGTTCAGTTATTGGTGTCGATTTTTTCTGCTGCCCTCCTTGAATGGAAACGGGGTAACAAAGCCTTTGCTAAAGTATTTGTAACAACCTTGTTTTCTCCCTAAACATAAGAATCCTAAAATATATATATATCCACAAGCAAAAGTTTAGTGTTGTTTACGTGGTGGTTTTAGTTACTGCAGCTACATACTATTAACACTTCTTCACTTTATTAATGCTACCCCTATCCCCTCTCTGTGATGCTGCTAATCCTGCATCATGCACGGGCAAAGTAGCACTAATCACATACCTGCATTTCCCATATCCTCCCCCCTTGGATGCTGCTAATCCTGCATAATGCACGGACACAAGTAGCACTAATCGCATACCTGCATTTCCCATAAATATGCTAAATTCCTCTTGATATGCACACTCTTTTGTTAAGGTGCCCCCCCCTTTCCCCCTTCCAACCCAGCTTATATATATGCTCCAAGCACGTGTGCTGTTTCATTCAGATGCTGTCGCCTCGACAGACCTGGTTTCACCTGAGGACGGCTGCTTGCGTTGTGGCCGAAACGTCGTGAGAATTATTTTATTATGTTTTATTATTTTTATTATTTTATTACTTCCCTTCTACGTGACTTTACCGAAAGAACCAAGAAGACAACCACATTTGCCAATGTGATTTGTAACTTTTATCCTTAACCGTGTATCGATAGTTAAATTTGTATGTGCAATTTTATTGAGGGACTGTGTGCTCTTGCCTTGTTGTGGTCTGAGACTTGCCGTTATTGTTTTTCTGCCTTGCACAAGCTTGCACTTAGTGTTGAAAAATCGGTAGGAATTTATCTACTTTTGCAATGTGTGCTTTTCCACTTTATTTAATTTCATCTGTTTATTTTTAACTCGCTTCACGTTTCCTGTACTTTGCACTCCTATCGTGTTTTTTTTTATTGTTTGTTGTAACGTTCTTACTCCATGCCTCTTACTGGCCAACGGTGAGCAAGAGCTTTGCAGCTCATCGGATTCCTCCTGCAGTCTCAATACAGATTCTGATTCTGTTTGGTTGTTGCGAAGCCTGAAACATTCACACGAGTCGTCGAACGATGGTAGAAATTTAAAGTCGAGATCTTGGCGTCCAGACCTCCAGAAGCAAGCCTGCGTAATCGATGGCAATGATGTCGAAGCAGCGGAGGAATTTGTCTGGCCGGGTTCTGTGCAGACCACTGATGGACGATGTAGACCTGACGTCATGTGCTGGATCGGCCTGGCATCAGGGATGATAAATTGTCCGAACCACATTCGGTCCCAGAAACGGTGAAGTCTTGGCACCAAATTGAGAGTGCCAGTGCTGTGTTTTGTCAGTTTTGTTGTTGTACGGTGGTGTGACAGCCTGGACATTGCTTCAAGCTGATTTTAATCGGCTGCAGTCCTTCCACACGTAATGCCAAAGGCGCCTTCTTGGCATCCGATGGTTCCACTTTGTCAGAAATGTCACCGCTGCATCTGCGACCGGTCTCCTAGCGATCGAGAGCTTAGTTCGAGGGAGACGGCTGTGTCACTTTGTGTACACGTCGCCTCTGTCGTCTGGATGCGTCAACTCCAGAAAATTGCGCAACTTCAGTTGGCGGTCAACGTTCGAAGTGGACTGTGACCCTCGAAGGAACAGCGCCGCCCCCCGTGGTTGCCGCCCTCCTCTCCCCCCCACCGTGATGCATGGATCAAACAAATCACTCGGGACGCCAGTGTATGGCAGCAAGGGCAGTTAATGCGAATGCTGTCGCAAGAGTTCGCACGTTGGGCGCAAAGGGCCCCCTCCGCTGGCTATGCGGTGATGGGTGAATGAATTCTAATTCGACGGAGCGCGTTCGCAAGTTCCGTCCGGAGATGGGAGCGCCGCCACGTAGGCACGGAATTCTGAGCAACGTGTCCGCCTGGCTCTTGGCTGGCTCTTGGCTGGCTCTTGCCCGAAGCAAGAGCCTTGGTACTTCCGCCTGGAGTCCCGCGGCTGCCGTTTAACGCCGTTACTGTAAAAAAAAAACGCGGCCGCGACGTGGTCAAGGCGGAATGGTTAAGGCGAATGACCGCAGCGAAGAGCGAAGTGTCAGGCCCGTGGGTAGCGAGTCTGCCTGGCGGGGTTGTAAATGCAAGCAGGCGTGCGCGTGACCACGTCATCGGAGCAGAGGTGAAAAATGGCCAGGGTGTAAGCCAGTGTCCTCGAAAATGACACGTACATCTGTTCTCGACGTTGTGTCGCTGCTGCTTTGTAACACAACAGATCACAAAGCATTTCGGGCAGACTTTGCGGTAACTGCACTTACGCTCTGGGTTTGCAAAGGTTACCTCAAATATGCATAGCATAATGACAATCTCGATTAAAGGAATCTTTACCTCGGCTGCTTTAAAAGCGATGAAATTACTTGGTTGATTTGTATTTTTTGAGTTGTGTTGCAGAGAATTGTTTTTTTTAGGTATTGATACGAAAGCAGTTGATCCAACAAAAGGCAGCGTGACATTCCCGTCGAGAACTTTTAAAAAGATGTACCAATGTGTATGGCCTACGTATCTTAGTGAGGGTCGGCATACGCTCGATGTCATCGGATCTCAGAAACTCGAGCAGGCTTTGAGCCTGGATGACGCTTGGCTGGGGCAACCATTGTGCATAGCACAGGTGCTATAGGCTGCTGCAGTGGTCGCACTTAGAGTCTTTAGCAGCATTACATTTCCACGTGATAAGCCACTTCATTGAGCTATCACTTGTGATAGCCAGGTTGCTTCTGAAAAACCTCAGTGTGTCTCTTTGCTTAGTCATTGGTGACCATGCTATAACCCCGTTAATTCACTACACTCGTAACTTCAGTCTGTGTGGGTCCGATGTCTCCATTAGTTTTTTTTAAATTAATAAATCTGCAAGTCTTTACAATCAATTATGAGTGCCAGAGCCGAGGCCATCAACTCGCTGCATTTGAAAATGCAGTTTAATCACATGTAGTGCAAACCCACATTCAAAATCTCAGCATCGCCAATTCGGTGACCTCTGAACCACCGGGCCACCTCATAATGGGTTCTATCACAGTTACAATATAGAGAGTGGAACTAACATAACATGAGAAATAGATTCATGAATAATTCCTAAATCAAGCAGATAAATAAAAGGCAGGTTCATGCCACAGCTCACATACCTTCAAGCCACCTTCAATAACCAGCACTGACCAGAATGATGAGGAGGAAGGCTGTCATCCAGCAGTGGGCTGACCACAGGTCCCGCGCACGTACTTACACGCAAAAGGTGGACATTGGCACCGAACAGCGTTGTTTGGGCAACGTTACTTTATTGGCCCAAGTTCAAAGGTCCGAAGGGTGTATAAATGGCACTAACGTAAAAATAGTTGCTCGGTCGTCACGCTCGCGTGCATTCACTTCTGAGAAAGTGGCGGCTGGGGCTGTAAAACGTTTCCCTCACCTTGAGGCTGCATCTTCACCTGCCCCCTTGTTCCCGTTGAGGCAAGGTGCGCTATCTTCAAGATGTGTTGCAAATTCGTTTTATTTTACTTTTGGATTATACAGGGTGCGTCAAATTCTTTTTAACACTTATATGGGACTTTTGTTTTTCATGGACAAAGAACGGATAATACACTGCAGCGTGATAACAAAATGTAATGTTAATAGCTTCAAAAGGTCACAGTCTCCACTTGTTCGCCGTCATTGTCAACACACGCCTGGAATCTTCTCCAGGTGGTCTCCAGAGCCCGGAGGCACATTTATTGTGGTATTGTTGCAAATTCTCAGAAGTGTTAACATTTTTTTGCAGCACCCTCTATTGTCACCCATCGATGCCTATTGATTTTGCAATTATAAGGATGCACGCAAAAGGAAAATAATGTAATGTAGATTTTAAACAACTGTTTTACATCTGGCTCTCGACTTTCAGATCCTACAGCCCTTGATTATGTGGCCAGCTGTAGGGAGGGTTTGAAACCTGTGCCCTGCCAATTCCTTCCCATTTGGATGGACTTCAAAGTGGGGGAGCCAAAGAATAGCTGCTTTGATAACATCGTTATTAACCAATGTCACACTTTTGGACGCGGTGAAAGCTCGCGGTGAGTGGAGTCGCTGTGTCCCGAGGAGGAAACAATGCTTTAACTGTGTTAGATTTTAATTCAGTGCTGTGCTAAGGGATGATATTGATTCGGCCACATTATGTTTCGTCCAATCATTGCATTAATTAAATGCAGCCCTCTGAGATTTTCTGCCTTGGCTGCACATTTTTGAACTGTGGGGGCGGCGGGCGGGGGGGGACCTCTGTCTACGTGCTGCCCAATCCTCGATGGTTATCCCTCACAGGCCTGTAAACTAATTAAAAGCTAATAAAGGATGATCACTACTCATCACTCCCCCTGATTAGTTTGATTTACTGCCATTTCTTTTAGCCCCTAAGGTAGAGGGGTTTAATGCGAAACTGTCAACAGAATTTGTGATAGGTGAGCCACCATCCGTTCACAATTTTGCTGCCCCAAGCGTTGCCAAAGTTCTTATGTCGAGTGTGTGGCGGCGGGCATGCGTGGCCCGCTGGGTTGCCATGCGTGCAGATGGCGGCGTGGAACGAGGGAGAAGCTGCCCGGGTCCCAAAACGTTGAATTAATTCTACTTGACCTGCGAGTGTTTGTTGCTCCACACAACGTAGAGTTGTTGTCGTTGTTTCTACAAGACTCCTACCTCCCCATTCCCGCTTGCCTGAGAGGTTATTACAATTTTTGTAAACAGGCTGCAGTCATGGCTGGAGCAGGAGTGTGTAATGAATAATAGGCTTAATTTGAGGATTTTAGATGCAATTTTCCCTGGATTGCAGTTGTGTAGGGGCTCTTTTGGATGTAATTCGTCACAACATGGACAAATTGGACACTTTGAAATTACGTTTTTTTTCCCGGTATGAACATTGCTTACGTCATTTTGCGGAGGGTTTAACACGTAGGCTCTTGTGACCAATATCCATAACCGAGTTTTTTTTGGGTTAGATTGCGTAAACATAAATGTGTCGTCAAACCCGCCACCACCCAACACAGGCAATTTAGTAAGGTTTGTCACGTAAACATAACATGCCAATTCGGATATCCATTGTGATTTATATGCATTCATTAACCCCCCCCGGCCTTCGCGCCTGATTTACTTACATGTGACGCAAGTTCAAGTTTATTTATTAGGTATAGCCCTGTGAGCCATTCGGCTCTTGAATCGGGTGCAAACGCAACAAACAGAAAACAAAAACATGAACAAGAAAACATCTTAAAGTGACTATGTGCAAACAGAAAATCCAAGAAAAGACAGCAAAATATTGCAGAAAAATCACTGTACACCAATACTGTGTGCAACAATCCCAGTGGGATGCAAGTCAAACAACAACAACCACAAGACAATTTAGATTAAGGCCATCAGTTTAACTCTGTACTACAACAAACAAGCATGGCCAAAGCAAAAAACTTTTTTAAAAACACCAAAATAAAGCCATTAAAGCAATGAAACAGTGATCATAGGAACTGTGACCGAATTTTCACAATAAACAAAGTAAACAACATGTACTACCAAACTCTGCAGCCATAGCTGGCTGCATGAGTCACTCCACAACAGCAGGAGCATCAGTCGGAGTATCAACATTTTTCAATGCACCTTTAAGATCAGCACACTAAATCAAAACACAGATCATACTTTGCAGCGATCATCCGGAGCGAAACATTGTATTTTAGGCCACTAAATTGCAGTGGCAGCTAGGGGTGTACAACTCCTCTAGAGCAGTTTTGAGTGAAGATCTCATAGGTAGTGATTCAAGTTGCAGTTTATTGGCAATAGCATTCCAGACTCTGGGGGCATCAATAGCAAAGGCCCTTCCTCCAGTATTTGTACGGCAATAGGGAATGTGAAGCTGGTAAATGAGCGAACTTCCTCGCAAAAGGTGGACGTTGGCACCGAACAGTGTTGGTCAACTTCACAAGTGACGACATCACATTTATCCCTCTATTTAAGAAATAAACAGAAGGATTTCTCCTCAAATCTGGATGTCGCCTGATGATGCTAGTTGTAATTACTGGCGAAACGTACTCGAATTGCAAACGTTGTGGGTTTAGTCTCCAACACAACCGGTGTGCTGTACTCGTAACGAATTGGCACGTTTTGTTTGTGACAAACCTTACTAAGTGTCTGTGTCGTGTGGTGGCGGGTTTAATGACACATTTACATATATATGCGAGCCAACCCCCCCAAAAAAACCTCTTACGAATTCTGTGGAGGATTGATGTTTTCGGGCCGTTAGTTTCTTTATTTTTAGAATCATACTTGCAAGGACCAGCGTCGTCGTCGGCGGCAGGCTTGTCCAAATTATTAGGCCAGCATGATGGAGTAGGGCCAATGCCGTCTGGCCTGCAGGCAAAGAGCAGCCCAAAGCCATTTCAGCACAGCTGAATGGCAAGCCACACAAGAGAATGGAGTAACGGTTTATATGAAGCTGATTATAAGCGCGTGGCTCTGCTTGGAGATTAGTTTTTGCGCTCTTAATACTTTCTCCCCAGCAGCAGCAGCAGCTGTTAATGTTTGACAAATTACTCTTAGGACTTGTAAATCTTATAACCAGGCACAGTTCAGGAATGTATCTGTCTTGCTGTCATCAGTTAACATGTTAAGAATGTCTTTCCTTCTCACATGCCATTATTCTATCCTCTATGGATAGCAACACCTCTTAAGCAACACCATCCAGCTATTGAACAAAGCCACAATAACGGCTACATGGGACACATTTTGTACTGCTGCCTTATCCGATAACATACAGGCTAAAATTGCTAAAAGGACAACCTTTATCGAGATAGGATGTCAAAAATCAAATTGATTTGGTGGATGAGCCTTGTGTATCAATGAAGATAAACCGACTGGCTTTATTGTTGACTTTTCCGAACAAAGATCACGTTCAAGAGGTCATCGCAGTCATCGTCACTTTCCGTTGCTCTAATCCTCTGTTGTTCAGCAGTCATAACATGACTTCCAAAGGCAAACTCCTACAATGTCTTTCTCAGTGGCAGGCAGTTGCTGGAGCACCCCGCTCATAATATCAACATACATTTATCCAACGAAATGCAGGTAACCCAACCACCTGGACAGAGGTGTGGCGTTTCTATAATTGTTGTACAATTGCAATGCAATTGGCATACAATTGGATCAATTAGAACGTGGCCAACCGGGCTATTGGCGCTGTGTCCGTGAGTACCTGGCATGTGTGAGTATGGCACAATTGGCCTTCGGTTTTGTAGAACAGCTGTCTGCAAAGGGCACGAGGTTGTGCAGGTCAGTGGAGCTCCGCTAGAGCAATCCAGATCACTTAAGCAACACTCAATTGGCATACAGCCATCCAGGATCGGTGGTGTTTTGCATCAGTCCGGCTCCTGTAATTAGCATACAGTAAGGCACACAGTTTTGTGGGCCGGTGGGGTTCTGCCCGGGCATGCGGCTCACTTGATGATAATCATTTTTAATGTGTGCAATTGACGTTGCACAATTTGTGTGCGATCGGCGTACAAACAGCACGTGGGCAATCCGGGCCAGCGACACTTTTATTTTATCGAGAGTATGCGGCTCACGCAATTAAGCGTTCTGTCAGCGCGCGGCCATCTGGGCCAGTGACGCTGCGATTAGGCATTCGATTCCAGTAATCGGCACACAAATCCCCCTATGAAGTTGCAAGTCCTACAATTGCTTGTTCAGGGCATTGCTGCCAGATGGGACTCCATTAGAGGCGGAGTTCTAGAGAGCCCCTCCAAGAGAGTGTTGGTCGAGAGGGTACTTTGGTCCACTCTTCCACGCTGGCCAGACGTCTTGGAAGAAGTAGGCGTACCCACGCTTTACCCTGATCAAGTAACTTGTGAGGTACCCGTTGATACTGCTACGGGGTGGACAGAGGTGGCTGTATTACTGGTAGGAACCACCTGTTTCCACCAGCCCACAGGGGATTATTGTGTCCATCTGTCGTGCATCAAAAAATGGGAGGGGTGGGGCTGGTTGAAGAGGGGGGGGTGGGGAGGGGCTGGGTGGGGAGGGTGGGGAGGGGCTGGGTGGGGAGGGGAGGGTGGGGAGGGGCTGAGTGGGGAGGGTGGGGCTGGGTGGGAGGGGTGGGGCTGGGTGTGGAGCGGCTGGTCACCTCGTGGTGCCCTTATAAAACTCAACGTTTAACCTACTCACGCCGGCTTGTGCCCGCCCTCACAGTCGGCCATATTTGCGGAATACACCACGCCGCCGTTGTCCCTGCCATTTGACCGAGCAACCCAACGTTCCTACCAGCTCCCTCCGCAGGAATGTGTTTAAGAGACTTGTGGATTGATTGCAAGTTCAATGCGCTAACCATAACACATCTTGGCAGCATCCCAGATTCTCTATAATGTTCAACAAAACCCCGTATTCTTTACCATATTTTTTTCAAACCATCCTGTACGTCATGACCACTGCTCTTTGTTTGGGTGCTGCGCTTTTTGAAATATCTAAGCGTGGAGAGAACGCATTCAAGCATGCATTGCACACTGAAAGCATACATGGCAATTGCAGCCTCTGCAGCAAGGCTGATAACAATGTGATGGTCCAAATAAGTCCAGTGTGTGAATATTCCATTCCAAATGTATGAGTGGATAATGTGACAATACACACTTTCCTCAATCGTGAGCTCTCACGTGGTTTCCCCTGTGAATTTCACAGTGTAAAATTCATGCTGATGACACTCCAGTACTGACAGACTCGGCTTCTAATTTGAAGCTTATGTATATTTACAGCGATTGTCAAAACATGTAACTACACCTTAACAATATACACAGTCGAGTCATATCAGGGCACCGGGGTGGCGGCATTATGTTCCTCGCCTGGTATGCAGGTGGTCATGGGCTTGATCCCGACCCTGATGCCTGTATATTTGGAGTTTGCATGTTTCTATCCCCGTGGTCTCGTGGATTTTTGTCCGGGTCCTCCAGTTTTTCCCTCCAAATGTTTTATATTTTGGCTGCTATAAATGTCCATGCAATAAACCACTTCGTTGAGCTATAATTTCATGGCCAGGTCACTTCCGAAAAAGAGCTACATAGCTCAGTGGGCCTTACCTGATCAAATATATTTATCCACGTAACCTTTGGAGAGACTGGGCTTCTCCGTAGAATGTGAATTTAATTTCGGCAGCTGTCGAGATTTTCCGAAGGACTTGAATACCAACTCCATTGGCCATGGTCCATCCACTGCTGGATGAAGGCCCTCCCCCTAAGCTGCCGGCATCTCTTAACCACCCTGCTACAGGATAATCCACTAAGCATCCGCACGCGAGTTGGTTTCATCGCTTCGGTGGATGTCCTCTTGGCCGCGTTACATTCATTGCCTGCCAAGGAATGTATCCGACACAGTTATTTAACTATAACATGCCCTTGGGCCCACTGACGCATGTTACTTCTGCGGTGCCACGTCACAACCGACGGTGGGACGCCTGCAATGGAAACTCCCGAAGTGGTCGTGATTCCCAGGGGCCTAGCACCGAGAATTTGGCGAGGTTGTTAACACTGAGTCACGGTGGCGCCCCTCCGCCCACCATTCCTCACTCTCTTTGGTTCTTTCGGTAAAGTCACGTAGGTGAAAATACAAACAATAATACAATTTAAAATGACGGACGCTTGTGTTGTGCCCGAAACGTCGTGATTTAACTTAGTTATTTTTAATTTAAATTTGATTATAGTTTTATTGTCACCTACGTGACTTTGCCGAAAGAACCAAAGAGTATGGATCCTTGCAGTCACGAAAACTTCAAATCTAGAACCAGCCGGGAGTGTCGCTCGGTGCGCACGCACGCACGACAGCTCTCGCGTACCCACGTCAGCTCCCCCACCCCCCGCAGAAATGAGGAAGCAAGCCAATGTTCTTTGAGTCTTTCATGACTTTACCAAAAGACCCAAAGAATATGAATTCCTGTAGTGATGAAAGCTTGAAGTCAAGATTCAAGCCAATGTTCCTGGCTTCACAGGGCAGGGTCATGTGTAGACAGACGCTGCAAGCGAGAAGGCTCGCCACGCTGACCTCATCGTGACGAACGTTGTCAACCTTTGTGTAGTTTGGCCTCTCTCTCTCTCTACGTGGCCTCCTGAACGGTGTGGATCGTGACGTGGGAAAGTCTCTGCGATTGTGAGCGCTCCAGTCTTGCCTTTGAGTAGGAAAATGTCACTCGCATTTCAATGTGTCCGGTAGCCACGAGTCCGATCGCTTAAAAATGGCCATTTACTTGCTCCTGCACACATCTTAGCAGCACTAATCAGTAGAGGGGGCTATTTTGATGCGGTGAGCCTTCAGCGAGCCTATATTATTAATAAAAATAAATTTTTACCTTGTTACGAATAATACAAAGGTATGTACGTTGAACTTCTTTTGCATCGTACGTAGGCAAACAGTGCTGAATAATTTTAGAGGTGTGTTAATGTGTGGCCAACTAAAGGTATCCCAAAGTCCTATCTGACTCTAGGTAAAGAAAAGGTTGCCCCTCCCCCAGCAACAGCTCCTGGGTTAAAGGATTAAGCGTTGTAAACAAAACATGTGGGCACATTTTACGTAACTTTGCGATTGCCACAGAAGGGCTTCTTGTGCGGTGGGTCACGTGATGGGTTGTGACGAAGGTCCCCCATAAATAACGGATGTTGATTGACTCCAGGGCACGTTCCGTTTAGCAAAAAAAAATTGCACACGCAGACTTCTGTGCACCGGAGTTGGCTCGAGTACTTATGAACGTGTGCCGGCTGCTGCTGCTGCTTTATGATTGAGGTTTTAAGAAAGTACAGCAGCACATGGCCAGGAGTAGCGATACCACTGCCTCGGAGTGACGAGCGGGCAAGCGCAGAGCCCCTACCTACCGTCGCCCGAGAAACACGACGCCGCTCGGATTTCTCTTTTCGGCGACAAGAACACCAAAGGTGAAAAAGGCGACGTTGTTGACGTTGGCGACACGTCATGTTGTTGGTTGTCGATTTGAAAGCGGGCCAGCGAGTGTCGTCGGGGGAAACTCATAAGAGAAGAAATCCATTTCGCTTGCAATCCACTTAAGTTGCATCCCGTGTAAATGCAGGGCGGTGAAAGCACGGTAATATGATTAAGAGGGTACATGCCGGGACATACTTCACTGTAATCCCCGTTCGTGATTTATGGACATTGGAGTCGAGCTATGGAACTAAGTAAACCAAGGGGGGGGTGGGAAGTGATGATGGGAAAAGGAGAACAGGTGACAACAAAGGGGTACAAGGAGATGGAAGATGAGAGCCATGGCGTGTCGACTGTGCATTGTCAAGAGAGGGGTCGGGTCACAAGCTGGTTGACAGAGGAGGGCCTTGTACAACGTTGCCAAATATCCCTGCGACATGCAGACTTGGGCCTCCCGCAGGCTCTGTCAATGTTGAAATCAGAATCAGGATCTTTATTAATTTTTTTGGTTCTTTCGGTAAAGTCACGTAGAAGGGAAATAATGAAAATAAAACATAATAAAATTCTCACGACGTTTCGGCCACAACGCAAGCAGCCGTCCTCAGGTGAAGAACAGAGCTGTCGGAAAGACAGCATCGGAAAGACAGCATCAGAAAGACAGCATCCTAAGGATCCTAAGGATGTTGTCTTTCCGCTCTGTTTTTCACCTGAGGACGGCTGCTTGCGTTGTGGCCGAAACATCGTGAGAATTTGATTTTGTTTTATTTTTATTATTTTATTATTTCCCTTCTACGTGACTTTACCGAAAGAACCAAGAATATGAATCCCTGCAGTCACGAAAGCTTTAAATCGAAATCTTTATTTAGACTGCTGGAGGAGGAATCTGGATGAGCCATGAAGCTTTTTTTCGCAGGTGTCTGGTGTAGGGGCGGCGGGTCGGCAAGTTACAACGGCAACCAATAACAACAAAAACGATAGGAGTATAAAATGTCTCGCGGAAGATCTAACCAGCGATGGGGAGACACTGATTCTATCATTCATCCAGGACAGTTTTGAAATAAACGTCAAGACTCCTGTCTGTCCACTATGAAGAATGGCCGTTGACTGAAGTGTAACATTTTATACATGTACACATTTTCTCTCTGTCTACATGGCAGTGTTATTGATGATTGTTTTTGAATGATGTTTTTGTTTACCTGTGCTTGTGTGCCACTGCCAATGCAGTTATCGTGGTCATTTCCGTTGATTTTCAGGAGGGTGCTCCCCCCGTGGCGTTTGGCCATTCTCATTGGCTCAGCTCTCATGTTACTCTCGATTGAAATACCGAACGCAAACGTTCTGTGGGTACGTTGAACGTCTTTCGCACCATACGTAGCCAACCGTGCTAACCGGCGGTGCGATGTTCAGTACATCTACCTATTCGTATTGGCTTTGCAGACGAATATTATCAAGAAGCATTTGTTTAAGCAAGCAACATCAGGACCTGTCTTGACCTCATGGGTTCCTTCAGCAGAGTCGGGCTTGTTCAACAAATCCTACTGGATTTTCAGATGCTATCGGCAATTGCACTCCATATAAAACGCGGGACCCCAAAAAGTGTACGTGTTGTGTGGGGGGGGATAGTGGGGTTGGGGATTGGGGGGGTAGGTGTGTTCGCGTCACGCGTGCGCCCGTCGCGGACCGCCTGACCCCCAGTGTTGATTTACGGAGGCCGATGGGAGGAGCGGTGCCTCTCTCTGTGGCCACATCTTCTTCGTGCTCGCACGGGCGATCGTAATGAAGCAATTTACATGCAGACTGGATGGGGGCTTCACTCGCCTCCCCCCCCCGTATTGTCGTCGCGTGCCGCCCAGCGCCACCCCAGTGCCCATCACGCTGGCAGTGGATCGCGCCAACGTGGTGGTGGGGGCGAAGGCTGCCCGAGTGTGACGGCACCAGTCGCTTTGTGTTTGCTGGGTTGTTTTTTGTCGTTTCATTAATGTTTTTAAAGCGTAGCGGTTCGGAACGTGGATTCCGCTGTTAGAAATTGATGGAGTTGTGTTTCATGTGCCTTTTGTATGGCTTAATTATTTAGCGAAGTCTTCTTGGTTCTTTCGGTAAAGTAACGTAGAATGGAAAT
>CM025673.2:3146773-3164312 GCA_014621495.2 Entosphenus tridentatus | reverse complement strand
ATACATGCGTATTATTTGTCGTATTGTTCATTCATTTTTAATTGAGTTTTTTAATCCCACTAAATTCAAAAGGCCGTAATTAAAGAAAAATCCAACCAAAGTTAGCAAATTTTATAATGCTGTTAGAACCATTTAATGGCATCACAGTGACATTTTCTTTTATGATGTCGTGACTCATTGTCTGCTTAACACAATAATAACAGCAATTAATGTAATACGCAGCTTTCGACATTGGTCATAATTGCGGTCCCACACTCCTCGTTTCAGTCAGAACAAAGGGATATATTCAGCAAAGGCGATATTAGCTCATGTGGACAAGTGTGATGTAAATGTTCCATGAAATACCACGGTAAATAGGGGTCCGCCTTAAAAATATTGCTACGAAAATGCAATCGCTGTAATGTGACAATTAGAGCACTCATTTGTATAGTAAATAGGCCTGTTCTGTCACCATGTCTGTTTGGTACGTGATCATCGTACATTTGTTTGACTTTTTTTGCGTCAAACAGATCAGGGAATGCATTATTTGCCATTGGTTTGTGTTTTGGGCAGTGCCTTTCCATTCCTAAGGGGGCACGGTTATTTTTGTTTGTGATTTCTGTTTTCTTTGTTACGGTGTACTTTAGTGTTTTTGGCCTTTTGTTCTTTCGGTGACCCTGGTCACCCTCGCCAATGAGCCTCATCGTGGTCTCTTGAGTCATCACCTGGTGAAAGAAAATAAACCTGAAACCCGTTTGCATTCTCCACACAATCTACGTTTTCACGGCACGGCGTCGTATATATATATTTGACTCGTTGGGGATTGAGGTCTAGAGAGAGAGATGTTTCTTTTATTTCATCAGGAAGGGCCCATAAACCTGTTAGGCTCAATTATTTCATGGGCATCTTGCGACCGCACAGATGTTACTATGCAGTACAGATCCTACACTCATGGTTACGTACGTCGCGATGAAAGCGGCGAGTATCTTTACAATGCGTTACACGTGCTGAGGCTGGTTATGTGGACATCTATCGAAAATGACAGTTACAAAACCGTCAACAAATAGGTTATTCGACATTAACAAAGCGCGTGACGCTTCTCTGCACACGGGGAAATGCTTGTGCTTGAGAAGTGAGCGAATGTACGCGAGATTAAGGGGGACACATCACTGTTTGCGAAAAGGTCAGATTCGTGAACGTCTGTAGGAAACGACACGACCGTGAAAGTATTGCACTGGGTGTGGGCGGTTCTTTGGTTGGGAGGGATACGTAGCGGTCAGATTTGCGACGTACTGGACGCGACAGTCCGAATGTTAAATATTTTCCGCGCGCTCTGCTTTTGTGATGATTTTTTTAAGCGAGCACAGTAACTTGTGGTGGGTTTCAGTTATATTCTTAGTTTGAAGAGGAACCAGCAATGTGTGTTCCATAAAAAGTATTTAAAATGAATTCTGCAGCCAGTCGCATAATGTAATATTCCTGATAATTTCAAATGGTGTCGGTGTTTTGTGTTTTTTACCAGGTAAGGCCCACAGCGAAATAGCTCTTTTTCAGAAGCGACCTGGCTATAACCACAAATGATAGCTCAACGAAGTGGCTTATCACGTGGAAATGTATATCAAACAAATACTCATAAAAGCATATTTCTAAATGTGGAGGGAAAAACCGGAGGACCCGGAGAAAAATCCACGCGACCACGGGGAGAGAGACAAGCAAACCCCAAATATACAACACGGGTCATGGTCATGATCAAACCCATGACCTCCTGTGTACCAGGCGAGGGAGTTAACATCTCGCCACCACGGTGCCCCTTGTGTCAACTATCACATTTGTGTGATGGATAAAGGGCAATGTTGTGTAATTAAAGAGATATCTTCGAGCGTAGCACCAACACTTACTGTTAGTAAGCATGTAGCGGTAAAGTCACGTAGGTAAAAAAAATGAAATTAAAATTAATAAAAATATTTTCATTTTTTTACCTCCGTGACTTTACCGAAAAAACTCAGAGTATGAATCCTTGCAGTCACGAAAGCTTCAAATCTACATGTAGCAATAATTAACCCGCCCTTCCCCCCCGTATGTCGATGGTTGCAGTTTTATCCAAGAATGCAATTTTGTTGTTTTACAGTCGCAATCTGAATTGTTTCTCATTTTTATTTGCTGAGCTTGTACATGTTTACTCGCTCGTTTGGCCCAAATACACAATTGACGCACGTCAAAGTTCGAATAATTTTGCAGCGATCAACATTTTCCCCGAGCGAGCGGTGAATAATCAATTTCTCAGGTGCGCGGCTCCATCAGTGCGCCAGTTCGCGCACAAGTCGGGTTCCGCCGGAATAAATGCGTGCGCTTTTTGGTTCGCATGCTCCCGCTTTTCAGGATTGCCTTCGCCCCGAATTCCACCGTGACGACTGACCCAGTGGCCCCTTTCGTGTGAACGCTCCAGGTGTTCAAGATCCGTGCCGTGGAGCTGGCCGAAAAGCTTCTGCCCGCCTTCAGGACACCAACGGGCATCCCGTGGGCCCTCCTCAACCTCAAGAGGTATGACCCCCTCCTCCCACCCCCCACCCCCCCTCCAAGTGTGACACGTTTTCAGTATCGGAGATCGGTGGTTCTCAACCGGGAGGGAGAGGAGGGGTTGGGGGGGTACGCGGACCCCTGGAGGTACGTGAGGCAATTGAAAAATGTGTGAAATTATATCATACATGAGTCATTACATACATGCTACACTATACAATACATTGCTAAACACTCCACTATACACGGCTAAACACGACACTGCTATACGCTATACTACGCACATCTTGGAATAGGTTGGAGTACCCACGCTATACCCTATCACATGCGACGAGCCGATCAACTAACTGTGATGTACCTGTTGATGATTCAAGCTGGGTGGAAAGAGGTGGCAGAATTTAAGGAACCATACTCTTTGGTTCTTTCGGTAAAGTCACGTAGGTGAAAAAAATTATGAAAATAATAAATAAATTAAATCACGACGTTTCGATTGCAACACAAGCAATCATCATCAGGTGTGACAACCGCAGCAATACATTTTTTTTTTTAAGAACCAAAGAGTATGGATCCTTGCAGTCACGAAAACTTCAAATCTAGAAAGAATTTAAGAAACTCGCACCGATGTTTCCACTGCCGCCATGGGAGAATGAATCCGATACCTGTGGATTGATCGCTTGTCCAAGACGTTAACCCAGGAACGTTGAGAAGCACTGTCATGCCCGGTGTCGTGCCGGCTTGTACTGCACTGCCATCGCATGTGACTTATCCATCGTATATATATATGTTGCCGTGTTTTCATGCAATCATGACGTTTCCTCTATGCCCGTCGTGCGCAATTTGACGCGTTCAATTGTCGCGCCTCTGCTGGGTGCCTGATTTTGATAAACTTGTTTGTGTCGGGTGTGCGTGCAAGTGAGAAATACATTTGGCGTGTTGCCATCACAGATGGGGGTTGCAGGGGGGGGGGTTATATTGGAGTGTTTGTCACGTGGTTGTTCCACGTGTGTGTGTGAAAATGGCAAAATAGGCTCTCAAGCAATCGGTCACGCTACCTCCGTTTTCTCCGTTGCTAATAACGGCAGCTCGGTGTGCTTTGATCCAGGGTCCTTTAATTTTTAATTTGCCCTGTTAATCCCACTTTTCTGCCGGTGGTACTGTCCAATATGTCCTCCTAATGTTCTTCATGACGCTGCCGGAGCCATCCATTTTCGACGGAAAATGTGCTCGGGAAAGCGTCTCGCTGGTCCCTAGCGCTTGCTGAAAGACGGACGTGATGAATTGGCCTCTTTATGCCCTGAAACTCGCACTTAATCATCCGCTGCAGCAGAAATTAGCATGGCCTGATGCAAACTGTGTGGGAGTGTTGCTGGATGCTTCTGCGATCTCGGGATAGATGGGGAGTGGTCGGGACCGCCTCTGGGTTGTGCCCGTAGAGCATCGTGTGTGTGTGTGTGTGTGCGCGCGCGAACATTATATTTTGCTCACGGGCTCGCTCGCATGTGCGTGGGCTAGCACGTCACCGCCCAGAGGTATCTGTGTTGGCATTACTGGCTGTGTCCAAGCGTGGGTATCGTGTGGACCTGGCAACAGGCACAGTCATCCATCCTCCCTACAGCTCATCATCATCGGTCGTAAGCCGTAATTATTCTGGTTAACACCTGCACACGGGCTGATTACTGCGTATCACGTGTGCTTGGCAACAGTTGCAGTCATTGCACCTCCTACATCTACCCATTTTCATATTCCCACTGGCCGGGTGGCTGGGCAGTGGGTGGGGAGGATTGATGCTACCTACCAGTGCTGTGAACTGCTGCCTGGCTCCCATCACGGTGGGGCGATCCCACGGTGGAGAACAGCTGTCGGGGGCCATTGGGGAGATGCTCGTCGCTCACACCGCGTGTGCCGTGGTTGTTGTGCCGTGCTTGTGCCGTGTCGGTGCCGTGCCGTGTCTCCCAGCGGGGTGGGGCGCAACTGGAACTGGGCGTCGTCAGGATGCAGCATCCTGGCCGAGTTCGGCACCTTGCACCTGGAGTTTGCTCACCTGAGCTACCTGACTGGGGACTCCTCTTACATTGACCTGGTGAGTGCCCCGATCGCTATAGCAACAACACCGCGTCAGCTGGGAACACATCTGAAGGTGACATCGGCTTACTCCTTGGACCAGGGAGGCCAAAACGCCTTCCTTGATGCACCCTGCGTCACTCTAGTTACACTGTGAAAAGCTGTCTTTCGTCTGTTAAGTTATTCATGGCTTCATTGCGTTCTTGTGTTTTTTTTCCCATAGCTGTACCAATAATTTCATACGTTGCTGCTGTTGCACGGTTTGGTTGGATTTAACAGTTTTTGCATTGGCCTGGGAACACACGGTTCTTAAATTTTATACTCACTAAATGGATGTGTTTCGTCGCATATTGATGACAATACTGCATCAACAGCCTCAAAATAGGCACTCTAAATCAATTGTATTGTATTCAGGACTCGTATTATAAACCGCAATATTTCCTGCAAAGGGCTGTTTCATTCTCGACTCGGTTGCCTTTCTACATCCGCTTGTTCTGTATGGGTTTCCTCTGGGTTTTCTGGTATCCTCCCTTGGATGATTTTTCTTTGAGTATCATTCTACGCAAAACACTAACTGGTATTGGCAAAACATCCCAATGCTTCAGAATTGTTTAGAATGCTTGAGGAATCCGATGAGCTTTTGAAGCTCTTAATTCTAGATTTGACGTTTTCGTGACTGCAATGATCCATACTCTTTGGTTCTTTCGGTAAAGTCACGTAGGTGAAAATAAAAAAAATAAAACAAAAATGTTGTTTTCATTTTTTATTTTATTTTATTATTTTCACCTACGTGACTTTACCGAACGAACCAAAGAGTTTGAAGCTCTTGTTCACAATGTCCAGTATTGTAAGGGGTCAGCAAGTTACAACAGCAAACAATACAAACAACACGACGGGAGTGCAAAATAGAGAAATTGTTAAGCAAGTAACTAAATATGTAAATATATTAATTATATAAGTCCAATTTATCAGGCTTGGGCAAGGCAGCAAAGACACCAGCAAAACAGTCCCAGACCACAGTAGTAGTCCCTCAACACAATGGCACCTTCACATTGAACTATCGATACACAGCAGGTAAGGATCAAAGTTACACATCACATTTGCACAATGTGACTGGCTGTATCCATCACCAATCTTCTGCTTTAAAATGAGCTGCATAATTTACTCAATAGGGATGAGAAACGTAGCTCCATCACCACCTGCCCACTGCGAAAACTTGTCAGGACCCTCCCTGGAAGAGTCCTGAGACTCGGTTTGAGGCTTCTCTGTGTAAACAATCATTATAGTAATCATATTAAAAGCCATTTAACCCGCAATTAATCATATTATTTCACGAATTCAGAAACTCCGTCGCACATCCTTTATCGGTATGCAGTGACATTAGCCTGTTGTTAGCGACTGCATTTATCTCAATACAATGTACGTACGTATGTACGTTGAACTTATTTCACACCGTACGTAGCCAACCGTGTATGCACTGTGTATGGGTGAAATATGCACAGCACCTCATAAGTAATTAATTCAGCATTGATTGACCCCGCATCTAAAAAATGTATGCGCACTGAACGTCAATCTTTAGTCACACTAGCCTGATGGTAGGCGCCCTTTGCCCCAAAACTAAATGACATTTAAAATTCCATTTCAGTGCGCGTGGAGTTTATACTTTTCTTCAGTTTTTGTTGTTGCCTCAAGAGGCTATTTCCTTGAACGTACTTCACCCTCCTCTGTAAGTGGTTAAAAAACGAGGATCTTTAATCTTCCAGTGACAGAGCTGTATGGCCTTGACCCTGCACCAAAGCTGTTCGTGTGCAAAAGTCTGTAATTACCATTGCAGTGCCCTTTAGGGAGAGAACAGAATTTTATTGACAGTCGTGCACAATTGGTATTATCGGCCATTTTAATAGTGGTTCATTATGTTTAATAATACTCGCAGTCCGTGCCCAGAAGTGGTGTGATATTCGGCCTTTTGCCCATCCAAGGACGGGTGTATTTCAGTAAATCCGAAACTTGCAAGCGAAAAGCAGACCGTGGCGTGATATTCATTGCATCAATTCGTGTGCAATTTGTAAGGCTGCGGTGACACAGACCTATTTCATTTTAAGGTTATGATCCCTTGTTCATCATGACGTCATTTTTACTTTTATGTCTCAATAGCGTCACGGAGATCGTGTGACGTTAGGGTTTTGCCTTTGTAGTGAGGGTTGTCAGTTGACGCTGAGGAGGGGGGAGGAGGCGCCTCGCCCCCCCATGTGGAGTGACGTCAGCCGCTAATTATAATTAATGTGGGGGGGTGGTGTTCATTTGGAAGACGTCAACTGCTCATGATTATTAATGAGGGGGGGTCCATGTGGAGGACGTCACCTGTTCATGGTTATTAATGAGGGGGGCTGGCCGACATGGAGTGACGTCATATGCGGGACACACAGACATTCTTGGCTCATTATCGTAGTAAATACCTTGCTGAACCACAATACCTTGCTGATCTCGTCAGGGAGCATAAACCATGACGCAAACTTTGGTCATCCTCGCAGCAGCGGCTTTTGGCTAATCATTGAACAAAGACGATCTGCGGCCGTCTGGAACGCTCTTCCTTGCTATATTAAGAAGTCACTGGAGCCATGCACTTGTAAATCCAGATTGAAAACCCTTTTTGTTTAGAACTGCTTTTTGTGTTCAGTTTGTTGTCCTTCCCCCTCACCACCGAACAGCACGGTTTGCTACGTATGGCGCGAGCGAAGTTCAGCACGCGTACGTACGATGGCTCGCTTTAAACCGCGCGCGAGGCAATTTCCTCCGGCGACATCACTGCTCCACGAACGTTTTTTTCCCCCGTTGACCGAAGCCTGCGTTTTTCCCGCCCGTTCTACGCCGTCGTGGTTTTTGTGCAATCTCGGGAGCGAGCGAGTGGCGAGCGGGGAGCGAGAGGCCCCTCGGTCCACTCCCATTTCCTTGATCCTGCTCCGAGCGCCTCGCTGCTGACCCGGCTCGTGTCGCCGGGCCGCCAATTTGTTTCCCCGCGCTTCCTTTTGTGCCGAGGGCGGGTGCCGCCGCCGCCGCCGCCGCTTTTGCGTCGAATGTTTTTCGCCCCCCCCCCTCCCCGTGCTCTGTTGAAGCCGTCGGATGGAAGAGTAACCAAATGAGATTGCGTAAGAAAATAAATCGTGTTCAAATGGAAAACCGGTGCGTTTTATTATTCCGAATTTGTCCATTCCTTTTTTCTCTTCCCGTAAATTAACTTACGAATGTTCTCCTCATCATCCTAACATCTCCCCCGTTTTGTAGCCCGCAGGAAATAAAAAATCACTCTTATGCAGTGCCACATAGGGGTCTGGCTTAAATTCATTATTTTAGTCCAAGTGTGACCTTTTCATTAATATCTCCCACTTCAAGAAAGTGTGGGGCTTTTTTTTTAACTGGTAAGATATAAGTCTTCAAAACGTGTCATAAATTTGCGATTGTATCGCACGGCAAAAAAAAAAATCGCTGCATTATAAATTGATTGCCCTGTGCTCTTTTCAGTAAAAATCTCATCTACGTTCTCTGTGACATTATTACACCAGAGTTCAATAAATGGAAAGGGTTTGGCAAAGCGTAGATGTCGGTCATCTGTTCCTCTTGGTAACTAGCTTGTTTGCCCGTCCAAGGACGGGTGTAGATTGCAGTAAATCTGAAATATTAAATAGAAAAATTGTTCAGCTCATGATTATTAATGAGGGGGGGGGGGTTGCCCCATGTGGAGTGACGTGACCCGCTAATTGGTCTTGGGGAGGGGTGTGGCATGTGGAGTGACGTCACCCCATGGTTAATGGGGAAGGGTGCAGCATGTGGAGTGACGTCACGCACGGTACACACACATTCTTGGCTTATTTTGTATCTTCCGTAATAAATCCGAGGGAAGGTGCTTTCTGTGTGGAGGTGACATTTGTTCTAGTTTAGCACATTTGGTCATTTGAGAAAAAAATGGAGCGCGTAATAAGGTGGCGTGCACCCACAAACGCTCCGTTAGCTTCCGTTCGGCAGATCGCTGGTCATCCTCGCAGCAGCGGCCTTTGGCTAACCATCGAATACAGACTTCTGCGGCCGTCTGGAACGCTCTTCCTTCTGATATTAAGAAGCCACTTGGAGCTCTGCACTTTTGAATTTAGATTGAAAACTAATTTATTTAGAACTGCTCTTTGTGTTTAGTGTCTTGTCCTTTCCCCGCACCTCCGATTAGCACCGTGGGCTACGTTTAGTGCAAAATAAGTTCAACATTCATACACCACAGGCAGAAAAAGCAATTTGAACATTACATGGACATTTGAGTAAAATATGTGACCAGCTTATTGATCTGATAGGATCTCACTCATGCACAGGTTTGATGAATCCATTCTGCTGGAGTTCTGAGAAATCCTATTCCGTTCGTGAATGCGCGTGAGCACGGAGCTCACAATATTTTTTTATTTTTCAATTTACAATCTCAAATGTCTGCATCTGCAGCCTGGTCGTGCCGTGCACTTTCCCTTCGGGGCATCGCAGCGGCCTGGTATGCAGAAGCTCGTGGGTTCGATACCCGTGGTCACGTGGATTTTTCTCCGGGTCCTCCGGTTTCCCTCCACATTTCGAATCGGTGTCACGCATTTTGATTATTTGGCTGCTTTAAATTTCCACGTTACACGCCACTTCGTTGAGCTATCATTTGTGGCCAGGTCGTATCTGAAAAAGAGCTAAATTGCTCAGTGGGCTTTACCTGGTAAGATAAAAATTGTTTTGTTTTTTCCGTATATTTGTTTAAAGTGATTTGTTTACCTTTCCTGTACTTTGCATTCCTGTTGTATGTTTTCTATTGTTTGTTGTAACATTCTGACTTGTACTTTGTGGACACGTGTGAAAAAGATCTTCACAGCTCATCGGATTCCTCCGGTATAAGTCAATACTCTGATTCTCATTCTGCGTCGCCCAGGTGATGAAGATCCGTGGGATCCTGCAGAAGATGGACCGTCCCAATGGGCTCTACCCCAACTACCTCCACCCACGCACAGGACGCTGGGGCCAATGTGAGTTCCAGAAGTGGATTCACCCCAACGTGATTATCCCAGCGGCGTTGGCGTGTCCCCTCCCGTGCTTTGCGCTGTTACCAACTGGAGGTTATCCCCAAGACCACGATCTCTCTCGCACACTTTTATGGCTAATCGTTGCTCGTAACCATCACCGGCAAACCCATTAACCATGAGCGCGGCTACCTTCAACTTAGCGGGCAACGGAATCGAAGTGACGGTGTCGTTTATGCGGCGGTTATTTCCAGTCAGTCAGTCACTCACTCGGTAGAACCCATTATAATATGAGCTTTGCTTAGCGGGAAAAGAAATCGATCACGAGGCTTTCCCCTCTCATCCGTCCACATCCCACCAATGCACCGACCTGAAGCTGGCTATTCTCATGACGAGACAGCTTGACGTCGGACAGTCACGTGATCCTCCACCAGCGATCTGATTGGAAGCGGCCGTCCCAGTCGCCCGCCATGAGGAGCTGCGATCAGATCAGTCCGTATTGTTGGCAACTACATTTCTACAACAGGAAATGCGGTGGTAACGATCGCTGGTGCCGATCGCCCTAAAATTATCCCAGGGGGTAAGCGTAAGTGCTTAAGCCTGGTATACGGCGGTTTTGAGCCTGGTATATGGCGATTTCAACGCATGCTTTTTGTGTCTTATGAAAAACCATTTGATCAAAACTGAGAGACAAACCCCCCCCTCCCTTTGCCAGCTTTCAGCAGTGAACGTTATCCAGTGCTTTGACCGGTTCACTTTGAGGCGGTGTGATAAGATTAATGTGCATCTCTTCCCCGGATTCTTTGGTGGCCACACTGACGGCCAGGAGCTGCCGTTGAAGCTCATGGCACTGGGAGCGTGCGAGAGAGGCTTTGCATTTCGAGCTACCGCGGTCAGCCTTGGCCGGTGGTAGTCGCTCAAATATACGGGGTGGAATCCAAATGAGCCGGCGGAATAAAAACGCGAGCGCTTTGAGATGAAAGCCTTCGCCGTGAATCCGGTACGTCCCTGTCAGAGAACACAGCGTTTGAAACTCTGACCTACGCAGATTTCAACCAGAGTCGTGCGTTGAACGGAGCAAATGTTTCCTACGCTGCTGCGCGTGCGCGCGTGCGTGTGTGTGTGTGTGTGTGGCTCTCGCGCTATGTTCACCGATGGGAAATAATTATTACGCGATGGGTGCCATGCAGGGTGTGTCGTCTGCACTGTTTGTGTAAATGATGTGTTTTTTCACAAGCTCCCTTCGCGCGCTTCAGTCGTTGCATGCCTTGGGAATTGCTTCGGGCGTTGGGCGGGTTTTTCCCTCTGCGGAAAAAAAGACCCGTTAAATTGACTTGACACATAAGGGCTGGCAGAGCGCAACAAATAATGGCCAGGCCTCGCTCCCAGTTGAGTCATAATTTTATTTCTGGAGAAAATTGGAAGCCGTTTAACACGAAACGTGGTGTCACGTGTACAGTGTGCACAATCCCCATTGTGCAGTGCAGTGTTGGCCAGTCGGAGGAGCTTGCGCAAGCGTGCCTGTGTGTGTGTCTGCTTAGCGATGTCTGTCTGTGTGTGCGCATGTGGGAAGTGGTAGTGCAGCGGTTAGCGCGCTGCACTACGAACCCGGCGACCCAAGTTCGATTCCCTCTCACGGCCGACACCAGTGACAATTATCTGAACCGGTCGTGGGCCTCCCCTAGGTCGACTCGGCCTAAAATGGATTCCTGGTGCGGTGTGTAGTAAACATCGTGTGCTGTGCCGGCCTTCATATGAGCTCGTTAACAGCACTTTCCCCAACAGTCTTTTCAGGCTATACGGGGGATCTTTGTCTTTGTTTTTTGTGTGCACGTGTGGGGAGTGGTGGTGCAGCAGTAAGCGCACTGCGATACGAACCCGGCGATCCGAGCTGTACTACGAACCCGGTGACCCGAGTTCGTTCCCGCTCACGGTAAACACCGGTGACGATTATCTGAAATGGTCCTGGGCCTTCCCCAGGTCGACTCAGCCTCAGATGAGTAGCTGGTGTGTAAACATCACCACTGGGGAGACAAAGGCGGCCGGGCGTGGTGCTGGCCACCCTTCTCTCGTGTGGCGTGCCGGCCTTCATAGGTACTCGCTAACAGCACTTGCCCCAATAGTCTGTTGAAGGCTATACGGGGATATTTGTCTTTGTGTCTACTTAGCAATGTGTGCGTGTGCGCGTGTGTGTGTGTGAGTGCTCTGTGTGTGCGAGCGACCCAGCTGGAAAACTAGTATCTTTCCCCTGGAGGAGGGATGTAGCCAAGGTCCTATTTGACTTGCATAATCAATGCAAATTGTTTTCTTAGTGTTCTGTGACTGGCAGGTAATGAGATTCTGGCCCCAGCAAGATGTGTGCTTTTATTAGATCTGCGTAACGAGACAAATCCCCCCCACTCCCCACCCTGCACCGTCCACCCCCAAGCTCCCCCCCCCCCCCCTTCAACACCAGGGCACGTGTACAGTTATAGGTTTTATCCCATCCCGTGTTGTCTGTGTGGAGAGATGGATGCTGATGTTTGCTCTTGTTTTTTCGCCTTCATGTGTTCTTTCTCGGTGTGCGTTTTGCCTAATCGTTTCGTCTTTCCGCGGAACGTTTTTCCACGTTCCGACATGAAACGTATTTTTGTTGCTCTCAGCAGGAAAGGCTATTGGATTATCGCAAGTTGACCCTTCATCTTAACGTTGTTGGTGCCCCCCCCCCCAACCCCCCGTGAATGTTACTTTCTGCCTTCACGTGCAAGTTTGGCTAAAGGCTTAATTGTGCTCATGCATTATTTAAAGCGGTCCTGTATCCCCCCCCTTGCCCGTCTTCGCCCGTCCTGCCGCGCGTTCGTTCCGCGCAGTTGCGTTCGTTTGACTTGCCGAGGGGGCATTTTCTTTTTTTCTTCCTCTCGCTCTGCACCGTTGTCCGACACAGCCGGCCAGCCGGGGAGAACGGGATGTAAGTGACCGGAGGCGTAGCGTCGGCATGCAAGGTGCCAGCCAGCGCCACCCGCAGTTCGCCGCAGCTCCCATCTATTCGCCCGGCGGGTTTGACTCGTGCTGACCAGCAGACCGTAGCTGATCCCAGCGATTTTAGATCCCCCCACCCACCCCTGTCCCCCCCGCCTCTCCCCCTTCTGCCCCCACCCGCTCCCCTCCCCCTGCTTCTCCCCCCCCTCTCTTCCTCCGCCTCTCTCTCCCTGCCCCCCCCCTCCTGCGCCCGCAACCTCTCCCCACTTCTCCTCTACCAGTTGTGACATAACAGGCTGTCACCAATTTATAAATGTCATCGTTTCCGTGGTGAGCCTTCACCACGGTATTTTAAACGACGCGTGTACAGAGTCGTGCGCTCTGTGCACCGTGTCAGCTATAAAAGGACTTGACGTAAAATAAATAAGCAAATAGATGCACAGTTACAAAATTCCTGCACGGCCACATGTGTGTTACGCTCAATCGATAAGCCAATGGCCTGCGGGAGGTAAAACACATTTCCTGGCCCAGATCGTCCCAGACCTGGCGACATTTCTCCTTAAATTAACAGCGCCGTAGCCTTTGCTGGGAATCGCCGGGGCTCGCCAGAGGATCGGTAGTCCTCTGAGTGGCCTGCTAGGTAGGGCGGCGTGCGGTGTGCCTGGCTGGCTGGCCGCTTGCATCCGTGCAGTAGATGCAGTCTCTCCTCCCCGTGTCTCCGAGTGAAGACCCCCCCCCCCCCCTTCCTTGTGTCCGTGCCTCCGAGCTTGGCGTTTAAGCCCACTGCATTGGCGGTGGGCAGAGCGCTGACGTCAACGTGGCGATCAGCGGTTAAAGGTCACGCGTTTTACGTGATACAGGATTGATGACAGTATTTTTGCCGATGTTCTTTAACCTTTGATCTGCCGTTGACTGGCTTTATTACATGCTAAGTCGTGCTGACGAATTGACAGAATCAACAAGTTATTCGAGCTCTTGATGTCTTTGTGTGTGTGTGTGTGCGTGCGTGCCCGTCCGCGTGTTCAATAGCATGCACGCCTGTGGCATGTTACTTAAAGAGGGCGAGTGCGCATTTGCAGGGATGTTGCCGAGTCAGGACAGCATTAACATTTTACGCTTAACTAAAAATCAATCGCCGTTTCATATTCCGAGCCCGTTTTTAGAATCAACGCTTGGGTCGAGACAGCGCCCACGATAGAACCCAAGCTCGCCCGCTGGCGCGTCACGGGAGACGCGCGAGCAGAGAGCACGTTTACGTCGAGCTCCTAACCGTTCCGCCGGTTAGGAGCTCGAGAACGAGGGGCGGCTCCTGCCCAGCGGACACCCGGCTGACAATCCACGAACACGGCGGAATCATTTATTTGTTTTACCCGCCTACCTTGGGGCATGGGGGGGGGGGGGGGGGGGGGGGGGGAGGCTGAGAGGCTCAAGTAACCCCCATCCGGTGCTTCTTCGCCGCGACTGCCCTCCCTCCCCCGCCCCAGAAAGGGCAGCCAGCCGCTGTGGCGGGCCCCGCTCTTTTGAACGTTTGGAATCCGAAGCGGCGCAAAAACGCGCGTGGAAGCGTGCGCGTGTTCTGCCCATCGGTCCACGGTTGTTTTTAAAGGCGTGACGGTCCCCCGATCTGGTGTGACGCTTGTCGTCCCCCCCTCCCCCGCTGTGTTTTTTTTTTGTGGCACTGTTTGTGTTGATCAATGCGAATTAGCGGTGGCCCTCTTTGCACAAAACTGTATTCGACGCCGCATTGAGTCATTTTTATTTTGTTTTCGATAGTAAAAAAAGAACATGGCACGCTCCAATACGTACACAGTCGCGCGAATCGCAAGCGGACAGGTGAATGAAAGGGCAATGCCCTCGCTCGGAGCTTTCATCTGCAGCGCTCCGCATAGCAGTTCAGAAGAGGCCGTGCAGCATATCTCTTGGCATAATTTGCGGACTATAGAACTGTGCCGAGGGAGGCGGTTCATTGGTTTTGAACGCCCAGTTCGTCCACCGAGTCAGGCTCGGCTTTGCGGGTGCACGTTTAAATGCATCGCGTTTCATCGCCGCTCCTGCGAAGCCGGAGGCTCAGATGGAATGTTTTTTCCCCGGACCAAAATGATTTTGTCGAGACGCGTGCGTGCGTCCGTGCGTGCGTGCGCGCGCGCTTGGGGGAGCAACAGCTGAGGAACGGGATTTCAATATGCGGTGCTGCAGATGTCGGGCGATGATTATCCGAGATTAAAACAGCTTGTCGCGCGACGAAATCGGGACCGTCGTCATTGCTGCGCGTCGTGCTGAAAGCACGCACGCACCGCGATGTGCAGATGCGGGGGATGTTCCTCTCCATGCCGCAGGAAGAATTGAATCGCAGCCAGCGGATGCTCAAACGGCTTTGTCCGGAGATGAACGTTTTTGTAGCTTTGCCATGTGATCGATGCACTGGGTTTTTTTTCTTCTTTTCTTTTTTTTTCCTGCTGACGGGGAAATTGCCCCACAGCCCATTGCCTGAAGTTCTGACCGACGCATTGCTTGTTTGTGCGTCTGGACGGCACTTAAAATGCAATTTGCTTTCAATGTGCGAGACTGCGCCTTGAACATTTTGCGCGGGACAAAAACGTGATGTTTATCGCACGGTTAAAATAAAACCCCGTCGCGTCACGTTTCTTTTCGAAATGCGGTAGCGCACGAAGCCAATTGCCTCATCCTTACACATACCGCATTTTCAATACAGTTGTGGCTGTATCTTTCAGTAATGTGCAGTTTACTAAAAAATGAATTGACAGTTTATCGCAAACATCCATCCAATGCAGCAGTCAAACCACACGAGCTTAAACGGCAACTAGAAAGATGTGTATGTGCGGTGTGTGCGTATTTACGTGCACCTAACCTTGACCCCGGCATGACAAGGAACTTGAACATCTGTGTGCTCAGTGCTCAACGTTTGTTGAAGGGTAGAAGGGTCAGTGAATCTAGTACACACACCCAAGGGCCTAGCTAATCACATGTGCTGGCAAGCTTCCTTACAGTACTTGTCGGCTTGGTGGTGAAAAAAAATCTCACAATGCCCTGTGAAGCTCGTGAACTTTTAATAACACAAGAAACTCTTAAAACTCTCAACTAAACTTTATTTTTATTTTACCAGGTAAGGCCCACTGAGCTCTGTAGCTCTTTTTCAGAAGCAAACTTGGCCACAAATGATAGCCCAATGAAGTGGCTTATCACGTGGAAATGTATAGCAGCCAATTACTCTAAGCACATGTTTATACATTTGGAGGGAAAAACCAGAGGACCCGGAGAAAAATCCACACGACCATGGGGAGAGAAAACATGCAAATTCCAAATATACAGGCATCAGGGTCGGGATCGAACGCACGACCTCCTGTATACCTGGCGAGGTAGTTAACATCTCGTCACCGCGTCTTACATGAACTCACAGGGCAGGCAAATTCGTTGCAGCCCTGAAGCCTGTTCTCGGAGCGAACGACACAATATCAAGGGACGTGGGTGACCTTGTAAGTATTCGCCTCGACAGACGAATGTTGCTAGGGCCAAGACCCGTGTGCTCACTGTGTGCATGCGTGCGTGCAGTCCACTCATCCGTGGGCGGCCTGGGCGACAGCTTCTACGAATACTTGCTCAAGGCCTGGATCATGTCTGACAAGAAGGACACGGAGGCGCGCAAGATGTACGACGACGCCATCGAGGTGACGCACCCCCCAACAGGCGAACTGTGACACTCCGTAACCCCCCCCGCCCGCCACCCGCGCCCTCCCCACACCCACCCCCCTTTCCCCGCCGGCTTCAAGAATGACTTGGGAGCGTGTGCGGTGCGTGCCAAATGTTTCAAAGTTACGCCGCCGAATGAATAAACAAAGATAAAGGAACCACCGGGAGCCCCGCCAGATGGAAAATTACTGCAACGGTCAACTTGGTGGCGATACGATTTACCGCGCTGTTGTGGTTTGATCCTCGCCGATGTTACTTTCCTTTGACAAATGTTACTCGCCGGGCATGCCACCGGGTGCCGCGAGTTAATCGTGGAAGTCGTCGGCCTGTCGTTCGTCTCCGCCGTTTGCCCTCCCGTGTTAATCTGTTGCCCCTAGGAGCCCGCGTAGACTTCGCCGCTCGGAGATTTAAGGTTGGCGCAGGTACGCGTCCCCAATTACAGGCGCTAATACAGTGCCGCCGTTGGCCGGTCCCCGGCATATTTTAAATGCTTATGGTCCCTTGGAGGCTCTCCGAGTGTTATTTGAGCCGTGCAGGAGCGAGCCAAAGCACAGCGGCCAAATGAGAGCGAGTGACGAGGCTGGGGTTCGACGTAGCCGTGGGCGGGCATGGATGTCTGCCGTGGGCACGAGAGCAGATGCTTCACGCACACGCTTGGCTTTTAACATTCTCCAACTGAGGTTGAGCACACGAATGCTGTTTGCCTGTTCGTCGGTCTGTAACGTGGAGTGACGATAACACTTGCGGTATAAAGTTGTGTTGCTGTGTAAGGCATTTACTCTGCAGGAATCCGATCACATTTGCTCAAAACTTACCGATTTAAAAACCAGCATTTCAAGGTTCAGCCTTGCCGGCGAAGGCGACGAAGTCAAGCCTCATTCGTTCTCCTCTCGCCTCCCGACGATGTCACGACGCGCGATGCCGCCTTGTTGCGCTCCTCTGTCGGCGGCATTGTTTTCTCTGAGAACGAACGGAGTGGTGTTGGAGTGTGTTGCACGCGCACAAACGACATTCCTAATGAAATCCTTTATATTAAGTTCACTTGCGCGCTTGCTTGCTTGCTTACGACCGTGCAAATCTTTCGGTCGTTTTTTAACCCACTTCCCGTGATCTAATCGAGCTGACATTTTCCACACAGACTCATGCGTGACAATTAATGTTCGTGAAATTTTTTTTCCAAAATGTTACACTTTTTAGGACAAAAATATTATATTTAATTACCAATTGCTTAATGCTGGCATGCAATCATCTGACCCATAGGTGGCAGCCATCTCAAGCCAGAGGAC
>CM025673.2:3030144-3051767 GCA_014621495.2 Entosphenus tridentatus | reverse complement strand
GCAGTGTCTCTCACTCCGTCGACCCTTCATTGACGGTGGAAGTGTCGCTCGTTTCGTGCAAGGAATTCTTGCGGCGGTCGCCTTGTGCTCGTTGCTCGGGGCGACACTCACCGAACTGTCTGCCGCCGACACGCACGAGCGTCGCGTTACATATCGGCGTATTACATCACGCGCGGGCATTCATGTGAGCGTTACATAACGTGAATTAGTCGAAGCCCTCTCTGGCAATCCGCTGCTGAACGAGTGCCTCCCCATGCGCCGTGGGATTCGATGCGAGGCTGTTTTTGACCGTCCGTCGCCGCCGTGGTCAGCGCGGGTTGGTGGAGGCGGGGAGCATAGACGTGGGTTGAGGATAGTACTGTACAACAATGTTTTTTTTGAAAATTTGCTGTATAGTTCAGTGGACGTTATCTGGTGAAATTAAAAAAATTGGCAAATCACTGGTTCGCAGTACTTACGCCTCATCTGTTTTTCATCGGTGGTCATTGACACGCTCCACGTCAGTGCCTTACCCTGGAGCGTCACGGTGAGCACCATAGGAACAAACCGCTGTTGTACCGTACCCTCCTCTCAACGTCTATGCTCCCCCGGTCTTTCCCAAACCCGCCGCTGACCAGCGCGGTGACGGACGGTCAAAACAAAAACAGCCCCCTGCGTCGAATCGCACCACGTGCGGAGGCACTCATCCAGCAGTGGATTGACGACACAATCAAAAAAAAGAGCTGCAACTTTGGTGGTCGACCATTCCGAGCCCTCTGCGAACTCCAACTCTGCTCACATTCTGGGGCACAGGACGAGATCTGGGCTCCGTTCCGGCTGGCACGTCCGCAGCAGCCTTTCACGCGCAAATCATTCGAGCGAATGCTTCGAACGGCTCTGAAGTCCGCAAATAATGGAATGCGATAGTAATGAGACTTGCCTATGAAATAAATAGTCGACAGCCATTTGTCAGGTCGCCGACGGATGAGTGTGAAGGCCTCCCCACGCCGTGTCAGGCATGGAGTTTGGGTGGCCATACTTCACCACATTCAGGGGACGAATCAGGGACCGGTTCAGATATCACTCGCTGCTGATGTTGGCCGTGGCCGGGTGATTGAACTCGGGTCACCGAGTATCGTAGCGCATTGCGCGAACGAAGCCCTGTGCCACTGGTCTAGCCAAGGATGAAGAAGAACAAACGTGCGGTCAAGTCTGCTCATGGATCGACGTCTCCCGTCCATGTGTTAGTCACGGGGGATTGTTCGACCATACTTACTCCTTCTTGGTTATTTCGGTAAAGTCACGTAGAAGGGAAATAATAATACAATAATTACTTTATTATTTCCCTTCTACGTGACTTTACCGAAAGAACCAAGAAGATGAATCCCTGCAGTCACGAAAGCTTTAAATCATACTTACTCCCTTGACTCACGATTGTCAATGTGTATGTCTCATACAAAGGCGAAGATCCCCCGTATAACCTTGACAGACTGAAGGGGCAAGTGTGGTTAGCGAGAAACGATGAAGGCCGGCACGGCACACGAGGGTGTGAGTGGTCAGCACCCACACCCGATCGCCTTTGTCTCCCGAGTGGCGATGTTTACACACCGCACCAGGTACTAGGGGGGAGGCCCAGGACCGGTTCAGATGTATGTTTCACTGGTGGTAGCCGTGAGCGGGAATCGAACTCGTGTCGCCGGGGTCGGAGCACAGTTCCATAACCGCCATGCCACCGCTCCCCACATACATGCGCGCGCATGCACAGAGACAAACATGAATCATTATCTATGTTGAGCGTTTGAGACTGTAAGTGATGTTTGCGAAATACTATTAAGGTCAGCGCCGCACCAGTGTGGCGGTGGTGTGACGAGCACGACGCCCGACCACCTTCGTCTCCCCCAGTGCTTATTTGCACTGGGTACGCATATTTAAGGCCGAGTAAACCTAGATTAGGTTCAGTACAGGTAGCAATTAACATCCATGGCCAGAGAAAGGAAATGCACCCAAGTCAACCTGCTGCTAGCAGAGTGTGCGACCCACTGCACCACCACTCTGCACACGCGTGCACGTGAACGCGTGTTCCAACCAGTGTGACTCAACGTTGCGACCCCCCTCCCCGCCCCACTTTGATTCCAACCTTCAGCATCGGCACTCAGGGCATGAGCTCTCTCTGTGAATGTAGCATTGGTGAGACATCCTTTGATGTCGGCCTGCGCTCGTTCGCATCCGCATACATTTGCAGCTCAGTCCTAGTTAATGTGCCCGGCGATTTGCTCGCCGCTTGCTTGCGGTGTGATCCATGCGATGGCTTGAGCCGGGGCGTTTCGGAGGTTCAGGGGTCCCAGGCAGGGTCGGATTAAGTTTGATGCGGAGGAGGGGAGTGGGAGGCAAGGTGATGTCCCTTTTTGCAGTGGCCCCACTCTTTGTAAATTCAGATCCTTCCCTTGACTTTTTTTTTGCCAACGCCCATACCCAATGTCAAACGCCCCACTGTTAATAACCTGGGATGTTAACTACCTCGCCTGGTAGGCAGGAGGTCGTGGGTTCCATCACGACCCTGACGCCTGCTGCTGTATATTTCAAGTTTTAATAACACTGGTCAACACACTTTTTCTGGCATAATGTATTCCAACAGTGTTAAGGTAATTTTTGGGGTGCTGATTCCAAATCTGGCATCAGTTTTTGTCTATCACATCAGGTTTTTGAGATAGCAAATATTTCATTAAAAAAAAACTGCAGAAGAAAAATATTAAATAAATGCGGATATCTACATAAAATGCTATTATAAACACACTATCCTAAAAATACAGCACCATATTTTAACACTAAAGCAGTCACTGACTCACAACAATTTGCAATCATAAGTGACAGAGTTAATTTCGGGTAAAATCAATGAAAATTGTGTATGCCGATAGCATAAAATGAGATGTGATAGAGCAAATCTGAGATCAGATTTGGAATCAGCACCCTGAAATTAGTCTAAAACAGCTGCAAAAGTCCAGGCCAGAAACAATTTTTTTTTTTTGTTGACCAGTGTTATCGCTCTCCCCGTGGTCGCGTGGATGTTTTTTTTGTCCGGGTCCTCCGTTTTTCCCTCCACATTCACAAACATGCATTTAGAGTATTCGGCTGCTATGCACTTCTACGCGACAAGCAACTTCGTTGAGCTATCGTTTGTGATAGGCAGGCAGATTTTGAAAAATAGCTGTATAGCACGGTGGGACTTACCTGGTAAGAAACAAATAGTTGAGATTAGTTTTAAAAATGTAAGACACGAATTGCAAAGCCGAATCAATGAAAGTGTCATTCTGACACACGACTGACTGCAAATCGTGTTCTGGATTTATTTACCGAATTACGCAAATCTTCATCATAATGCTACAGTACCGTATTGGTCACTGAAGGCGTTAAAAGTACACATTTTATACTCTTAGGTTTTTTCGGTAAAGTCACGTAGGTAAAATAAATAAATAATGAAATACATAATTGATTTGTTTAGAAGAAATAATAGAAATAAAATAATAAATCACGTTTCGGAGGCAATATTATTTTACTTCTATTATTTCTTCTATAATTTTTAATTAGTTATTGTATTATTTTATTTTTTTACCTACGTGATTTTACCGAAAAAACCTAAGAGTATGAATCCTTGCAGTCACGAAAGCTTCAAATCTAGAAGTACTAATTTTAACAAATGCACAGCTATTGTAATCCTGTATGTGTGTTGACTTCATTTCGCACCGTACCGTGCTAATCGGAGGTGCGGGGGCAGTACAATCAATGCGTTTGTAGGACCACAAAACCTTCATCGTCATCAGTCAGTCTCTACCCGCTGCTGGACGAGAGCCTTTCCAAACGTCGCCGCGATCTCTTCAGCCGCAGTGACTGCGAGATGCTGGACGAGGGGGACTCGACGGCCAGAGCCGCCGGTCCACACCGACGTCTCGAAGACTCCGTGCGTGCGTCTCGCATTCTCGACACGCCGGTTCTGGGTGTCACATAGCGGCCCTCTGCGCCTCGGCGTGCGGGACATCTGCCACTTGCCTCGATTGAGGACGGGAGGATGGAGGCACGTGGATGTGCCGAGCATGCGCGGAGCCCGTCAGAGTGAGTGTGGGGGGAGCAGGAGATGGGGTGGCGCATCGTCTCTGTGTGTGTGGGGGTGGCAGGTGATGGGGTGGCGCATCGTCTCTGTGTGTGTGTGGGGGGGGAGGAGAAGGGGTGGCGCATCGTCTCTGTGTGGTGGGGGGGGGGTGCGGCCGGCGGCGCGGCGCCCCCCCCCCCCCCGCGCCGGCGCGGGGGGGGGGCAGGAGATGGGGTGGCACATCGTCGACTTCGACTCTGGCTGGCACGTGTGAGGCCAGGGCATACGGGGCGAACGCGGCTGTCCTTTGCTGGCTGGAGTAGTAGGAGGATGATGATCTGGTTTGAAGCTTTCGTCACTGCAGGAATCCATACTCTCACCTGAAGACGGACGCTTGTGTTGCGACCGAAATGTCGCGTTTCCTTTGTTATTTTTTTCTATCTACGTGACTTTATCGAAAGAACCAGAGAGTGAGCATGATGATATTCGGCTGTCACGTGGCTTCGTGGTGGCAGTGAGGGCCCACGTGCATCCGTCCATTTATTTCGCTGAGGACTTGTTGCTTCTATAACCCTGCAGTCAGTCACGTGTGACAGCAATTGCTAAATGAAGAAAATCGATCCCATCTCAGCAGGGGGTCTTTCCTTATAGGTGTGATCTCTCATTCGGCTGACATTCCATCACGAGTATTTTTTTATACACACATATATATATACACACACGTCATATATAATCAAATTATTATAATAGAACAATACCAAACAGCCCCGAAGCAAATGTCAGCACGGATAAAGTCTAACGTCTCCGAACATCTTTAAATGCCGCTCGTTACTTCGGGTATCCGGTGTTTTTGGCTGAAAATTTGAGATATTTTTCTCCTAATTTTTTTTTCCGAGCGCGGGCTCGGAAAATTCCAGCACCAGCACCGCTGAAGGATCCAGGGAGACCCAAGCGCGCGGCTTTTTCTTTTCGTTTGCCAAATTTACAGCGCCGCTTTTGGAGAGTGGAGGCGGGGGGGGTCGGCAATTCCTTACCCCGACTCCGACCACCGCTGAGCACATGGACCCATCTGAAAACCACACGACGGCCTGGGCCAAACCGCCCCATCGTTTCCCTGGCACACGGCAAGAGAAATCGCAAGCGGCGCAGCTGGACGGTTTTTCTTTTTGGTGATACGTATCATCATCATTTTTTTTATTATGATTGTATTTTTCCAAAAAAATAATCTTCACATGTATGCAACAATAATTATTACGCTTTTGTACATATTTGCGTGTGGATGCGTTAGTGTTTGTTTGTTTTCCTCCCGACCTTCATCGGTGCCTGCTTAACAGCACTTGCCCCAAAAGTTCATGAAGGTTATACTGGGGACCTTTGCATTATCTGCGTGCGTGCGTTTGTGTGTGGTGAATCGACCCATGGCACCTGGGTCTGTCCCGTGACCCACTGCCAGAGGGCGTTCGACACTTCACGTGGCCTTAACGTGCACCTAGCCTGGCACAAGCGCCGTCGTGGTGACGTCACCGCCACTTAGTGGCGAATGGCGTTGTTGTTATTTAGTTGTTTTTTTTAAGTTTAAGCAGTGGTGCATTGTTTGCCGGACTGCTCTACTTGCGGGCCGACATCGGGTGAAGAATACGGGAACCGGTACTGGGAGCCTGTTGCGGTGCGTAAACGTCGGCACAGGGGGATACAAAGGCGGGCAGGTGTGGTCCTGGCCACTCACCCCCATCGCGTGCCATGCGGACAATCGGTGCTCGCTACCAGCACTTGCCCCCAAAAGTCTGTTAAAGGCTGTGTGGGGAGCATTTATGAGTTCATTTTTAAAGGCTTATTTTCGCACACTCAATCTCTGTTACGATCTTCCCATAAATGTACGAGAGGGGTTGCGCTGCGCGGTGGAAAACTGTATAAGTCCCTTAATGTCTGTAAAAGCAACCCTTGTTCCACAAGTCCAAAAGTGTACGGAAGTCGCTGCCGGTGCCGATGTTATCGCTGTTGGCGCTCACACGCGCAGCCTTCGAAGGGGCGATTCTGTGTCATGTACGCAGGACCGATATCGACACGGTGACTCGGGCCCACTCAAACGCACGCCAACATGCGCCCACGCACACACGATCACGTCCATTCACGCGCGCACATTCTAAAGCAAATCGGTGCCCGCGTATCGTCATCAGCAGGCGGTTTGGGGCTAGTGCCCAGAGCGAGCGTTGATGAAGTCCAAGACGGCGCACGTGGGAGTTTGGTTGGCCCGCACCATGTCCGGCCGCCTTTGTCTCCCCAGTGGCAACGTTTGACTCACACCACGCCAGGTACTCACACCCAATTGCCGAGTCGATCGAGGGTGAGGACAGTGACGGGTTTAAATATTGGCCACCGTCGGTGGTCGTGAGCGGGAATCGAACTCGGGTCGCCTGGTTCCTCGTGCAGTGCGGCGCTGACCGCTACACCACCGCTCCCCGCAAACGAGACGAAGAGCCATCCGTTTCGCCGTGGCATACTTTTGGGGGGGGGGGGAAATGTCTTCGCTTGTTGCATTCATAGGTGCTCGCTAACAGTGCTTGGCCCCAAAAGGTATGTTATGCAATACCAACCCGGCGACCCGAGTTCGATTCCAGCTCATCACCACTAACATCCCCCGTACAGCCATAACATAATTTTGGGGGAAAGTGGCGTTGGCGGGCACTCTATGAACGCAGCAAACACAGACATTGTGATACACAGTGTGCGTGTATTTTTTACTTCTTTGGCGCCATACGTACCCAATCGAGCTCATCGGAGGTGCGGTGAAAGCACAACGAACTAAACACACAAAAAATAGTCAAATTAGTGAGCGTGCACACGCACGCACGCGCGCACACGCACGCGCACACACGCGCGCGCACGTGCCAGAAGCACACAACAACACGTGCCACTCAGATGCGTGGCTCTGGATGTCCAGTGAAGCGGTCCTGTTTGAAGACACCACCACCACGTGTGCATCTGCTGGGAATTACAAAGCTTGTAGTGAGTAGCACACAGCGAATATATATTTTAGCTCACTTCTTATAATCATGGATGAGTTTTTTGGGGATTAAACATTTGGGATTTTCGGGTTTTTAGGGATGTATTTATTTGCATTTGCGGATCCTTGACATCGTATGCAAAATTTGAGAATAGGTTTTACCCTTTCTGGCGTATAAAACAGGTGTTAAGATTTTCAAACACCTTATCGAAACCTTTTGAAAGGAATCAAGTCGGCATTGACCACACACGGTACTTGTGGTGAACATGGAAACAAACATGCTCTGCTAATAATGTTCGCATTGTCTTTGAACCTGATTGGCCGACACCAGAGACAACAGCCTTCTTTAGGGCCTTGTCTCACCAGTGTCAGACCAGAGAACGCCAAAAGGCGAACAGCACGAAGGGTAAAACCTATTCTTTTTTATTCTTTCATACTTTGAAAATGGCAAAAAGGTCCCGTGTCGTTCACATCGTGTCCTCGTGCAAGATGGCATCGTGCGAACAACAGTGACGTCACCCGAAGCCACGTGACGCAACTTTTTGCGAGAAGGGCGCGAAAAGTTTATCGGAGCAATTCGCCGAGTCGATAACCAAAAAAAGAAGTAGTCCTGGATAGTCCGACAATTCGTGCCTATTTGCCGGGTGGTTTTTTTCCCGGGAATATTCGGAAAAGTAATTGATTTGTTTGTTTCGCTCCGGGGATCGGAAGATCGATGTTCTGTCGCCAGGGATGATGGCTTCATCTTGTCGAGATGTCTCACAGGGTGGGCCTTGGTAGGGATGCTGCTGCTGCTACCATCTGCCACTCCAGTCGTGAACACGTGACAAAATTAATGCTTTAATGACATCCTCTTATCCGCACGCATATTAATCGTGTTTTGATTTCTCTTGAGAAGTCTGCGAGGCTTCCCTGGATGAACAATAGCACTAATAATCTGAATAACGTATCTTGTCTAAGAGTGTTATTCGGCACGTTACCCCGTCTCTCGTCAAGGAGCACAAACCATCGGACCACGGTCATCCTCGGAGCAGAGGCAGCAACTTTTTGGCTGGGCTGTCGAATAACGATTTTCAGTTTCATTTATTTCAATTTCATTTATTAGGTACTAGCTTTACTACCCGGCTTCATCCGGGGCTTGGATTAACCACGCCCGGCCGCCTTTGTCTCCCCAGTGTCGATGTTCACACACCACACCAGTTACTCGTTTGAGGCTGAGTCGACCTAGGGGAGGCCCAGGAGCGGTTAAAATAATCGTCACAGGTGGTGGCCGTGAGCTTGAATCGAACTCGGGTCGCCAAGGATGAAGGCAAAGATCCCTTGTGTAGCCTGTGAGACTGTAAGGTGCAAGTGCTGTTAGCGAGAACCTATGAAGGGCGGCACGGCATGTAACCCTGTGAGGCATGCGGCTCTTGACTCGGGTGCAACCGCAACAAAACAAAAACATGAACAAGAAACATCTTAAAGTGGCTACACGCTACAGAAAAATCCTGGAAAAAGCAGCAAAGTCTTCCAGACAAAAAACAAAATTTCAACGCTGTGTGTAAAAATCACAGTGGGATGCAAGTCAAACAATAACAACCATAAGACAATGTAGATTACAGTTATCAGGCTAACTCTGTACTGCAACAAACAAACATGGCCAGACCAAACCGTCCTCAAAATCACCAAAATAAAGCCACAAAAACAATGCAACAGTGATCATAGGAACTGTGATTCAAATCCAACAACAAACGATATACATAACATGTACGACCAAACCCCGCAGCCATAGCTGGCTGCATGAGTAACTCCATAACAGCAGGAGCATCAGTAGCAGTATCAAAATATTTCTCATTGCACCTTTAAAGATCAGTACACCACAATCAAAGATCATACTTTGCAGCGGTCATCCGGAATGATACATTTGATTTCAGGCCATTCTGAATAGCAGTGGCAGCTAGGTGTGTACAACTCCTCTAGAACAGGTTTGAAGAACGATGGTCACACCGCGTCGAGTGCGTTCACATGCGCCACCTCTGCGGCCGTCTGGAAAGCTCTCCTATCCGAAATTAGAAAGCAACTGGGGAGTTATGGACTTTAAAATCATCTGGATTGAGAGCGTATTTCTTTAGAACTGCTTTTTTGCGTTTAGTTTGTTGTCCTACCCCGACACTTCGATTGGCTACGTACGGTGAGAAAGAAGTCCAACATGCATACAACATACATGTTGCTGCTGTTGTTGTTGTTTTTTCTCCGTTGTGTGCTTTTGCTCACGGGGGCTTGGGGTCGAACCTTTTAAGCGGCTGGCAGTAGCCCAACTCCGATCGTAAATTAAAGTGATCAAGTGAACCAATGGAAATGTTAGCGTGCTTCTCAAGAGCAGTGAAGGCGTGTCTAGGCACGTTGGAAACGTTGGATGTCAGCCTCTAAACTAAAACATAAATCCGTGTGCGTGCGTGCGCGTGTGTGCACGTGCGTGCGCGTGTGTGCGCGTTTGGGGAGCGATAGTGTAGCGGTTAGCGCGCTGCGCTATGAACCCAGCGACACGGGTTCGATTCCCGCTCACGGCCAACACCAGTGACGATTATCTGAATCGGTCCTGGGCCTCCCGTAGGTCGACTCAGCCTCAAATGAGTACCTGGTGCGGTGTGTAAACATTGCCACTCGGGAGACAAAGGTGGTCGGGCGTGGTGCTGGCCACCCACCCCCTCGTGTACCGTTCCAGCCTTCATAGGTGCTCGCTAACAGCACTTGCCCCTACAGTCTGTTAAGGCTATATGGGGGATCTTTGTGGGGGAGGTTATGCGGGAAGAGTAAACAAATCTAAATTTATTGCCGAATGTTGTAATTGCACTGCTGGTGTTGTCGCCGGTGTTTTCGTGTGTGTGGGTGTTTGTTTTTTAGGCATTCGCCCAGACGAGCTCGAGGGGAATATTTCTTGGTGTCAAAATGAATAAAAACGACAAAGTGACAGCTTCCACACGAGTTGAGGCTCTGACAGCCGCAGGCGCAGTGCTGGGTGTCGGTGCACGCCGTGCGTGCTCGCAGACACATTCCGCTCGTACGATACTCCGTATTCGCTGTTATATTATTCATCGTTCTTCAGCTACGTCTCAGAGAGAGAGAGAGAGAGACGAGGAACATGGTGGCGGCGGGTGAGAGGGGTGGTGTACACATTTTTCCGAGTGACTCTGATCTAGGGAGCGAGAAAGTTCAGAGAGAGAGACGCAGGAGAGAGGATGGGGAGAGGAAATATATGAACTACCCGTCGGAGGCCGTTGGACTGCGAGAAGGGCTGCGTGCAGAACGAGAGAGAGCGAGAGAGAGAGCGAGAGAGCGAGCGAGAGAGAGAGAGAGTGAGCGAGAGAGAGAGCGAGAGAGTGAGCGAGAGAGTGAGCGAGAGAATGAGCGAGAGAGTGAGCGAGAGAGTGAGCGTGAGAGTGAGCAAGAGAGTGAGCGAGAGAGTGAGCGAGAGGTGGGGTTTACATAAAGCAAAGTATAAATAAAAAAAATGACGAAATGATGAACGAAGCAAAGTGCCGTCTACACCGAGCATCTTCATGTTTCCACTTATCGTAAAAAAAATAATAATAAAAAAGAGAGAGGATGGCGAGAGGAAATAAATAATGGAGAAAGAAGAGAGAGAGAGAAAATAAAAGATCGAGCTGAAAGAGTGGCGAGCAGAAATAAACGCGATGGGGGAAGGGAGTCAAAGCAGGAGGGGAATCCACGAAAGGGGCTCAGGTCGCCCCATGAACTCAACTTTTTTATATTTTTTATTTGACCAGGTAAGGCCCGGCTGAGCCATAGAGCTCTTCTTTCAGAAGCGGCCGGGCCAGTACAAATGGATTGCTCAACGAAGGACATGTACATGTGGATATGTACAGCAGCCACATGCTCGAAACGCGTGATGTTGAGGGTAAAATCGGAGGACCCGGAGCAAAGGCCACGCGACCGTGGGCAGAAAGAGAGACACACACACTCCAAATATACAGCAGCAGGCGTTAGGGTGGGGATCGAACCCACGACCTCCTGTATACCTGGCGAGGTAGTTAACATCTCCTAGCCACCGTGATGATGAGAGACACACAAACTCCGAATACACAGCAGGCGTCAGGGTCGGGATCGAACCCACAACCTCCTGTAGACCAGCCGAGGTAGTTAACATCTCCTAGCCACCGTGATGATGAGAGAGACACAAACTCCAAATACACAGCAGGCGTCAGGGTTGCGATCGAACCCACAACCTCCTGTATACCAGCCGAGGTTGTTAATATCTCCTAGCCACCGTGATGATGAGAGACACGCAAACTCCAAATATACAGCAGAGAGAGAGAGAGATTTTCCGAACGCACGCAACACGTGTGTGAATAATCATGTCCGTAACTAGGGATTTATATATATACAGGTGAAGTTTTGGGCAATGGTCCTTCTTACAAATGTAAACTATTCTTCTTCTTAAAAAATAGACAGCGCAGCTGTGCAGAGGGACCCATTGCCAGATAGGTCTGCTGTGAAGACAAACAGCCACAGACACAGCGGGGTGTATACTGGATGTGGTGTACCGATCGCATAAATATTTTCGCAGGTTGCAGTCCTAGACAGACTCCACTGAAAATAAACTTCGGCCATGTAGGGTTTTTCTTTTTTAAATACTTAAATGGTGCTGAACGGTAGCGCCTCCAATGTCTGGATAGGCTCGCTTAGAGACTCGCATTTGATCGGGGTCACATTCAAACCGGGCGACTGACACTACCTGAGCAATGGACCGTGCGAGCCGATCATCCTGTGAACCATCTCGGGTGAGGGCGTCAACTTATTAAAATCCCAACTTTTGTTTTTCCTCCTTCGCTCAGCTGCTCCTGTCCAGGCATTGTCTTTCTAACTCTGCGACGGTCGTTTCGCTACTCCTACCGTCTCATCCACTCTCTCCATCACAGCTCCTATGATCACTGTTTCATTGGTTTCATGGCTTTATTTTGGTCATTTCGAAAAGTGTATTGGTTTATCTTCTTGGTTCTTTCGGTAAAGTCACGTAGAAGGGAAGTAATAAAATAATAAAAATAAAACATTATAAAATAATGTAATAATAAAATTATTTTATTATATTATATCATTTTATTATGTTTTATTTAATAAAATAATAAAAATTAAACATAATAAAATAATATAATAATAAGATTACTTTGTTTTATTATTATATTATTTTATTATGTATTATTAATAAAAATAAAACATAATAAAATAATATAATAATATAGTTTTTTATTATATTATTATATTATTTTATTATGTATTATTTTTCTTATTTTATTGCTTCCCTTCTACGTGACTTTACCGAATGAACCAAGAAGATGAATCCCTGCAGTCACGAAAGCTTTAAATCGAAATGTATTGGTTTAGCCATGTTTCTTCTAGTACAGAGTTAGACTGATGGCCTTAATCTAAGTTGTCTTGTGGTTATTGTTGGTTGTTTGACTTGCATCCCACTGGGATTTTTGCACACAGCGTTGGTGTACGGTGTTTTTTTTTGCAATATTTTGCCGTCTTTTCTTGGATTTTCTGTTTGCACTCAGTCACATATTCACTTTAAGATGTTTTTTTTCATGTTTTTGTTTTTTGTTTGTTGCGGTTGCACCCGATTCAAGAGCCGAATGGCTCACAGGGCTATACCTAATATATGAACTTGAACTCTCTGTGTCTCTCTCCACGTGCTTCTCACGGTCCCCACGCTTTACCCACAGCACGCGACGCGCCGCTGGCCGGACAGCGGTTGCTTTGTCCGTCGTTTAAATAACCGACCGATGCCCGACAGATGTAATCGAACCGGCGACCTCTGCACTGCAATGTCCACGGCGCTACCGGTCACTCACACGCACGGTAGCATCCAGATGGTGGTGGAACACATTGACAAAGACGGTCGCTGCGTCGCGCGTCGCTTTCAGACGCGCTCCTGCTGGCCGTCTGGAACGTTCTTCCTTCTGGCACGAGGAAGCCGCTGGGAGCTGCGCACTTTTAAATCAACATCGAGATTGAAAACTCCTTTCTGTAGAACTGCTTTTTGTCTTCATGTTTTTAAGTCTTCCGCCCGCACCTCCGATTAGCATGGTTGGTGGCGTTCAGTGTGAAAGAAGTTCAACATACATACAGACATTTATACATACATATATGAATGGCCTTCCGTTTATATACGATTACTCACTAAGCTATATTACATCTCTCAGCGTGTTATACTTTCAAATTGATGGAATTAATATGGGCGGCAGGGGTGGTGGTGGGGGGGAATAGGAGCAGTGATGGAATTGTGGTGCACAAAAGCACGTGAAACAAAAGGAGGAACGCTTATAAGCAGAATATCGCCGGCGGCTTCCCACACGTTTCACTCCATTTTCGCTTTTTCAACTTATTGGTTTTTCCTTGTGTGTGTGTGTGCGCGCCTCAGGGCAGTTGTCAGACGCCAGGCCGGAGTGAGCGCCCATGTGGATAAAACATTGGGCCAGATGATGAACGCTCCCGACTCCCCTAATTCGAAACACCACACCGCAGCTTCCGCACGGCGAGACGTGACTTCCCAACGACGGCACCTTTCCTCACTGGGTCACGTGCCGGTACAGTGCTGGTGGTGGTGCTTGTGGTGGCTCGAGGCATGTGTAAACTAAGGAAAGAAAGGGATTAGGGTCCCGAATAGCTCAACGGGGGGTTGTGACATTCAATAAAAAAACAAACAACGCAGGGGCTGCGCCAAATATCAGCGTGAGCGCAAATACTTAGAAAAGTAACAAAAAATAAGCAAAACATTTTCATCAGAAGCAGAATATTGATTCACACTGGAGGAATCCGATGAGCTCTAAAGCTTTTTTACAAAGATGCAGGGGCGAGCCACGCTCGACAAGGGTTCAATCGCTCGGCTACGGATAACGTCCGGTGGTCACGTGAACGGATCGCGGGCCCGCTCTAGGTCGACTCAACCTGAAATGGAAAAATCTGAATATTTATTTCTGCTGCAGGAGGAATCCGATGAGTTCTGAAGCTATATTTTTTTACGGATGTCAAGTGGTCCGGCAGTGGCACTGACTGTGGTGACACCGTGGCAGTGTCACTTCTGAATCTGTGGGTCCCATCCTGCGGTCGACGGACCACTGATAGTCCCCAAGGCTATTGGAAGTGATGCGTGGCTCGGTGGTGGATGCCACGGTCTGAACAATTTGTCCGCTGGGTGCTCACCTCGGAAGCTGTGCACAACGAGCAATAACAACAACAAACAATCGAAATCGTCATCCATGAGTTTCCTATGATTTAGACAAAGGTACAGTTTAACTTTTTTTTATTTATATCGGGACCACCGTGGAACATTTGTGGAGGAGGGTGGATAAGCGGTACGTTCTGTGGCTTCGGAAAGGTGACGGGACTCAGTGCTCTGAACAATCGCGAAAAAACCACGGACGGTTAAACAAACTCCGTTGCTGTGTCGGTTTAAAGATGAATTGCAGTCAGCCGAGCAGCAACAGCAGCTTCTTCTTATTCCTCCTCTTCCTATTATTATTATTGTTATTTTAAACCGCTTTAGGATTTTGCGAAGCACGGTAGCCCCCAAATAGCTGAACAAATACCGTCGAAACTTTTTGCAACAAGTCCCAATGCGGATGCCTTCGCTCAGGGATGCAATCGCGCATGGATCATCTTTCAAAACACGTGATGGTGAGACACGTTTAAAACACGTGGCGGTAAGCCACGTCGTTGAGCTATCATTTTCAGACAGGTCGCTTCCACAAAAAACAGCGACTGTATATAGCTCAGTGGGCCTTATCTGGCGAAATAAAATAATAATAGTTTTAAAGTTTCACTTGCATATGTCGTCGAATGCACGCGTTCCCCCACGATGTCTCTACGCGCAATTTCGGAGGGAGCATCACTCCGTGCTTCCGCGCGCAATGTTCCTCCATCTGCTCCCTTTGCTTCGTCATTTTCCACGTTTTCTGATCCGTACGGGCAAACCGTGCCATCCTGCGCCGGATGGCTGCGTTGGAAATTCCGCCTGTCGTTACCGAATCGTTTGCCGCCGCGACGAACAAAACGTTTTAAAACAATCATTTCTCACGCGCGCGATTCCACGCAGCGTGCGCCGTGACCACGGTCAACCAACTTTCAATCTACGGCTCGACGCAACCCTCACACTGCACGGATCCAACTTTCCCACCGATGTCAACCACGGCCACGTGCTCCCCGCCGGGTCCACGTGACGTCTATAACATTGCGCATTCTCTGATCCGCGCCTTTCCTCTTGGTGCCTCTCGGTGTGATTCCAAAGCGTGGCGAGCACCACCTCTCCTCTCCCTCCTCCTCTGCTCCTCCTCCTCTGTGCTTCACTCCCTTGCGGCGGGCGCTCGACAGCTCGCGAGCGCGTTGGCTCCGCTGGCGCAGTCACCGTGATGTGGGGCAAGCAATGTTTCCTGCACGGCCACCATAAATAAACATTTTTATTATTTATACTCCACCCACCCCCCCCGCCTCCTCCTCCACCGCCTGGGTGGCTCACAGCAACGTGGCCCAGAGCGAGCCACAGCGTTTCACTTAATGCCCTCCTTGATCTAAAGCGGGGCTGAAGTTTAGCTGGAGCTGTCTGTGGCTGAGCTCTGGAAAATGTCCCTTTCCCCGCCACCGCCCTCCACCCCCCCTGCCATCAGTTGTTAGAAGCAGTGAAGGGGGGGGGGGGGGGAGGCGGCTTCCACGGGATTGGCGATTTAGGGGGCTCTGCAAAAAATTTAATTCCGTGAGAAATTAATGAAGCCCTGGTGTGTAGAATATAGCCGTGATGAGTACGGTACAACGACGTGCGCTTCGGAGAGACCGCTGGGTCTCTCAGTTCCTGCGGGAGCTGCCAAACAAGCGGAGCGAAAAGTCGGACGCACCGTTAATCGCCTCGGCAGAGAAACCGGTGCGTGGCAGCGCCGTTGCAGGCAAAAGGCACGGAAGGGAACGCTCCCCAGAAGCCGTCTTGCCCTTTGGCGGGGCGCGATCGGTCGCTCGGAGCGGCTGGCCCGGGGAAGGTTTGGCCATGGCCCATACCGCCCGCTGCTCCCACTCTCCCTAATTTCGCTCCACATCTTTCCATTTTGCTCGACTCTTTTGTCAGAATTCACCCCCTGCCCCCCTCCCCCTTTGTGTCTGGAATACAGGCACGTCGCAAATCGAAGCCAGATGTGAATTATGCTGCTTTGGAGTATCGGATTTTAATGGCATTTACCGCGGAGTTGTAACCAAAATAAAAAGCGAGCCTTTTCCTTTCTTTTTTCTCCCCTCCCTCCCTCCTTTTTTCGATCAGAAAAAACTAAAAGATTCTCGGTTTTTCGGCACTTTGCTTCGTTCATCACAGTCGGGTTTTTTTTTTGCTTTTGTGCCCCTGTTTATTAAATCAAAGATATCACACGGTTTTCCCGTGTAACATAAATCCCATTATGGGACCTCCTTTGCCAGTACCAAAATATGATAATAGGGTTTTCCCCTTTTTTTTCTATCAACAAAACAGGTGATAAGATGTTAAAGCATCAAGCTGAAATCTTTTACGAGGAATCATGTCTGCATAAACCACAATGCTTGTGGTCAGAATGCAAACAAAAAAAACACACTCTCATAATATATGCATCGTCCTTGGAACTGATTGGTCCACACCAGAGACAGCTTTCTTATGAGCCTCGTCTCAAAACGGTGTTAGACCAGAGGATTCTCAAGGGTATCTTTACAACGAGAGTGTATTAATACCCCTTTTGCCTTTTCTTTCCGCAACCCTTTTAGATATTCTAGTGTCTCCACATATTCCTGCAATAGGCCTGGATTGTCCCCAATCTTCCACCTTCCCTCTATATTATGGACCCTGTTCTCTAGCTCACAAATGTATTGGTCAATATTTTTGTGTTTCCCCATGCATTCAACTGACAGTTTTTTATGTTTACTTTCCCGATGTCCCACCATTGTGCTAGGCTATTAAACCGATCTTTCTATCCCTGCCACTCCACCCAGAAGACCCCAAAAAGATCAGTGAAGGTGGTGTCTTGCAAAAGATCATTATTGAAATGCCATTATGCCAATTCCCTTGGGACTCCTCGTATTTTCATTGAAGTAGTATAAGGTGATGATCAACCGGTGGTGCTGCCTGAATATTGTATAACACTGCACAATTTTTAAGGTCTTTTTAGATGTAAAAACGGTCAATCCTTGACTGGAACGGTGTCCTGTTAGCTCGGGTTCGTGTAAAGGTGAAACCTTGCTGCGTTAGATGTTGTGTCCGCCACATATCTACGAGACTGAACGTTCGGAGCACCTGCCGCAAGGTGTTCAGGACACCGCTTTTGCACTGCTCGGTGGACATCGAGCGTACAGTTGAAATCTCCTCCCAAAATCAGACACTCGTCATTTGGGATGTTTTTGAGATAGTTCTGTAACGCATTGAAAAAAATAAGTTTTTCCGCATCATTGATGGGTGTATAGATGTTTATGAGGTGGACAGAAATGTCATTAAGTTTCATTGTACTACCTCAACTTGGTTAACTGTGGTGGGTGCTAACCCCGATGCAAATAACGTTGCCACCCGTGAAGAATAATGAGAAAGGTGACTGGAAAACAAACCACCTTTCCATTCAGTTTCCCATTCATCCTCCTCGCTGGTTGTAAGATGCATCTCCTGCACAAAGAGCACCGAGGCTTTGTGTGTTTTTTTTATGCGAGAGAACGCACAAAGTGTCTCTTGAGTGCACCTTTACACACATTTATATAAATTGCGGCTATCCGCAGAATTGTGTGTCAGTGGAGTTGTCGCCAGATGTGTTTTCTTTCCACGTAGTTATTTGACTCAGTAAGTTCCTGATCCTTTTCCTTTCCTTTCCAGATGACGACTTTCCCTGTCTCTTGAAGTCCTGATCAATATGGAGTAGGGAGGCTATAATTGCCTACACATTTGGCCACCTTGACAGAGCTGCAGTCACTCTTTCTTCCAAGCCATGCACTTCATCTAAACAATTCCATAGCTCCGACTGTGAGACTATTGGTGCCCCTTCAGTCAGCTCAGCAGATGCCAGGCTCACCCCACTTCCTGTGCTGAGGGTTTCCTCCACCTCCTCTTCTTAGCTTCCCTCCTCAGCCCCGAGGCTTTGAAATCTTTCAGTCATCGTGGTATCCTCTGTCAGTGCTTTAGTGGGCGATGCCACTTGCCTCTCCATAGACGACCTTCCATTGTCCTCGTCTTGGTCACCCACCGCAGTTTGGTCAGTTGGGTCCTGTTTGGGCTCCTCTGTGCTCTTGACTGCTCACTGGGTGCGTCGTCGAGGTCTGAAGTGCGACCCTCTTCACTTGTTTCCTTTGCCACCTCATAGATTGCGTTTTCCTACACTTCTATTTCAGGCTCCAGATTTTCTGCAGGTGTCCTGCGCTTGGTCTTGGTTCCTGCACGGGGTTTCTTCCCTGTGGGTGTCCCACCTCTAGGGGGATCTGGGATGCCACCAGTGCTCTCCGTATCTCCCCCAGGCATGGATGCGATGTCCGACTCCAACTCTGGGAGATCTTTAAAGGGACCGACCTCATCCCCTTTTGACTCTGGAGATAATGAAGCTGAATCCTCCATACATTTTCCCTTCAAAGGTCTGGCTGCCAATGACGGCTGGGTGGCTGGCTGAGCCTCAGTCTTCATGGCAGTAGCTGGAATTGGAGCGGTGTTTACCGCCATCTCGCGTTAGCTCCATGGTGAGGGACTCTCTCCTGAGTCATTCGTTTGGTGTGTTTCTTTATCACCCTTTTCCACAGTTCCCTCGCTGTTAGATTGGGCATTTGCTGTCTTCGGGCAGTGATTTTTAATATGCCCCACTGCTTTGCATAGGTTGCATTTGAGTACGCCCCTGCAGTAAAACAGCCGACGGGTCCTTCCTCCGTTCATGACCATAAAGGAGCCCTCCTCAAGCTGCCCATTGGGCACCAGCATGTAGACCTGCCTTCTAAAAGACGAGACACGCCTCAAGGCAGGATGTTTGTAGCCTAAAGGCACACGCTGTAGGTTGGAGGTCAGTGTACCCAACTTAGCCAGGTTGTCTTGGATGTCTTTATCGGGAATGTAGGGGGAGACGTTGGATATGATTACGCGTACCGATAGCGATGACAGTGGCTCCAAAGTGAGGTGCCAATCGTTAACCATCAGCCCCCTCTCCATGGCGACGTTTGCCATCTTTTCAGACTCCATGAAGAAAATCACTTTTCCGCTCATCTTGGAAGCGTACTTTATTGAGCCTTCAGGCACGATGGCGCCCAGCGCTTCCACGTAGACTTCGATCGGGACATCGGTGGAAACGGTGCAGTGGATTCCAGCGTCACGTGGAGGCTCCAGCTGCTGCTGGCCTTGAGTGGTCGCGGTAGCTTTTGCATAAGTTGGTATGGGTCAGGTGGACATTTTTCACGTGTGTGGGATATGTTACACACGTGACTATTAAAGCAAGTCTCTATTTTTTCACGAGCCAGGAAATGTTTTAACCAAAAGTAAATAAAAAATACATTTAGATTTAAAGCTTTCGTGACTGCAGGATTCATCTTCTTGGTTCTTTCGGTAAAGTCACGTAGAAGGGAAATAGTAAAATAATAAAAATAAAACATAATAAAATACAATTCTCACGACGTTTCGGCCACAACGCAAGCAGCCGTCCTCAGGTGAAGAACATTGATTTCGGGTAAAATCAATGAAAATGGGGTATGCCGATAGCATAAAAATGAGATGCGATAGAGCAAATCTGAGATCAATTTGAAATCAGCACCTTGAAATTAGTCTAAAACAGCTGCAAAAGTCCAGGCCAGAAAAAAATGCATTTTTTTGTTGACCAGTGTTATCGATGGCGACGCCGTGATTGGTTATTGTAAAAAAAACCCCGATGTTATCCTTGAGACGGCGCCACTAATGCTTATAAATGGCTCTTTTCAGCCCTGGTTTCTGTTTTTTTCGTGACATGTTTTTTTTATTAAGCCACTCCTGACGAGCACGTTTATTAGCGAGCGCGATGTTTAAGTGTTTTCTCGGGTAACGCTCAACGGCAAACATCTGGCGACACGTTTGCCCAATCCGCTCCGTTCCCTCCTTGTCTTCTGCTTCTTGTATCCCTTCCAGATTTTATGGAGAGGCCACTGCTTCCACGAGCTACACAAGTACGTATTTACGTTGTATGTTGAACTTCTTTCGCACCGTACGTAGCCAGCCGTGCTAATCAGAGTGTGTGAGTCAAGGACAACAAACTAAACACAAAAAGCAGCTCTAAAGAAATGCGCTCTCAATTTAGATGGTTTAAAAGTGCATAGCTCCTCAGTGGCTTCCTAACATCGGATGGAAGAGCGTTCCAGACGGCCGCAGAAACAGTGCGTCTGAACGCACGCGACGCGGCCCAGCCAAAGGCTGGTGCTGCCGTGAGGATGTCTGGAGTTCCCCAGACGATGGTTTATGCCCCTTTGACGAGATCAGCGAGGTGTTGCGGTGCATTTGTGACCAAGCACACCGTGTGTGACGAGTGTGAAAGTGAGCCCCATTCCATCCTCTTTGCCTCCATTGTCTTCTTCTTCTTGGTTCTTTCGGTAAAGTCACGTAGAAGGGAAATAATAAAATAATAAGAATAAAACAAAATAAAATAATTCTCACGACGTTTCGGTCACAACGCAAGCAGCCGTCCTCAGGTGAAGAACAGGTCTGTCGGGAAGACAGCTGTCTGTGCGTTGTGGCCGAAACGTGCGTTGTGGCCGAAACGTCGTGAGAATTATTTTATTATGTTTTATTTTTATTAAATTATTTCCCTTCTACGTGACTTTACCGAAAAAACCAAGAAGATGAATCCCTGCAGTCACGAAGGCTTTAAATCGAAACTCCATTGTCTTTTCAACCCGTCGTTACCATCGTCCATTGCTGGACGGTTCGCCCGTCCGTGTAGCTCGTTTGTTTTGTTATTCCCACTGGCACATCTGAGCCGAGCCATCGCAGGGCAGGGGTGGTTTTTTTTCTTTCGCCCACCGTCTGCTTTCATTTTAAGATACGCTGACCCTCGTGAGCCATCCTTGCATCTGGCTTCGGGGGACAGGGCAAAGCAGGACCAGTGCCCGGGGGAGGGGGGTGGGGTAATGACGCGTCCCCCCCCGCGTGTGACGTCACTACACTGTGAGGAACACACGCGCCTCGACTCAATCGCCACCGCATGACGTCGGTGGCACGGCTCGGTTTCAAAAAACCTGGCGCCATCTGAACCGCGCTGGGTTGGCCCGGTATGGCCCCGGGCGCAGCACGGTTGAACAGAGGAGTTGAGGTGTTTGATGGCGCCAGTTAACACCGCGTGCACGCGTGCACGTTGAACGTCTTTCGCACCGTACATATTGCAACGGTGCTAATCGTAGGGTACGGTGATGGTCATCAGCACTGTCACTCGCCATCCAGCGGTTCGCCAGTTCGATTCCATCTCCCGGCGTGGCAGCCTAAACAACGGTGCAAGTTTGTTAATACAACCGCGAGGGTTAAACAAACAACTCTCGTTAGGGGCCGTCCATAAATGACGTCACGCACCTAGGGGG
>CM025673.2:2960727-2986841 GCA_014621495.2 Entosphenus tridentatus | reverse complement strand
CTTGGCTGGACATTCTATACCTGTGCTCAGCAACTGTGTGTAGTAATAATAATAATCTTATATAAGCGCACAACTTTATCTATCTGAACGCTGTACTTTCTGTCGTTTTCCTGCAGGGAGCGCTGCAAAGCTACGCGCCCCCTGCATGAACGATGGAGGCGCAGGGACAGACGTTCGAAAATTAATAAAAGTAAAATAAAAATATATTTTTTATAGATTTTTATTTTATTTTACTTTTATTAATTTTAATTTTTAACCTACGTGACTTTACCGAACAAACCCCCAGAATATGACAATTCAAAGATGTTTCATTTTAGAACTTCAAACCGGAGCATCGGGTGCTTTGCGTGAACGCGTCGTTCGTGTGCAAATTTCGTTCGCGACTTTCTTCGCCGAAGGCCGTGAATGGTTGTGATGGGGCGGCGCAGACGTCCTCGAACAACCCCTCGTGACAATAATCATTATTTTTAAAAACTCGCTGCGTTTTCGAGGCCAAACCTGAGCGCCACGTGCGGTGACGGCGATCACGTCGCGTGGTGTCGCTGAGCGCACAAGCCACACTTGATGCTTCGAGGTCTGGCCACCACATTTTTTGACCCCTCGCGAGGGATGGGGGGGGGGCTAAGCCTGGCAGCAATTGCTTGCCTTTCAATACTCCCAAGCAGCATTTCCTCTGCTTTTCCCGACGTAAAATGTTTCTCGGCGACGATAAGACAAAGCTGGCTTTCATTATTATAATTCCCGTCCCTTGGAAATGTACAGCGACTATCTGTAATTCGCGCTGATTACATTCCTGGCTATTAATGTAGTAAAAATAAAATGTAATATGTACAATGCTCAAAAACTGCCAAATGTTAATTCTTTTTTACTTCATATATTGCCAAAAATAAATCATCTCGAACGCTGGTGCGATGCAACATTCATCGTTTATGATGCCGGGCATGTATTTGTAAAGCACAGACAAAGACACAAATCCCCCCTATAGACTTTGCAGCCTGTTGGGGAAAGTACTGTCAATAAGCACCTATGAAGGCCGGTACAGCACACGAGGGGTGGGTGGCCAGCACCACACCCGGTCATCTTTGATGCTTACACACTGCACCAAGTAAGGATTTGAGTCTACTAGGGGACATCCAGGACCAGTTCAGATATTCATCGCTGGTTTTGGTGGACGTGAGGGAGAATGGAAATCGGGTTGACCTGCATGGCATCGCGTTAACCACTCCACCACTGCTGCCCACACAAACACACACACACACACTGACACATAAAAACACACACACTGACACATAAACACACACGCTGACACATAAACACACACACACACTGACACACAAACACACACACACGCTGACACACACACACGCTGACACACACACACACACGCTGACACACAAACACACACACACACACTGACACACAAACACACACACACGCTGACACACAAACACGCTGACACACAAACACACACAGACGCTGATAAATAGACACACGCTGACACATAAACACACACACACACACACTGATACATAAACACGCACACACTCACACATAGACACACACACACGCTGACACACAAACGCACACACGCACGCTAACACATAGACACACACACACGCTAACACATAGACACACACACGCACGCTGACACATAGACACACACACACGCTGACACACAAACACACACACGCACGCTAACACATACACACACACACGCACGCTAACACTTAGACACAAACACACCACCCTATGCTTTGACTACTGGAATAAAATAAACACGAGAGCACATTTTTGTTACGTAACATGCTACTTTTAGTTACGTAACATGATAATTTTGTTCATAATGCTCGTAAAAAAAATAAAAATTCTAATGGATTTATTTTGCAGCCTTCAGCCATTCTCTCCTAACCAATACCAATACATGAGCGGGGAAAAATATATTCGGTGTCTGTAGGCTCCGTGGTCTGAGCTTGTGTCTTCTTGTTGGACAAAAATGGACTTCCAGAGACACGTTTGTCTCCTTTGACGATGCCCATGAAGATGTATGTTGACCATTGCACGATTTAGTAAAATGAGCGCTTAAAAAAACTCACTTTTCCTTTGTCTCGTTAAACGAATGGCACTTGCGGCCATATGGTTAGGAAATGTGCACAATGATACAGATGATACAGATAACCCCAAAGTGCACATACGCAAGCGCATGCAGAGAGATCATTCGATGCGCACAGAATCTGCAGCACACATTCTTCGTGAACCCCGCGAAGACTCAGAAAAGTCCACCTCTCAACACGTGTTAACAACCCGCACAGCACACGGCATTATGTACATTGTTCAAATCAAGACATTTCCCTCTTAATCCACAAGGCCGTTTTGTCGACCAATTTTAGTTGAAAAGCGCCGTTCGCAGGTCGTTGCATAACACTGGTCAACAAAAAAAACTTTTTTTCTGGCCTGGACTTTTGCAGCTGTTTTAGACTAAATCAAAATCTGATCTCAGATTTGCTCTATCACATCTCATTTTTATGCTATCGGCATACCCCATTTTCATTGATTTTACCCGAAATTAACTCTGTCACTTATGATTGCAAGTTTTTGCGAGTCAGTGACTGCTTTAGTCCTAAAATATGGTGCTGTATTTTTAGGATAGTCTGTTTATAATATAATTTTATGTAGATATCCACATTTATTTTATATTTTTCTTCTGCAGTTTTTATTGAAAATGCAATATTTGATTTCTCAAAAACCTGATGTGATAGACAAAAACTGATGCCAGACTTGGAATCAGCACCCCAAAATTACATTAAAACCGTTGGAATACCTTATGCCAGAAAAAGTGTGTTGACCAGTGTAATCATCCAATCTGTAAAAGAACGGCCGGCAGAAGTGTATAGCACAGAGCTACTGATTACTATTGTTTTCGCTTGATTACCCAAAATGTTTTATTTTTTATTTAGACTGGAGGAATCCGATGAGCTATGAAGCTCTTTTCTTCACAGATGTCCTGGAAAGCCTCGCCGAGCGTCATGACTTTCTTTCCGCAGGGTCTTGCTACATTTTTCAGTAGGTGAGCGACGATTGTTGAGTAGATCCCATTTGGTTTAATTTGCAGGTAAATTTGGCAATATTTTTTGCAAATGTGGACCGTGACCCCCAGCAAACAATGCCTTACTCTTGCGAATGATGTCACGGGGTCTTTAAAGTGTTCTGTGAAGCAGAGGGCGCTTTTTTTTACTTGTTTTACTTTTAAACGCTCAATACTTCCGCAGTGTTAACCAGGGTGGCCGCTGAATTCGAACTACAACCAAGCAGAGAACACCCTACCGCTGTGCCATTGCACCGCCCCTAAATTACTTCATCAAGTGACCTCTGTTGTACCCACCATGCTGGGGGACACACGTTCCCAAATGTTTCCGCTGCAGAACATTTTTTCTTGCACGGCAGTCAGACCAGAATTTAGGCTTTCGCGAATAATATCATCCATAATACAGGTTTTTTGGGGTTGGATCGTATAAATATAAATGTGTCGTTAAACTTACCACCACCCGACACAGCCACCCAGCACAGGGTTGTCACGTAAACAGAACATGCCAATTTACAATCTGAGTGCGATGTTTCGCCCATAATTACAACTAGCGTTATCAGGTGGACAGCCAGATTTGTGGAGAAATCCTCCTGTTTCGTTCCTTACAGTGTTAGATGTGATAACGTTACTTGTGAATCCTTCATGTGCGAAGGTGTGGCGCTTAATGAATGCATATAAATGACAATGGGTATCCATTACCGGTTGGGTTATTCACATGGTAAAAACGTACATTATACATGCACATTATGCATGCAAATTGTTTTTGTACCTCCCGTGGTTTGTGTGCACTAAAATAGCAGTACTTGTTATTGTCTGCGCACAGGTAATCCCCCATTGACGTATGGTTACCTGTGCAGTGGCATAGTGCTGGCTGCTGGCGATGAAGGGGAACTGCGGCGTACGGCAGTATTAAAGTCAGCAGGCCATGATAGACACTAGAGGGGGACATATCGGGGAATGTTCACAGAGGGGGGCCCATCGGGGAGCCGCTAGTAGGTTCCAGAAAGGGGGCGTGGCCGGGGCAGAGCAAGCCCACGCTGAGAGTAAAAGAAGGGCCCCTGTGAGAGACCTCGTGGCTGTTGTTGGAGTGGAATCTCCGTCGTGCTGTTCAGATCGTCGCCATCATAGCCGTTGTCTTCACTCGATATTGCTTTGCTAGATAGTTGTTGGCAGTCTCGGTTCAGCTCCGTCAGTGTTAGATGGTTAGTGTTATGTCGTGGCTAGCAACAGTGATAGTGTGTACCCACGTGGTGTTGTGTATAGGCTAGCAACAGTGATAGTGTGTACCCACGTGGTGTTGTATGTAGGCTAGCAACAGTGATAGTGTGTACCCACGTGGTGTTGTGTATAGGCTAGCAACAGTGATAGTGTGTACCCACGTGGTGTTGTATGTAGGCTAGTAACAGTGATAGTGTGTACCCACGTGGTGTTGTATGTAGGCTAGCAACAGTGATAGTGTGTACCCACGTGGTGTTGTATGTAGGCTAGTAACAGTGATAGTGTGTACCCACGTGGTGTTGTGTAGAGGGGAGCGATTGTAGAGTGTGTACCCACCTAGGGTGTATTATACCGATGGTGCTCGCTAAATAAAACACGTGCCTCCAAGTCGTATCGTCTTCAAGTTAAGTTACTAAACCTGTAAAGAGGAGTCGGAGACTGGTTACATACTTGTTTATCCTTGAACCCACAGCCACACTCGTTCGCTATTGCTTTTACTTCAAAATCTTCCATGTACAAATTCACAATCACAGGAGACAAAGGAGAGCCCATTCCTGCTCCTTCCTTTTGTTGATCGAAATCACAATTTCTTTAGACAGTGTTCAGCTAGTCTTGGAATATCTTTGGCTACGCCTGTGTTCGTTACAAGAATGTCGAGTAATTGAATTGACTCGTTGACCGGAACCGCCATGAACAGAGAATTCACATCAAAACTTACGACAATATCATTAGGGTTAAGCTTAATATATTGAATTACACTTACGAGATGTTCAGAGTTTTTAATAAACGAAGAGGTCCTAGCGATGTAGGGCTGTATTGCTTTCGTTATGTATTGTGTTACTTTATATGTGGCAGAGCCTATTGCACTAAATATGGGTTATAACAGGACATCAAGTTTGTGAATCTTTGGTAGCCCATAAAGTCTTGGTGGTTTGATCAGGTAGCTATTGCTCTTCCTTGGATTTTATGACTTGGCAATAATTGACATTATCTTACGTTCCAAGTTGTTGGTTGGGTCCCGTTTGAAAAAAAAGAATTTGAACTGGTCCTGGGCCTCCCCTAGGTCGATTCATTCTTAAATGAGTACCTGGTGCCTTATTAAACATCACCACCGGGGAGAAAAAGGCGGCCGGGTGTGGTGTTGGTCACTCACCCCCTCGCATCTTGTGCCGGCCTTCATCCGGTGCTTCTAGCTAACAGCACTTGCCCCAACAGTCCGTGCTAGGCTGTACCGGGGTTCTTCATCCTCGCCTGCGTGTATGTTGTCCCATCTGCTGTGTTGTATTGTGACGCTGTAACTGTGCCGAGTGCTTGGCCTGGGGGAGCAGAGCTGCCAGTTTTCACGTCACAACCACTTATTGTGTCCCGTCCGATCGGGGACGCGGCTTTTCGGATGCGATTACCGACGATCATGGTACACAGGGGCACACTCCGCCTTCTTTTGGCGGCGATTGACCCATCCTCACGTTGCCCGGGGTGTAAACGAGAACGAGAGAGGCGGGATAATATAATGTATTTGTGTGTATAGCAAATTGTGGGGAGCGGTAGTATAGCGGTTAGCGCGCTGCACTATGAACCCGGCGACCCGGGCTCGATTCCCGCTCACAGTCAACACCAGTGACGATTATCTGAACCGGTCCTGGGCCTCCCCTAGATCGACTCAGCCTTAAATTCGTATCTGGTGTGCTGTGTAAACATTGCCGGCCTTCATAGGCGCTCGCTAGAAGTACTTGGCCCAACAGTCTGTTGAGGCTATATGGGGGACCTTTGTCTTTGTACTAGTAAACAAGGTAAGACCCACTGAGTTGCGTAGCTGTTCTTCAGAAGCGACCTGGCCACAAATGACAGCACAACGAAGCGGCTTATCGCGTAGAAATGTTTCGCAGCCAAATACTCTAAATGCATTTTGATTCTGAATGTGGAGAGAGAAACCGGAGGAAAAAACACCCATGCCGAACATAGGGGAGAGAGAATGCGCAAACTCCAAATATACAGGAGTCAGGGTCGGGATCCAACTCACGACCTCCCGTATGCCAGGCGAGGTTGTTAACATCTCGCCACTGACGTCAGCACAGCTTTAAAGTTGGGCATCTCACAAACAAAACATCGCCAAAAGTCTGTGTCCATCCCCTGAATCAGTGGTGGACATTTTACATTCCTATAGCAGGGTTTATTTGATCCACAGGACATTTGATGTTAACAACCGCATGTAGCGGTACCTTTATCCTTTTTACCAACCCCAGTGGGATGATGGGCTGAGTCAACGTGGATGTGAACTCGCAACCTTCCGATTGCAAGCCGCTCCCTCTACCGCTGGACCACCTGGACAATTCACAACAATGATTTCATTAAAAACAAACACATTTCACTCCACTTAAATTGGCCACCATTCTAGCTCTGGAATTACAAAAAAAACAATGCCGTGTGTTCATTGCCAAGCGACGGACACTTTGCAGGGCATTAAATACCACACACTTTGAAGAAAGATGCCTCCCTTGGCAAATGTCCTCACCAGTCGTTGCGCCAGTGTCTCCTTCCCTAGATGTCTCTCCGGCACGGGATGGTTTCCAATAGAATTGTTTTTCACACAGTGACATGCTACAGATGGCATCATAATTACTGGGTGGGGCAGTGTACGGGGTGGGGGAATTAAGTGAAAATAAAAAAAACCTTCGGAAACGTTCAACTGCTTTTGCAACCGCTGCCCAAACGCCTGCATAGCCGTGGCAGTGTTTTCCAGCGAATACCACGCGTTCATAATGAGTGGTGGAATGTTCACATCTTAGTGGTATTGCCTCGATCCTAGAAGCGTCTCCATCCAATATGCAACTCGGTAAAGGCGCAGTCCCTGCAATCGCTTGCTCGCACGACTGCTGGCGGAAGAACCTCCACTGCAACGAGATTTTTGGGAGCTACCTTTCACAGGGCACGTTGGGCTACCCTTCCGCATTGGGAAGAAATGTTGGAAAAAGTGGGAACATACGTGCACTTCACTCCACCGTCCTCACTCTGCCAATCAGATGTGGTCTACTCATTTACGCTGTTGCTGCTGCTGCTGCGTGGAAAGAGGCCGCACGAGGGTGATTTAAACAACTCGTTCCCGTTGTTTAAACTTCCGTGCCGGGATATGGAATCAGAATCTAAGTATTTGCTCACGCTGGAGAAATCCGATGAGCTATGAAGCTCTTTTCTTTCACAGATGTCCAGTAGGAGCGGACCCGGCGACCTCCGTATCGCAAGTCCAGCGAGTGGCTAATCGTTTAACCGCTTGCAGCAAATCACTCATTAATCCGGCCACGATGCAATAGCCGCGTAGTGATCTGAGATCCTCGTTTTTGAAGGCTCCATTTTAATGACCCAAAATTATCTCCGCCACTGATTTGAGTCCTGATTTAGACGTGATTCCGCACGCATCTGCTCGACATTTGTGGATGTTCATGGGTCGAACATGTCTCATTCTGCATACATTGGCAGCCAATAAAACACAGTCGATGTTACCGCAGACGATAGACACGCGGCCGATTGATGTACCCGTTGTCTGTTTATTTTTTTCATTTTTTTTGCGTATTTTTTTTTTAATCTGCTGTATTAAGGCAACACTCGTGTCAATTGTATCGCGAGCCAAAAAAACGCCGATGTGCGGGCGTGAGGTTTTTATTTTATTTTCACTGCGACTCCGACCGCACGTGCGAACTTTATTGAAAGTTTCTGTTGGACCGCACCATGTTGCGCTTTGAAGCTACGTTACCATAAACACCGCCACCCCCCACCCCGTCACCGACTTCCTGCCAAGGGCGCCGATTCGCTATTTAAAAAAAACTCCTCATTCAAACGGAGCCCGCGGACAACAGTTCAGGCGTTATTCCAGCCTAGCGGAGTCCACACCTCGTGAAAAATGTTTTTTTTTACATTCCTTAAAAAAAAAATCCAAAAGCGGTCACCCCATCGACGATCGTTCGGCGAAGGCCGGGCACTTACACGTGAGGGCAATCAAACGAAAAGGAGCGCAGCCCCTGCAATTGCTCGGTCGCGTCGCTTGCTGCCGGAAGGAAGGGGGCCCTGCAACTTGAGAGAGAAAGGCCCCCCCCCGCCTCCAGTCGGATATTTTGTTCCATGGGATTGCACGCTTTTTCAGACGTGTTCGGAAGTCAGAATCAATCGGAATATTTACGTACAGATATGTGTACTGCTGGAGGAATCATATGAGATATGAAGCGTTTTTATCAACACGTGTCCAGTCGGGGCGAATGGTCAAAACGTTACAACAGCAATGCGAAAACACGATGGGAGTGAAAAGTATAGGAAAGGTATACAAATAACTTACAAAAAAATATTAAAATAAATCTTTTTTTTTTTCTTTTACCAGGTAAAGTTCACTGAGCCATTAGACGTCCGTCTCAGAAGCGACCTGGCCCGAAACAATGCTAAGAGCTCAACAAAGTGGCTCATCACGTGGACATTCATAGCTGCCCGGGCTCTACATTCACTACGCGAAGACCTACCGACTGATTCCGCAGTGGCGCAAGGGTTCCTCTGATGGGCTGGATGGGGGTGGCGCGGTGTGTCGGGGTGGTGGGTTGGGGGGGGGGGTGCGATTTTGGAATCTCACACCGTTGTTTTTACGAAGTCCAGTCCAGTGTGCTAACCATTACTCGGCGTCAGCCAAGCGTATGTGAAACACATGGCGAGGCATCTCACCCATTTATGTTTTATTACTTTATATATGTATTCCTCTTCTTCTTCACGCGAAACACACGCGTGCGCCTTCGCAGACGAACCTTGGCTCCATTTCATCGCGCGTGGCAATGGGCTCTCGCGTGACTATAAACGCTCTATCGTTGAGTGCAGTGCCCTCGATATAAAACGCCGCTTACGCGTGCGACGTACATCACCCAAGCCGCCCTCTCTCCTGGGAGCTGCCTCTCCCGCTGTCGACTCAATCGCCGCGTTAGACGGATGCGCGCACAAACGTCGAACTTCTTTCGCGCCGTACCTACTAGGCAACCGTGCCAATCGGAGCGTGCGGGGGAGTGAGAGTAAACTGAGCGCCGTTTGGTGCTGTTGGGTTCTACCGCTTGTTGTCTCGGCAATGCTGTCCGACGTTTCGCCCCCCCCCCCCACCACGAGCTGGGAGCTTCCTGAGCGAAGAAGCTTCCTGGAGAACTTCCCAGCTAATGTTGAAAGCGACGATCCATCATCCCTGTCCGCGCGTCCATCTGCACCGTGGTGGGGGAGGGGGGTGGAGGGGGGTGCAGGGGGGTGGAGGGGAGTGGAGGGGGGGTGGAGGGGGGGGAGGGGTTGAGGGGGGGGGGGTCCTGCCACTGCCTTAAATTCATATTCGTTGGGTCTTTCGGTAAAGTCACGTAGATGGGTTTAAAGAAAATAACAAAACACTACTCATAAACAGTTTGCCGTTAGAAGCTAACCCCCTGTTCCTGACGACGACCGCTTGTGTAGCGATCGAAACGTCGTAGTTTTTGTTGTTATTTTCTTTGAACCTATCTACGTGACTTTTCCGAAAGACCCCACAATTATGAAACTTCAATGTTGGCTTTGTGTAGCTTTCGGGCACCCGGCATCAAACGGCGTAGCAAGACGTCGGACGAGCACGAAACCCAACAGAGTTATCGCGACGACTGAGCCCCGTATCTGTTCCACGTTGAATGACCCCGTAAGCTGTAGCGGTTGTCACTTTTCTCTGCCGTAGAATCTGGGGGGGGGGGGCATTATGTTTGTGCAACGTTCTCAATTGCTCATGCGGCACGTTTGTTTTTGTCAAATAAGGATTTGTTTTGCTGTTGTCATTACGGTGACCCAGTCCGCACCTGCGAATGCGGCTATGTAAGTGTGCATGACCCCCCCTCCTCCCCATCTCGAGTAACATTCAAGCCCAGTCAAGAGCTCTAGTGCCCCCCGTTACAGATGGACGGAACAGAGCTCAATTGGAGACGCTTTCGACCCAAGTCGGAAAGAGAAATAATCATGAATTGAACAAACAAACGAACAAAAAAATCAGTTTAACACGTAGGCGAATTTCCCGATGATGCTGGATGCAATTACCAGCGAAACGTCGTACTACTAAAAAAATGTTAATGTTGTGGTTTCACGCTTCAACACACCGGTGGGCTAAAGCAGTGAACTATTTGTCTTTTGTCAACGTGACACTTTTTTGCTGATTGGCCGTGTCGGGTGGTGGAGGGTTACGACACATTTATAAATAACGCAATCTAACCCAAAAACGATGATTATATATTTTTTTAAATGCCGCACATTTACTCAACTAGAATTAACGAAAAATATTCAACGTGCGGTGCGAAAAAAGTTCACCGAGCGCACGTGCACACATTCGCGTCATTGTCATTCACCGCAGTTCCTAGTGGGGGTTTCAGCGCGGAGGAGAGAGCAGTGGGGGTGGTGAGCGTCGTGGGTTCCACGCTCGTCAAAGAGAGCCCGGACCAGCGCTGACGAAACGCGAACCATCTGTTTCACGGAGGTTCAAATGAAAGTTGCTCCTTCAGGTGAAACGTTGCGGCCGTGGGAGCTTTGATGATGGGGAAGCGCGCTCGATGAAAATCATTCGGGTCGCCCTGCATCACGCGTGGAACCTTTGACATCTGCGCACTTTGGCACAGAAATAAAAGGAGGGAGAGAGAGAGAAAGAACGATGGTTATTTTTGTGTCAATGCAAAGGACTTTTGTGTCCACCGTGCAGAAACAACAATTCAAAAAGCGTGCAGAGAAGCGTGGAGAGATGCGAGCTTGGGATTGAAATTGAGCGACAGACGGATTTGATATTGTATTCGAAAACATCTGTTTAACAATATATGTTTGTATTCTTATATCTGCCTTTCTTAGATTTTTTGTTTGCACATAGTCACGTAGTCACTTTAAGATGTTTTCTTGTTCATGTTTTTGTCTTTTGTTTGTTGCAGTTGCACCCGATTCAAGAGCCGAATGGCTCACAGGGCTATACCAAATAAATGAAACTGAAAAAACTGAAAACTGATCAAGGAACACACGCAGGTCAAAAGACATCCCCCCAAACTGTAATGAGAAGTAATTGGGGCTTGGTCAGTACACGTCACGCCCAGAGGGGATTGATGTCGATATGGTAAAGAAACGTAATCATGAGGAGTGGCAGCCGCTGCTGCCGCTGCTGCTGCTGCCGCTGCTGCCGCTGCTGCCGCTGCCGCTGCTGCCGCTGCTGCCGCTGCCGCCGCTGCTGCTGCTGCCGCTGCTGCCGCTGCTGCCGCTGCCGCTGCTGCCGCTGCTGCCGCTGCTGCCGCTGCTGCTGCTGCTGCTGCTGCCGCTGCTGCCGCTGCTGCTGCTGCCGCTGCTGCTGCCGCTGCTGCTGCGAGGGTGAGCCGAGTTCGCGCGATGATGGTTTATGCTCCTTGACGAGATCAGCGAGGTGTAACGTCGATTCATTTGCCGCGTGCGCTTCGTGTGTGTGACGCATTGCAGCCTTGCTAGAGAGCGAGCGAGCGAGCGGCGGCTTGGGGAGGCCTCCACGCGCCATCGGGTCGACCATAGCCGATGATCACGACGACGACGATTATGACGACGACGATGACCTACACCAGAGGTCGCGACCGGGAACCCGATACCCGTACCTTACCCGATACCCGGCTACCCGTACCCGGCCGGGTACGGGTAGCCGGGAAGCCGTTTGCGACCCTGGTGCGGCCGGGTACGGGTACGGGTAGGCCGTGAGTCACTGGTGAGTAATCGTTTGTCACTCATTTCGGGTAGGGAACGGGTACCCATTTGCGACCCTGGGGCGGCCGGGTACGGGTACGGGTAAGGAATCAAAACCCGTTTGCGACCTCTGACATGCACAGAAACACAAAAACAACTCGAACTCATCAATCCGACACGCGGGCCCCCCTCTGAGCCGTGGAACGAGGGCGGCTTCACCTTCGTGGCTCGCCTTGCGCAAAAGGGGGTGGTGGGTGGGTGGTGGTGGTGGTGGTGGGGCCCTCCTCCGTGACCCCGGCGGCCGTGATGGAGCCCTGTGGTGTTCCCGCTGCGCTGCTGTGAATGCGTGCTCCTGTTGCGCTCAGAAACGCGACCGCCTCGCGCGCGACGTGGGGGCGGCGGTGGCGAGAGCGAGGCTCGTGTGTTTCTGTTTTTGACGACGCGCACAGCGTACGCGCTGTGCGTGGCGTGTTTGCTGCCGGCGGAGTAAATACTGGCGCGGGCTCGTGTTTGGGTGAGTTTGGGTAAGTCCGGACGGTGTGACCCCCCCCCCCCCCCCCCCCCCCCCCCCCATTGATGCCAGCGTCAAGATAAAAAAATAATGAAGAGGAACATTCAAACAAATTTGTACCCATGCAAAGGGAATTTCGTGGCCACCCTGTAGAAACACAAACCTCGAAAGAAGCCGGGAGAGATGCGCGCGCGGAAATCAAATCGATAACGGGTGGATTAGAGAGAGAGAGAGAACACACACGCAGGTGAAAAGTTGCCAGATAAAACTTTGCCAGATCAAACGTTTGATTCCAGCGCGGAGATCGTCGCTTTGCCTGTGCTTGGCTGGGAACGTCCGAACCGAATGTTTGCTGCTGCTGATCTAACGAGATCTATACCCCCCGCATCCCCTCCCCAGCGCGCTCGCTCGCTCTTGGGCTGTATCCCGGGGTCGTTACCCCCCCACCCCCCTTCCCGATGGATGCGTTCTGGGTGTTCTCTGCGTGTTTTTTTTTTATTTCGAAAGCCGAAAACCGGGTCGGGAAATTGGCCAAAACGTGGCCCCGATGAGAGCCGCGCCCTCTCTGAAAGGGATCTTTGGACTCGGCGTGAGGCCCTCTTTTTTTTCCCGAGTGTGCTGGGCAAATAAATAAATAAATGTTATTCTGGAGTCATATTTATTTGGCGATGCTGCTGCGTTGGCAGCGGTGCACAGGCACAAATAAGAAACGCAACAACAATCAACACGTTCATCAATAACACCGTGTCCTTAAAATCACATTTTTTTAAGGGCAACGTTTCGGTCAATGGCCCGTCTTCGTGGCGCATAAAATCTACGACTAAATTGCCCTGAACGTGCCGGATTTTGTCAGATCTCTGAAGTTAAGCGCAGTGTTGAACCTGGATAGTGCTTTGTTGCAAGCGATTATACATTAGCTCTGTCCTTCAATAGACACGGTGCTTCAAAACAATGTGAAGACTTTGGAGAATTTGCAACAAAAACACGAGAAATGTGCTGACTCCCGGCTCCGCAGACCACCTGGAGAAGTTTTCAGACACGTGTTGACAATGATGGCAAACAAGTGGAGACTCATCTTCTTGGTTCTTTCGGTAAAGTCACGTAGAATGGAAATAATAAAATAATAAAAATAAAACATAATAAAATAATTATTCTCCCTCCAACCTAGTTTAAATAGACGATCCAAGCCTGGGGTGTTTCATTCAGACTCTGTCTTCTCGACAGATCTGTTCTTCACCTGATGACGGCTGCTTGCGTTGTGGCGGAAACGTCGTGAGAATTATTTTATTATGTTTTATTTTTATTATTTTATTATTTCCATTCTACGTGACTTTACCGAAAGAACCAAGAAGATGAATCCCTGCAGTCACGAAAGCTTTTAATCGAAAAGTGGAGACTGTTAACTTTTTGAAGCTATTAACATGACATTTGTCATCGTGTTACAGTGTATTATCCGTTCTTTTTCCATTAAAAACGATAGTCCCATTTAAGTGTTAACAGTTTTTTGTTGTTGAAGCACCCTGTATGAAACGGGAGATCGGAGTTGGGGAGTTGAAAATGTTCCACTATGAACACAACCCTGAGTGTAGAGTTGCGTTGCTATTGGGGACTTACACCCATCGTCGAGAAGCGGTCACATTGTTCAAAAGTGGTATCCCAAAACTTGCGAAGCACATTCCGTAAACCCCCCCACACACACTTATCAATGTGCATTTAGCCTCGATCCCCTCCCACCACCCCCGGGTCTCAAAGATGCCAGCCCAATGCCTTGACGTCTGAGCGGCCCAACGACCCAAGTGTGGTAATCCGGCAATTAATCAATTAAAATGAGATGCGTGCACCAGTATCTAACTAATAATAATTATGATTAATAATAATTTAATAACCAGTATCTGTCATATGCTGTGTGTTTACTCTCCAACACACTGGTACGCTCAAGTAGTGACTAATTGGCATGTTTTTGTTTTACGTGACAAACCCTACTAATTGGCTGTGTCGGGTGGTGGCGGGTTATCCACACATTTATATTTACGCGATATAACTCCCCCAAAGAACGGTATTATGGAGGAAATAATTCGTTTATTTATCCAGGAAAGTCACACAGAGTCGTCGGAACTCATGACCGGCTCTGGGCAATCAAACTGTTCCAGTTAAGACGCCAGGTTATTCATGCGGTGGTTCAAACCCTCATTCTAACCCAGGATATCAGCAGATTCAGTTCAGTGCTCTGACCCCTGAAACCAGATGGCCACCACCACCACCACCACCACCTTCTCACCCACTTCCACCCTTTCCTTCTCGCACGCGGCTAAACTGTTCGATGCATCTCAACACCTCGCCCTGGGTTAAGAAATCAAAATAAATGGAAACAGACACACACACACACACACATACGCACGTGTGTATGTACGTGTGTGTGTGAAGTGAATCATCCAGCACTTAATCGGTCCTTTTCGGAGCGTTGCCTGCGGTTGTGGGCTTTGGCTGCCTAAGACAGTTGCGCGCTTCCTGCTTTAATGGAAAGGACAAAGCGAGCCAGACAAACAAATACATGAGCAACCTCATTATATTTCATTGCGGCCCAATTTGTTCCAAAACACGGAGGCTTCTAACAGAGATTATTGGCAGCCCAGGCATTCCCATGGGATATATTCCCTGCGGTGCGATGTGCATTATCCTGCCGCACGAGTGTGCGTGCGTGTGTGCGTGTGTCTGTGTATGCGTGTGTCTGTGTGCGCGTGTGTGTGCGCGTGTGTGTGTGTGCGCGCAAATGTGGGGAGCGGTAGTAGAGCGGTTAGCGTGCTACTACTAATCTAGCACCCGGGTTCGATTCCCGCTCGTGGCCAACACCAGTGACGATTATCTGAACCGGTCCTGGGCCTCCCCCAGGTCGACTCAGCATCAAATGAGTACCTGGTGCGGTGTGTAAATATCGCCACTGGGGAGACAAAGGCGGTCGGGCGTGGTGTTGGCCACCCACCCCCTCGTATACCGTTCTGGCCTTCATAGATGCTCGCTAACAGCACTTGCCCCTACAGTCTGCTAAGGTTATACGAGGTATCTTTGTCTTTGTGCACGCAAATGTGGGGAGCGGTAGTGTAGCGGTTAGCGCGCTGCGCTACGAACCCAGCGGCCCGAGTTCGATTTCCGCTCAGGCCAATACCAGTTACGATTTTATTAATCGATCCTGGGCCTCCTCTAGGTCCATTCAGCCTCAAATCAGTACCTGGTGCTGTTTGTAAAAGCATTGCCACTGGGGAGACTCAGAGGGTCGTGCGTGGTACTGGCCATCCACTCCATCGTGTGCCGTGTCGGCCTTCATCAGTGTTCGCTAACAGAACTTGCCCCAACAGTCTGTTAAGGCTAAACGGGGGATCTTTGTCTTGTGTTTTTGTACATACACAGTCCCATGAGTGAGCTCGTCTGGCAGGCGAGGCTGCATTTGCTGGTTCCTGTAGCCCTGCATACACAGCCACCGCACGCCCAATCATCTCCTGTTTGGCCGGAGACCAAGGTGCTCTGCAAACCTTCTGGCTACGATCAAAGGTTTGTGCACGAAGCCATCCAGATATACAAACACAGACATAACTTCAACCGTGATGATGGGTACAAACTGAGTAATCATTGGAAACATGTTATTAACCATGAAAAAAATATTTAACTGCACATATTTGGACCATCCTATTTGACAGGTACTATTCTACTTTACCGAGTGTTGATATCCCCAGCGTTTAACATTTCTCTCCTTTTTGTATTTGGATTGTCAACCAACACTGGGTAAAACGACATATACACCTATTGTTCTCTTCCAGCCCCGCCCACCCCCCCCAACACGTTCCATTCATTGGCTACCACATTCAGATAAACCCCTCCCCCCTCCCCCCCCTTAACTTGTATTTAAGAGCTTGTCTCTTGGAATTTTGCCTCACTTGATACAGTATATCTAGCTGTGACGGTCCCACCTGACGACGGAGACTTGTGTTGCCTCCGAAACGTCGTGATTTATAATTTTATTTCTATTATTATTTCTATTATTTGTATTTTTATTATTTATTTTACCTACGTGACTTTACCGAAAAAAAGAGTATGGGGCTCAACCAGCGCAGCACGGGTTGGAGAGGAGATGGAGTGATGTGGAGCTGAGTGGACTTGCCGATGACCGGTAACAGCAGTGTCAAGATTGGCCTATGTGGAGGAGGCTCGTGACAGACGCTACTGGGGAGTTGGAGGCAGTTGCCCTCCAGCAACGACGGCGGGCTGAGGAGCGACGTTCACAACAATGGGTGGAGTGACGTGCGGCTTCAACGAAGAACGTTGCCACAGTGAGGAGTACAGGTGGTACGTCTGCCAGTTATCTCAGTCTATCAAACCGTGGCACCTGCTGGGTCTGTCCCATGACCTCCTGCGAGCCCGTCCACCTTTCACATGGCCTCGACCGTGCACCTAGTCTGGCACAAGCACCGCGCGGATGTCACCGAAACTCAGTGGTGGACGGCGGCTGTTGTTGTACGTGCTCACAGTTAATCATAACATACATCTCTGCAATGAAAGTGATTTCTCAGGAATAGTAATAATGATACAAAAAAATGCATGCTGTCATTGCGTTTGTATTGCTTGTGTGCGGGAGCGCCAGTGTTGGGGTGACTGACGCACAACGCTACTCACGCGCCAGCAAATTAGGATCAATTCCCCAGCCTGCATCTTCATCATCAGCAGCTGCAGCAGCAGCAATTGGTGCCTATTCCTGGCCCGGTCCATTTCGTTAAATAATCGCGTGGGACACAGAAGGTAGATGATGTGTGCATTACGTCACTAGTGTATTGTCATATTGTGGTCCTGGGCGTCCCGTAGGTCGACTCAGCCTCAAAAGAGTACCTTGTGCGATGTGTGAACATTGTCGCCGGGCGTGGTGTTGGTAACCCACCCCACTTCGTGTGTCGTGCCGACCTTCATAGGTGCTGCTCGCTAACAGCACTTGCCCCAACAGTCTGTTTGGCGATCCGGGGGTACTTTATCTTGGTGTGGTGAGTACGTGTGGAACCAGATAATGTTAGCTTACGTCACCTGTGTGTGCCCTATGTTTGTGCCGATGTGTTCTCGCTTTTATCAGCCATATTTAAGAGGGTTTAACGGGTAACAGCCCCAAACACAATTGAGAATAACAAAAGCTCTACACAAAGTCACATTGGAAACCAGACAAATCCACCCCCCCATCCCACACACCCCTAGTCATTGTGGGTTAGTGAAGTGGGTGTTTGGCATTGATTCAGATATCTCTCGCCACTGATTTTAGCCCTGGCCGAGAATCAAACTCAGGTCGAAGGGTTAATAACACAGGATGCGAACCGCTACTCCATTGCTGCTCTCTGAATTGCAAAGAGCTAATTATATCGGAATGATGTTGTGCTTAAACTGGGTTCTTAAGTGTAACAATTCCATGGTCTCAGCCTGGTCAGACAAAAAATTCACGAAAAAAATTGTTTTGAACTTAAATTTGGCTGCAGTCGATCTCTAAGAATGAAAAAAACTCATTGTCAGTTTATTTGCCACGTGACAAACATTTGACCCTTTGTGAGCGCGCGAGGGCTTTGCCAGTGCAGCATCCACAGTGTGGCTCAGTCGCTTGAATATTCTTCACAAGTAGGTCTGTGAAATCTCATCTTCCGGGCCTTTCTTAATCGCACAAAACAGTTCCCATGCTCTGCAAGAAAATTCCTAGTGGATTATTAAGTATGTATGGGACCTCCTTGCCAGAATTAAAATATAACAATAGACTATTAAGACTATAACAATAGGTGTTACCCTTTCCGGCAATAAAACAGTTGTGTAAAGATGTTAAAACACCAAACAGAATACTTATTCAAGAAATTCTAGATTTGAAGCTTTCGTGACTGCAATGATTCATACTCTTAGGTTTTTTCGGTAAAGTCACATAGGTAAAAATAAAAATAAATAATAAAAATAATAGGAATAATAATAGAAATAAAATCAGAAATCACGACGTTTCGGAGGCAACACAAGTCTCCGTCATCAGCTGGGACCGTCACAGCTAAATTTACTGTATCACTTGTATCACTTGTGTTGCCTCCGAAACGTCGTGATTTAATTGATTTATTTTCATGTATTATTATTATTATTTTTACCTACGTGACTTTACCGAAAAAACCTAAGAGTATCAAGGAATCCTGTCTGCATTAACCAAACGTGCTTGTGGTGAACATGCAAACAAAAAACACGCTCTGAAAATATGCTTGCATTGTCTTTGACTCTGATTGGTCCACACCAGAGACAGATTTCTTTTGAGCCTCGTCTAAAAGTGTTCGACCAGAGAACGCCAAAAGGCGAACAGCACAAAGACAATGCCACTGTCAGAACATGTATAGCTCGGGGTGAGCAGCTACAACATGGGACCTTTCTTGCCAGTGTTGGGCTGTTACGGGAGGGAAACGGACAAGCTCACATGGGTGTCTACCACGTCCGCAAACGGTTACCGCCCTGGGGGGCTGTGGGGGGATGCTGTGAGCCCACACAGCCCCACCCCTCGGTGGCAAGTTGGTATAAAAGGCGGGGAGCGAGAGGACTCGTGGTTCAGTGTTGGGGAGCTTAGGAGCGAAGAACCAGTGAAGACTGAAGACCGGGCAGATAGGCCCTGGACACTCCTCTGACTCGCTGTCCTTCTCAGGACCGGGCAGAGCAAGCCAGTGGCGCGGCCCCAGAGCCTCAGAGTCGATGTTCTTCTAGGAGCCGGGTCTGTCTGGCTGGGTGTCGTGACCTGTGCCTTGACCAGGGCTGGGTCAGATAGCCTCCCCAAGTACCCTTAGCGAAGGACCTGGACGCAGAACAGTTAGGCAGATAGCCTCAGGGTGTATCCCAGTCCAGTGCGGGTGAAGGGGCCGTTACCCCTTCAAGTGTTGTATACGTTGCCCTGTGCCGAGTGTGAAGTTATAATAAATAGTGTGCCTCGACTACGCCGTCACTGTCGCTTGTGAACCCACTACACCAGTATTGAAATATAACAATAGGTGTTTCCCCTTTCTGGCAATGCAACAGCTGTGGCAAGATGTTTTAACATGTGTTGTTTTCAAAGACGCTCTGCAGTATTTACCGCAACCCGCGTAAAACAAATTCCAGTGAGGCTGCGATGGCTCGCTGGAATAATCAGTGCTCACGTGGTAGCAATCTGCCAGGTGACCTCCTCGTGTGATCGGACGACCTTTCCCCCGTGCGAGTAAATCAGCGCGGCTCGCATAAGCACCCACCTCTGTGACCCGTCGGCTCATCTTGCATCGCAGCTATCAACAACGTCCCAACGCTGCAGCGGCAGTCTTCTCTCTGGTTCGTCGTCGTTGTTGTGGTTGTTGTTTGGTTTTTCTGTCTGTTGTTATTTTTTCCAAAATTCTTCAAGATTGTGCTCTTGGCGTCATGCAATGAGACGACGCGGCCACAATGCCATCGCTTCGCAGAGCAGCGCGACATCCCCGTGGAAGTGGATACCACAGAGCTACTTCTGAGATTTCGTCCAGTGACCTCTGGTCCACACGCTGTAGAATGAAGCTCTTGCTCACTGGTTATGCATATGAAATTAGTATTCAGCGCATATTTAATACTGGAATTTTGCCATGTAAATCGCAGAACAAAATTGAACGGTGATGGGGGGGTTTATTTTTTGTCCGTGCAAGTCACCAGTGACTGGGCACGAACTCACTCCACTTGACAACCCCGTTTAACCACGAGTGGCTTCAACCTGGATTCGAGCCCAGCGTCTCTGGCCACTGAGGACTGCGCCACGTGGCTATCTCTTGTTCCCGAATGTGACGATTTTAAACGTTGGCTTTGCAGCGGCAGTTGAAGCTACCATTGACACGGTGTGCATTGTCTGTAATCACGAAGGTTAAATGCAAATGCGCGGCAGGGTAATGAGAGGAAAAGCAATGACACGTGTATCATCTTCCACCCGTAGGTATTTCCTCTAAAAATAAATTGTGCTGCTTTGTTGAGCGCTCACCTGGTCAAATAAATAGCATCAATCACAACGCACAAACACAAACTATAAAAAATATTGTCAGATATCACTCGTCAACTATTGTAAGCCGTGGCCAGGAATCGAACTCAGCACGGCAGGTATATAATCACAATCCACGAAGCAAACGCTCCACCAAACCACAATGACAATCATTGCCATATATTTCTGTTTCGGAGGTATTTTTTGAGTTCCAATATTAAATTTCAGGAGGTGCCTGCATTGGTTTGTTTGACCAATTCAATTGCTCCTCATTTCATCTCACCACGAGGAATGATGATGGACTCGGTCAATTTCCGCCGGTGATTTGAACTCACAATCTCATCATCCGCAGCTCTGCCGTTACACCAACCGATGGACGTCGTGGATACTTTATAAAGCTCGTGGGTAATCGTCCAGCCTGCAATTGCTTGCTCATGCCACTGCAGAAGAGCCTCCACTGGATGGTGTGCTCTTTGGCCTACTCTTCCACCCTGGTCAAGATGCCTTGGAAGAGCTGGCGCTACTCACACTTTGACCCCTGCCGCAAATGCTCTGCCAATCGTCACACCCGTGCTTGCGTCCGATCACACTGCAGGGTGGACAGAGGCGATGGTGGGGAATTAAGAAACCTGCACCGTTCGTTCAACTGCCGCGCCAAGGAGATCGAATCGACCGGCGATTAACGCCCGGGGAAGCATTCCTCGTTCCGCCTTCCAATCGTGATTGGAAGAAGGAATGGACGAGGAATGAAAGGCTCGAGGCAGCGAATTGTCTGCAACAACCTCACGCGTCTGCCCCGGGTGGGAAGACGGAATTTCGGATCGCAGCCCCAATGTGCTAACCCAGGGGACGGCGACCTAAATGACAATTTATTTTCGAATTCTCCAAATTTCAACAAGCCGCAATGCAACGTGGCGAAGGCGAGACGGCGGCTCCTGAATGAAAACAACGGCCCACGAGGCAGACCCTTAATGGCGCCGCGTGACGGTTCCGAAGCCGCAGGCGGTGGAGCCGTCGTCGCAAACCGGAGGAGTCAGTCTCGCTGACGCTGGCGAGCGAGCGAGTGGTCGATGTCGGTACGTGACGGTCGCTCATCGCCACCCCGAGGTCTCGCCCCCCCCACCCGTTGAGTGATCGTGAGGCATCAACGTTCGATGGCCTTCTCCCCGCAACTCCAATAAGCGTGCTGCGCGGGCAATTTGTACAGCGCCGGTTTCTTTTTTGTTCAAATCTACTGACGGACGAGGGCTTCTGTATCCCATGCGGGCCTCTGTGGTGCGAAACGAATGCGGGACGCGCGTGAAGTAGAAACTTGTCGCGATAGCGGAAGAAGGGGGAGAGCTACACGATGCCTTGACTGGTGCATCATCATCATCGTCGTTGTTATTATTAGCGTTATTGTGACAACTTGAAAAAATCGCAAGACCTTTCATGACCCAGAAATACACATTTTCCAGGGCAGCAGCTCCGTCAATAAGGGAATAATTCGTGGGAAATTCGGACAGGAGGCAACCCAATCCATCAGGGACATTTCCCCACCCCTCCGACTCGCACGGTTGGTTTTACGTGCGGTGCGAAAGAAGTTCAACATACGTGCAGATACACAACGCGACGTCCAGGCTCAACTCCGCCACGACAATCGATGGTCGCCGGGCGATTTCCATAGCGAGGAGCTCTCACAGGCCCCGGCTCACGGCTAATTGGCTCGTTAGCGCTTTCTAAATAATGCGCACGTCGCTGTGTTGTGGACAGCGCGCGATTTGAAGAAAAAGAAGAAGAAGCGCTTCCCGAATATATATTTACATATTTTTGCTCGTGTTTTCTCTTCATCGGAATCGGGCGGAAGGAATTTGCATTCCAATTTGTTCCTCTCGGGGGCTTTGATTCCCCCCCCCCCACCACCGCAGCAACTTCGACACCAAGCCCCGCCGCTTGATTGTGCAGCGGTCGCGTTGCTGCCGTGGCTGGCGTGGCTGGATGACTGGCTGGCTGGCGTGGCTGGCGTGGCTTGCTGGCTGGCGTGGCTGGCGTGGCTGGCTTGATGACTGTCTGGCTTGATGACTGGCTGGCGTGGCTGGATGACTGGCTGACTGGCTGGCGTGACTGGCGTGACTGGCGTGGCTGGATGACTGGCTGGCGTGGCTGGCGTGGCTGGCGTGGCTAGCGTGACTGGCGTGGCTGGATGACTGACTGGCTGGCTTGATGACTGGCTGGCGTGGCTGGCGTGGCTGGATGACTGGCTGGCTTGATGACTGGCTGACTGGCTGGCGTGGCTGGATGCCTGGCTGGCTTGATGCCTGGCTGGCTTGATGACTGGCTGGCTTGATGACTGGCTGCTTGGCTGGCTGGCTTGATGACTGGCTGCTTGGCTGGCTGGCGTGGCTGGCGTGGCTGGATGACTGGCTGGCGTGGCTGGATGACTGACTGGCTTGATGACTGGCTGGCTTGATGACTGGCTGTCGTGGCTGGATGACTGGCTGCTTGGCTGCTTGTCTGGCTGGCGTGGTAGCCTCGCGGGGGCTGTCCCGCGGTAATTCGGCGCTGTTTCGTGGGGCCCGGTAGCAGAGAAGGGGTCGAGGGCAACCCACCGCGCGATTTAAACGAAACAGAAGCAAACGGCGTCGCGACGAGAGGAGGAGAGTTGAAGGGGGTCTTAAAGAAAAGCCTCCAGCTAGCGGTGAGGTTTCCTGCTGCTGCTGCTGCCTCCTCTCTCTCTCTCTCTCGAGCTTTTCATTCGCCTTTGTTGTTGTTGTTGCTGCTGCTGTTGTTGTTGTTGTTGTGAAATGTCTTCGCTTGCAAGCGCACGTCGTTTTTAAATCCTTTATATTAAGTTCACTTGCTTGCTTGCTTGCGCGCTTACGACCGTGCAAATATTTCGGTCGTTTTTTAACCCACTTCCCGTGATCCAATCGAGCTGACATTTTGCACACAGACTCGTTGTGCGTGACAATTTATTTTCGTGAAAAAAAATTCCAAAATTTTACACTTTTTAGGAAAAAATAAATTATATTTAATTAGCAATTGCTTAATGGTGGCAGGCAATCATCTGACCCATAGGTGGCAGCCATCTCAAGCCAGAGGACGAGAGGACTCTAGCCGCCACGCATATAACGGATTTATAGTGAAAAACTTTGTTTTTACGGGTTAATTTTTCTTTGCGTCCTTTGGAAAACGCCGCGTAAAAGGCGACCGATCGTTGAATATTTAGCGAAGGTGAACGCTCATTAAAACTCTTGCTCAACAGGCAGTGTTCCCTTGTTGTTGTTGATGATGTTATTAGACTCCTGTTGCTGCACGCGTGCGCTTCACTGAATTCCAATTATAAATGTTTCTATAATTTTTTGTTATATATCTACCAGTAAGCATATTAATAACATCTTGGTCTTTCTTTGCTGAATAAATAATGTTCCAATTTATTGCTATCGGCATTCTGCCACGGGGTAGCGAATCCGTTCAGAAGTTCGCGGAGCTGTGCATCACCCTGTGTTATAGAATGTCACGTGTAAGGAGATATCACAGAACTACATCGCAGATAACCTTCGAGCCACTTCTGTTCCACACAAGAGCACGGGAAAGCACCTTCCCAGTCACCGATGACTGCATAAGACAACAGTTACATGAAATTATAGTTTTGATATCATATGGAAAAATTGCTGCTTTGAATATAAATGTTTAATAACGGCCTTGTAATGACGAACAACAGGGCATTGTGGGAAAGTTAGCCCCCTAGTTTGTGAATAACAATTCCACTGGAAGGGAAAACAGAAGTAGTTCTATGATACGCCCTTCCACGGTCCATTCTGCAACACGCAGTGTAATTCACTGCTCTCTTGAGAGTCCCGAATGGAAACTTCACTAATAGCGCAATGAAACGAGATCATCATCTTCATCAGCCATGGCCGATCCAAGCGGCTACCAGCGCCTACATCCTGCAATAGAACAATCCACCTGGCACCTGCCAGATGAGATCATTTCATTGCTCCATCTGTCCACTCAGTGGATGTTCATTCCCTGATTTCCACCCTCGATAGGCTTTCTGGAGGCGTTGGGGAGTGGTAGTCTGGGGGGGGGGGGGGTGCATGGCCCACGGTTTGAGAGTCACTGCTGCGAGGCTGAATACATTGGCAGCGCGATGGGAGTTCAATAGAGAAACCGCAGGGAAATGGAAAAAAAAATCCATAACCTGATTTGATCTAATTAAATTTCAGCCAAGAGTTCACACGATTGGTGCTTAAAGGTCCCGGTTTAGAACGTGGACTGGGTGAGAGCAGGAGCCGTGGGGGGGGGGGGGGGGTCACGCACAAATAATCGCACCTCCGAATACACAATCACACGTGCTAAACGAGCCTGAGCAATTTCACCCCACCCAGCTTGACCCAACGAGAAATCCAAACCAAGCCAGTATTTCACTCCGTACACTCTATGAAAATCGACCCGAGGAGCCGGGCCATGCTACCAAGGTCACGGCATCCCTTGATCCATCCAGTGGAGAGTTAATCCCCATTCACCCCTGACCTTCACCATTCTTCACGGGCCGGTGGCGGACAATCGAGCAAGCGGAACTTCGCCTTGGGCCACAAACTCTGAGATCTTCAGCCACGCGGGCCTCTTGACAATGTGCCGGCAATGCGAGTGGAAGACGGTTTAAGCACAACGGTGAACAAAGTGGTCACTGAACCGCGCGCTTTCAGGTGCGCTTCCGCGGCCGTCTGGAACGCTCTTCCTTCCGATAACACTGGTCAACAAAAAAAAAACTTTTTTTTCTGGCCTGGACTTTTGCAGCTGTTTTAGACTAATTTTAGGGTGCTGATTCCAAATCTGATCTCAGATTTGCTCTATCACATCTCATTTTATGCTATCGGCATACCCCATTTTCATTGATTTTACCCGAAATTAACTCTGTTGCGAGTCAGTGACTGCTTTAGTGTTAAAATATGGTGCTGTATTTTTAGGATAGTGTGTTATAATATCATTTTATGCAGATATCCACATTTATTTAATATTTTTCTTCTGCAGTTTTTATTGAAAATGCAATATTTGATATCTCAAAAACCTAATGTGATAGACAAAAACTGATGCCAGATTTGGAATCAGCATCCCAAAATTACCTTAAAACCGTTGTAATACCTTATGCCAGAAAAAGTGTGTTGACCAGTGTTATATTAGAACGCGACTGGAGCTATGTACTTTCAAATCTAGATTGAAAACTCGTTTCTTCAGAACTGCTTTTTGTGCTTAGTTTGTTGTCCTTCCTCCACGCCTCCGATTACCACGGTTGGCTACGAACTGTGCGAAAGAAGTTCAACATACATACACACTTGGTGTCGTGTTTCTTCTTGTGCCCGTGTGCCGCTCAGTGCATGACTACGGTGTCACTCAACTCGGAATGCCGTGACGTGGCGTGGCCACAACAGATTGTAAAGGTGTGTGTTGGCTCATAACGCGATAGTGAAACATTAATAATATCGCATCGTGAAACAAGGTAATTGCAGCATGCCTGCACACAGGTGTGCCGCAACGGAAAAGCCTCAGGTGGTTCGGCGGCGTTGTCTGAATTATAGGAGAGTCAAGAACCTCATTATTCACAAGGCTTCGACGGACGA